>BSBK01003276.1:1367500-1732611 GCA_027943335.1 Chamaecyparis obtusa
CAAGTGTGATATAGAAGGACAGAAAGCGTGAAATCCTTCTCAGTAGCTCTCTGAAATATTCTAGCAGCTCGGGAGGGAGATACTCCCTGGCCATTGTTCCCACGAAAAAAATGGTCGCCGTGAGCGTCCCGAGATTCGACCACATCTCCACTGCCAATTTGTGGGATTGCCTTGAGTGCAGAGCTCGCAACAAAAGAAGCTGCTTTATAGCAAAGGAAAAGCTGAGTAAATGAGTCATGGTAGGGTCAAATGAAACATCTGGGTTACCGACATCAGAGTGTTCAATTGTAATTCCCCTACTTCAGAGTGTTCAATTGTAATTCCCCTACTATGCCTCCTTCCTCGTAATTTTCAGTTTCAGTGCCTAGTGCCTGGTAAGGACGACGAAATTTCTCAACGGGCTTTTTTAGCACTGCCAATGAATGGTCAAGGCGGCGCCGTACTATATTTTATTTGGATTGGTGGACACGAAAGCTTGTAAGTAACTTCGCCGTTACTCCTACTCATTGCGTATGCATTTGACCGTCAACAATAATTAATTAAAATTTAAAAAATAAAACATCGTTTGCAGATGAATTAATTAATTCTAATGCTCTGCATATGATGAATTAATTAAAACTAGTAATTGCAACTCGGTTTGCAATTTTTACGTTGAATAGATGTTATGTTATTTAAATTTTTAATTTTATCCTTTTCTATTTTAGATACGATTGTTCATGAATAATTATTAAATAGAAGTAAATTATTAATGATTACTGGAGGAAAGGTGACCCAAATCAGTAAAGAGAATCATTGAATGACCTCCAAATTTATATATAATTTAGTTTCTTAATTTTATAATTTAATAAAGTATATTTTGTAATAATAATTTGTTTAAATTAAATTGAATAATTTGATTTTAAATTTAAATATTGATTAATTTATAAGAATATAAAAATTATCCAAAATTTGAATATATTTAATATAATTAGTATTTGTGAATATAAATATAAAAGTGTAATTTTTAATTTATATTTTAATGAATATATGTATTTTAATTTTTAATTTTTAAGTGTAATATGTTAGTTACATTGAAAGTTGAAGGGAAATTAAATGTAATGTATCAAACAGAAATCAAATACTTATAACATGCTTCATTGTTGCACTTATTCCACACGCTTCCAAAGAATTGAGATACAATATCCGTGGTGTTTGATCATTATGATAAATAAGTGGTAGTGTCTTCTGCAAAAATAGATAATTACTTTTTAATATATAAAAAAAATAAACCTAGGCGGGATTTCAGGATTTTCCTTCCCGGGCTATGAATTCCTCAGTCACCGCAATAAATGAGTGCTTGGCTTCACTTCTTACCGTGTAGGCAATATGCAAGTTAGCGGCTCCTCTCACAACGTGACAAATGGGTGCCTGCAGTAACTATCGCCACATGTTTGTTGGTACGCTTACCTAGGTCAGGAATTTGCATCATATGTCCCATTTTCGCTTCTGATCTTCTTGGTTGTAGGTTTAGTATAATATTTTAGTTTTGTTATGCGATTTTTAGGTTTTGTGAAATGTATATCCTTGGGGAGCTGTAGAATGTTACGATCCCCATAGATGAATATGGAGCTAAAGGGATTGGCATTTAATGGTTTCTTTGCTACATTGCCTTATCTCCAAATGTTGGAGTAGATGATGGTCCAATTCAATACCCTAATGAGGACTTTTGAGGATCAAATTGATGAGAAAGAAGGAAGAAAAAATGTCCATTCGGAGTTTGAATGTGTTGAGGACAGTGATGATGACTTCTCAGTGCACAGCATCCCTACTTTAGAATAGATAATATCTAAGAAACATGAGAGTGGTCAAAATGTAATTGTTGATCTACTTGACCTACATAGCTCCTAGGACACCAGTGAACCTCCTGCAAAAAAATAAAAAATTGGTAACTGGAGAATTTTCTCAAGTAAGAAAAATGGATAAAGTGGGAGCCCTCTTCAATGGAAAAGGTTTTCATAACCACCAATTGAGGAAGAAGATAAGAGAGGAGAAAAGAAAACAAAAACTTGAAACAAAAGATGTTGAGTTGCCCTTGGCTTTGTGCCAAGATGAAAGAATGTTAGAACAAGATGCATTCTTGAAGGATGACAATTGTATTAAGTCAGATAAATTCAAGATCTTCTTAATATGGCATAAGCAACAAGAAGTTGCATCAAGTATTTAGATCACTGAAGAGGGTCAAGTGCCTAATGAAGCAGTACAAAGAGTAAGGGAGTATGACCGAAATTCATTTATGAGAGCTTTTGGTATCCAGGTTCCAATGGCTACGGAGATTAATCTACAAGCCCTGGCCAATAGATATATTAGGGAGGCTCCTCTGGTGGTGAAAGAAATCCAAAACCATGTTCCCTGGGAGAATAGGAATTACATTGCGCCCATGGCTAGCACAATTCCATTTTTCTACAAAGATCTCTGATTCTATATAAAGTATATTGCATATGGATTATGCAAAGTTCTCGGGGTTGATGGTGGAGAGAGGACCACTTCAGATCTCTTGATGATGGTATTGGACTCGCAAAGTCTTCATGTGACGACAGGATATGATTACATAGGATATGTAATTGATAGAATGCATGAGGATTTAGTGGCGTTGAAAAACAAAACATCCAATTCTACACCTAGGTTTATACACTATTCTTTGTTGATGCAACTCATTTTATATTTTAATTATGATATGATGAACATGGAGGTCCTTAACCCACAAATGATGTATAAGGGACAGCCAAACCCAGTACAGTTTTGGATAAGGGACTGGAGTCCATCTTCCTCGAGAAGTGATTTCTGTGTATTTGAAAATTGGATAGTTCAGCCTATCCTTCTCAGTTTGGGCTTGAACCTTTCAAGGTTGTCCACTAATGTTCTGTGGTTGATTAAGCCCCAACAATTTGTTGATAAATGGACCGAGGGTCATAATTGGGGAGATATTTACTATGAAAAGGGTTATACTATGATTAGAGTATATGGATGTCCTCAGCCCCCCCCACATACTACCATTCTTTGTTCCACCTAGAGTGGCATTTTTAGAGTTCATCTGGAAGCTTATGCTGACTGATAAGGAGCACCTGGCTGCACATAGAAAAGGAACTTTTACTCCCAGGCACTTCAGAGTGCATAGTCTGACAATAGGCAAGAATGTTTTGAGTCAGGTAAATGATTGGTTAGGAAAGTTCAGAATACATGCTGCTTCGTATAGATATGTTGATACAGATGGATTTCTAGTCGCTGCCAGAAAATATTATATGCCTAGCATTCCTTTCAACAAGAGACATGAGGAATATCCTGAGGAGGATGTAATGTTTTCAACCGTTATTATTGAAAACACTGATTTAATTTTGTAAGAGTATTTTTACAGATATCGTTATATTTGTAAATTAAAAATACAATATAAATATAATGTTTTATTATTACTACGATTGATTTTATATGTCACTCTTATGTAACTCTACTTGTAAACCTAATTTGAATGATAAAGTTAACTTTCATCCTAAGTTTATATGCCTAAAATGAATGTGTCGCATGCCATATAAATAGGTGCACATGGCATACTAACCAAGTCATAAGTGGGACACCCATTTCTAAAATAAAGCACAAATAATAAATAAATATAATTACAATAATTAATTCAAACATTAGAACTTGTAACTAGTGTACGAAAAATCTAATCCCAACACCCCTTTCTTCTCACTTTCATCCTTCTAATCATTTCTTACATTTGCATTCCTCTAGTGCTTTCAATTAAAGAAATAATTTTTCTATGCCAATTTTTTCTTCATCCATCTTTTTTTGTAGGTACTTTGAAAGGAGAAATGAGTTAATATTTTATATTAGATTTATTATCCTTTTTGGAGCTTTTACTTTCTTTGGTTGAAGCCCTTTTGTGACTTATCCTTTCCCTCTTGTTTGTTTGTTTCTCATCCATTTTCTATCAAACCAAAGCTCTTAAAATTACCATTTACATACCCAAATTTGTATACATCCTAGTCACTATCTCATTTTGTCATTATCTACTCATTAAATGTTAGTCTATTTCCTTTGATCATCCTTGTTTTATTTCCCATTATTTGTCCATTGTTGCACACACCTCTTAGGGATTAGCTTTGGACTCTAGGGTTTTACAGTGTTTGCCATTTTTGTCCACTTGTAAATCTTATCCTAGGTTTGCATACATTCATTTTATCCATCTCCATGTGGATTTTTGTTGAAATTATCCTCAATGGGTGCCTAAGGTAGGTAATTTGGCACTTCTATTTTATAGGGTTTTCCATTTTTAGAAGTGTTTCTATGCATAATTTTAGTTTAGTAATAAAAGAGAAAAAGTCAATAAATAACTCAACAAAGTTTCATTAAAAGTTTTAAATCATTTTGAGCAATTTTCAAACAGGCCCCCTAGGGTACATCCATACCTCTAATGAGACTAGCCTCACTCCTTTGTCAAAGGGCTTTTCTTGGAGTTCTTAAATTTCACCAAAGCATTTTGTAGGTATCCACATCACATAAACTACCTTAGATCTAATCTTTGGATAGGTGTTCTTCCACTCTTCTACTTTCTTTGTCTTTTTCCAAGCTTATCCTATAATTAACATTTTATATTTATATATTAATAATAATTAACATTAAATTAATAAACTAAAACATTTGATAGAAATCAGTTTTATTGAATTTAATAAAACATTAAATTACAAATACAATATATAACCTCCGTTGAAAGCCTTACTAGCATTATTTTTCCAAAATATCAAGGATCAGGTGTTGGCCATAACACAAGACTCAAACTATAGGATGAGGTGTCAGGGGTTGAGTAATGAGCACGCTGGTAACAGAAATTTGAAAGAAAAAGCATACTCGTGAATGGAAAATATACACTAATAGAAACAGAGAAGATGCAAGCGCAAACCCAATATGTAGAGACTTAGGTTGGCTAGAAAACAAGAAAGGACACTAGGGCATGCGTAACCTTTTAGTACCTCCTATTTGAGCCAATAAGCATCTACCCCCCATCCAAATATCATCGCATCTATCTCTTTTAATAGTTTTCAGATTTTACATTTTCTATGAAGTTAGCTTTATTGGGGCTTTGTGAATACCTCAACCTAATGTCATTTGTAGACTATCTTAATCATGACTTATTTTCTTTTAATAAAATATTTTATGAGAGGAGTTATTGAATTCTAAGGACACGTTTGTAGTCCTTTTTTTTGGAAGAATACATACCATCGTAGAAAATAGTTGCAAGTTGATTGTTTGTTCTTTTTGCATCAACATTTTGGATCATACTCTATTATCCATCATTGAGATGAGAGATTGCAAGAAGAGTGAAAAGATGGATTATAGAGTATGATCCATAACATTCATTCACAAATTAACACACAATGGAAGCTAGAAACAAATTCCTATCAATTAATAGATTGTGGAAAACAAATGCATTTAATTTCAAATTGCCATGGGAAAGATCAGATTCAAGAAGAATGTATTCATATCCTATATTTTCATAAATGAAAAGCTTGATTTTTTTGTCCAAACAATAATAATTAGGATGTAGGAATATATATCAAAACATTTTAATTTTGTTCCTGCATATTTTATGTTAGGATCAATAATAATTTTTTGTTGGTATATATTTATATTAAATATTACGTGTTATCCACTAGATAACAGAATGACTACAAGATTGTAGCAGTTCTTTAATAAACTAAATCATTATTCTACACACAATTATGGTTATATAGGTAGCAGAAGCCATTCCACAGTATCCACCCGTGTGAATGCAGTGCGCAGTTTTTTTTTCCCCATTTGGTGATCATGCTCCTTTTATATTTTATGTTATCAGTCTGCCTACTGAATATCAACATCTTCTAATGACGCTTGTAGTGTCGCAAGTAATTAGAGAACGTAATATGCTATAAGTGATAATACATGTTTTTATTTTTCCATGATTGATGCTCTTCGAAACATTAGGAATCTAGAGTTTGTTGAATTGATTCAGAAAGGGGTCCTCTATTGGTTTTTGTTTGATGTCTATTGTCAAGCCAAAAAGATTTAGGTTTAACTCAAGGCTGGTTATGATTGAGATGATAAAGATGAGGTAGAGAGCCCACATAAGCCTCCTTATCTCACTGCACGTGCTTATTGTGCCCATCTCCATTCTCTTCATCCTTAAAGGACTATCTCAGTTTTAATAAACTGTATATCCCCCAATCAAGAATATTAATAAAATATCTATTTTTTGTATTTTTTTATATCATGTCTGCACTAAAAATTCTCCTGTCATACTCGACTTCTAAAAGGAAGTAACTATGTTGCGTGGAAAACCAAGATGTGCACCATTCTAGAATTCGACAAATTATGGGATATTGTAACTGGCGTTAGTAAATCTCTGGCTAATACTAATGACCAGAAGAAATTTGACAAAATGGAATCAAAATAAGTAATGCTTATCACTCTCAGTATATCTGATGAGGTTCAACCCTATGTCTGAGATGCTGACATATCTTGGAGGCTCTTTCCACAATCTTTGAGGTGAAGAATCAAGCAAAGGTACCTCATGTACAATCTAAATTGCATACTCTTCATGTGGAAAGTGGTGAGAAGATTGTAGATTTTTTTTTCGGGTATCTATTATTCATGCAAAACTCCTTGCTCTTTGAGATCCAATAGAAGATAAAATCCTCATTCCTATTACTTTGTGTGCTCTTCCTTGTAAGTTCAGGACATTTGTCACTACCCTGAACATCACAAAACAAAAAGTATCATTTGAAGAATTGATAAACTTAATTCAACAGGAAGAAGCCCTTCAATATTTACATGAGGAATTTGAAGAAAAAGCTCTTTTCTCTCATAGAGAACATGGATACAAATCTCGTAAGGGTCCTCTGCCTCAATTTCCACTACAATCATCTCTTCCACAAGTCTCACAACATAAGTCTTCTCCTAGATGGTGCCACAATTATAACACTCATATTGATGATATAGACTGGTGCTAGTACAATGGTCTTACTCAAAGTTCCTTAAGTAAAGAGAGCTCTTCCAGTCGCAGTCATTCTCGCCAACCTCATATATTCTCTTGTAGATGCCGTCAGGACAGAAATGTTTCTACACAATAGGATGAGACATTTGATGGGTCTCCTAATGAGGATACTTATGCTCCTCATATAACCCCAAATCTAGTGCTTGTATCCAAAACTACTTCATCATCTCGTGATGTTTGGTTGATTGATTCTGGTACTAGTAAATATATGATTGGTGATAAAGGGTTGTTCAATACTTTGAATCCTACACCTATTGGTGATCTCATTTGTATTGCTGATGACAAGGAGTATGTGGCAGAAGGAATTGGTACAGTTACCATTCCTCTTCACATAGGAATTTTCTCTCTTAGCAATGTTCTCTATGCTCTTGGTTTTACTAGCAATCTTTTATCTGTTAGTCAACTTTTAAATCACAGACTTAAGGTATAATTTTAGGTCAAGGATGGTGTTAAAACTTGCCTCATCTCAAAATATGGAATCATCCTTTGTTGTGGTTTCAAGAAGGTGCATCTTTTTGCAGTTGATACAGCTTCCTCCTCGGGTATTTCTCTTTGTGCTTGTACTAAGGCATCCACCTCCCTCTAGTATTACAGATATGGTCATCTCCCTGCTACATTACTTTCTCATTTGAGCTCTCATATGATGGTATGAGGTCTTCCCTCTATTTCATTGTCTTCTTTGCATGTATGTTCTGACTATCTTGCAGGGAAACAACATAGCGACTATTTTTAGTCTAATACATATCATGCCTCAAAACCACTTGCCCTTGTTCATACCGATCTTTGCAGATGTCTTCCTTATTTTTTTTAGGGATTCTACTATTTCTAGTTATTTGTAGATGATTTCTCTCAGAAGACTTGGGTCTATTTTCTCAAGCAGAAGAGTGAGGCTTTCTCGCATTTTTGTACGTTCTACTCTGAGGTGATTCATGACGCTGCCAAGCCTCTACTTATTCTTTGCTCAAATCATGGGGTAGAATTCACTTCTACCAGGAGTTTCATGGGTTCTTGAAGGCTCATGGAATCAAGCAACATTTGACTACTCCCTATAACCCTCAAAAAAATGGTATTGCAAAATGGGGCAACTGGACTATCTTGGATATGGCTTGATGTTTACTTACTACTACAAAGTTGAGTGATCATTTTTGGGTAGAAGTAGTTTGAATAGAAGTATATCGAGCTCCCACTAAGGCTCTAAAAAAATAAAACACCTAAAGAGGCATGGAGTGGCGACAAACCATTAGTTTCACATTTATGAGTCTCTGGTTGTACAACATATATGCATGTCCCAGCTCAGAAATGGAAGAAGCTTGATTCTAGGACACTCCCATATATATTCTTGGGCTACAGTTCAAATTCCAAGGCTTATCATCTCATGGATCAAGACACACAATATTATTATAAGCAGAGATGTAGTCTTTGATGAATCTTCTTTTTATTTTCAACCAAGGGGGAAAGAAGAATTACATGGTAATTTGTATGTGGATTTGGGTTCAGAGTACACTTTGTGACTCTAACCTAAGTACTCCTCTAGATCTCTCTACAAGAATTAGAACATGAAGATAAACATGAAATGAGGTCAATTTAGCCTTAATGTGTTCAATTAAGGATAGTGTTGAACCTGATAGAGTATGTGAGGCTCTCCATCAACCACATTAGAAGCATTCCATGGATGTTGAGTATGAGTCTCTAGTCAAAAAATTTACATGGAAGCTTGTTGATCTGCTAGCTAGCAAGAAACTCATAGGCTGCAAGTGGGTTTTTACAACTAAGTATAAGGTAGATGGATCTATCGACAAGTATAAGGCATGTCTTGTTGCAAATGGATATTCTCAATAGGAAGGAATAGATTATGAAGAAACCTTTGCACCCACTACAAAGCTCAAAACCATTAGAATTGTGTGTGCTCTAGCTGAGTAGAAAGGATGGAAGCTTCACCACATGGATGCCAAGAGTTCTTTCTTCAATGATGATCTTATAGAAGAAGTATGTAGACATGATCCAACCTGAAGGTTTCATTGGTAAACATAATCCTCTCAAGGTATGTCACCTAATAAAGTCTTTATATGGGCATAAACAAGCACCTCGGGCTTGGTACATTAAAATAGATGGTCACCTTTTGCAGCATGGTTTTATTTGTAACCCTTCTGATCCTTATATATCAAAAAGGTTGGAACATAGATTGTCATACTTTTTTTTGTATGTAGATGATCTTATCATTACATGAAGCTCAGATGATCTCATTGATACTATCAAATGTGATTTGAAGAAATCTTTTGATATGACTGATTTAGGGCTACTATATTTTTGTCGTGGCTTAGAGTTTTGGCAATGAAAGCATCATATTTTTATCTCTCAGATAAAGTATGCCAAGACACTCTTGGAAAAGTTTGGAATGACTAATTGAAAACCTGTCTACTCCAATGGAACAAGGTTTACAACTCTCTAAATTCCAAGGTTCTCCTCATGTAGATGCAACTCTTTATAGAAAACTTGTTAGGAGTCTCATTTACCTGATATATACCAGACCAGATTTATGTTTTGTTATCAAACATTTATCTAGGTTTATGCAGGAACCAAAATAATGTCATTGAGTGGCAGCCAAATATTTTTTGTAGTATGTTCAAGGCACTCTTCAGTATGGTCTTGAATATAAGCAGAATGATACATTTTCCTTACAAGAATATGTTCACTCGGACTATGTTGGATTTTTAGATGATTGAAGATCAACATTGGGATATATCTTTCATCTTCGATCTGGCCCTATTTCATGGATGAGTAAGATGCAACATGTTATTTCTCTTTCATCCACAGAAGTTGAATATTGAGCTACACAAGAATCTATTCGTGAGGTAATATGGTTACGTTGCATTTTAGCAGATATGGGTATCTCAGAAGATCAACCACCAGTTGTGTTTTGTGAGAATCAAGGTGTATTGAAGCTTGTAAAGAATCCTATTTTTCATGAGCGCACCAAACATATTGAGGTTGATTGTCATTACATTCAAGAACAAGTGATCGAGCATAATATTCAGAGCTCCAGTTTTATCCCTCTACTTCATAGGTTGTTGACGTACTCAGTAAGCCTCTTGGAAAAGTGAATTTTGAACTATTTAAAGGGTTTATTTGTAAACCTAATATATTAAGGGGGGGAATGTTAGAATAATATATTAGTTACTATTAGCGTTTGGTAGTTAGGTTATTCTCAGGTTGGTTAATCATTTATGCAACCAACATATCTTATTTCTATTTAGATTTATTCAAGTCCTATGTATGATTGAGGCACTGCAATACAATACAAGGTTTTTAAGCCTTCAGTAATTACCCCTTTGAATGTGATCAAGTATGTTGATACAATATATCTGAGTAAAAACAAAAACCTAAAAAGAAATCATACAAGACAAAACCTCATAATCTAGATGTTGTAATTTACCATAATGTTTGATTAGGGAAGAGAGAGAAGAATGGACGAATGATAATCTTCTTCTTTTTAATGAAGACTCCTTTTCTTGGCCTCTAATTGGGTTAAGAAACTATATCTATGGAAGAGAACACGAGGATTACATGATAAAAATAAAGACTTAGATGTTTGATGGCTATTGATGGATTACTTACACTTGAATGCTTTATTTCTTAAAATATTGGATGGATTACACTTGATGATAGGTTGCATATAATTTTTTAATAAAAATAATGGATGCTCAAATGAATGGAGAGGATGTCATTTTATACTCATTTTTTCCTTGAAGTAGAATTGTGGAACATACGTTGTTCAATAACCTTATCCTCTCCTAGCAACGTATAATTGTATGCCACATGATCTCTCCATTCCATTCATCTTTCTTTAGGTTTTCATGCATGCGAAAAAATGGCCTCCATCCATTTCACTTATTTTCATCCATTTGTGGAGGATGGGTCTAGTTTGGGAGGTCAACACCCAAGTACTTATGGACAACTAATATTCATTTTCACTAGGAAATGTTTGGAGGTCTAGACTCCTTGACAAATTCCAAATCACATTCACTAATTTGTTACATTATAATTTAATGATTCTTAATATTGATTATCTTGTTTTAGGAAGAAATTATATTGATTTTATTATTATCTTAAAATATATTAAAATATTATATTTTTAAAAATTTGTTTGACATGGTTTATGAGATGTGAGATTTACAAAAAATAAATACTAGTGGAGAAATAGCTGCATGGAAATCAAGTGGTAAAAGAACAACAATAGATAAATGAAATGGAGGAAAAAACTATCTAGCTATATTTTACCTATATTTTTAATCCTAAAAGAACTTTCTATTTACGACCCCTGAAGTTCAAGTAGTCCTCCAAAGATACCCCTTTTGTATATCATCTTCGATGTTAATGAATTTTTTCTACCATTAGTAGTTTTGGCTCTAATCAGTATTGAAGATCTTTTAGCAGTGATGCTATATTTCCTTTATACAAATCATTTTTCATGATATAAAGGCTAGTGATGGAGTTCTCAATAGTGTTATTTTTGAATGAAATAGCCTTACTCAACTCATTTTTGATGTATCATCCCACTTCCTTGAGCCATCTCCCTCATATTGTGCGTTGCAAGTTTTTCTAATCATTAACTATAAAATAGAGTTTACAAGCTTCCTTACAATTGTCTTCACCTAGACATTACCATTAACATATTTTATTCTCCTTTTTGGTTCATTCTTCATCTATGAAGTATTTCCAAGGTTCTAATTTGTCATAAGAGCCTTATCATGATGTTATTGATAAGGTGTCAGGCATCCTCTAGCTTGTTGATCTTACTTAAAATTAGACATAACTACTAGAGTTGGAAACTGAGCTCGTGATTTCATTATGCTAAAGTCAAAAAATATTTATTGTATTTTATTATGAGTTTAATAATATTATTTAACTTTTTAAAATATGTACATATATAGACAATTTTATTAAACCCTAAAACCTAAAAATTTGAACCAAAGTTCTACTCTTAATTTCAAACACTTGTATTTTTTTTAATCATTATCTACAAATTATATATATTATTTTTATCAATTCAATATAATACATATTAGTTTTATATCAATACAAACATATATGATAATATTAATGTGTAATTGTATTTTTTATTTAAATACTTTTATTTATAGTGTACTTATATCAAATATATAGTTTTATAAGTATATATCAAATATATCAATTTTAAAAAGCAAACACCAAATATTATACAATTATAAAAATGGAAAGATGAACTATTTAAATAAAAATCTTTGAATTTAAATTTTCTTCCCTTAGATTTTTATGCTATTTGTCATAATTCATTCATGTAAATAATATGTGCAATATTAATTCACTTGTGTGTAAAAAAGTAGATTAGGTTGAGTGTAATAGTTATATTAAAAAAATTAATTTTGGTTAGTTAGTTAAATATTAATATGTAATAATATTTTTAATATGATATTTAGATGATAACAACATAATGTCATAATGATATTTAGATGATAACAACATAATGTCATAATGATATTTAATATTTTAATTTTTATACAAAAATAATTCTCATGTCTATGTAATAGAATAGAATTTTGTTTTAAAAATGTCATAAACTAAATTACAATTTTAATAATAATAAAATATTCTTATATTTTCAACAATTATCTTTTAGATATGGTTGAAATTTTATTTCATCAATTTTTTTTTTGACATATCATTCATATAGTTTTTTCACATCATCATTAATATAATTTTTTTTATAAAATTTACATAAGTTTTATGCATGTTATTTTTCAACATAATGAAAATTTGCTAACATAAAGAAATACACTAAACATGTATTATCAAATTGTAAATCACAAGCTTGCATTACATTGGTGGAGGTGCATTCATATCAAATTTATGATTATTTATAAATTTATATATTAATATAAATTTTGATAGTACATTTAAATTAAAATAAAATAATTACTTTAATCAATAATTATAATTTAAATTTAGTACACATAATAATATTACTTTTATATTAAACTTAATTACTTTATATTGGTTTAGATATCATATAATTTATAAATTTATATTAAATTTGATGTCAATGATTCATCAATATTAATAAGGACACATAATGATAGTAGGAACATAACATTATATTTTTTCAAAAATAATATTTTTTATTTTGATTTTTGGATTTTATAACTAAGAATAAAACTTGAGATTGAGAACAATTTAAAGAGTATTTTCTAAATTTTAATAACATTGTCTAAATATATATATTTTAAAAAGTAAAATAATATTATTGCTAAATTTATCATATAATATATTTATTCTACTAAATAATATAATAAAAATTACACAGATAAATATTATTAAAATAAATTAAATTCTATTAATATAATAATTTTATTAAACTAAAAATGGAAATATATTGTTTTTAAAACATTTTGCACATTTGCGAAAGGTGGAATGCACAAACAAGGAACAATTTTATTTTATTTTTTTGCTAAATTCTTCATAAATTTGTCTTATCAATGTGTGGTTATCGCATGATCGCAATAGGTATCTTCCCTCATCGCCCATAGACGACCACCATCAGATGCTCGCGCACATATCTCGAGGCACGGAACCACGGATCACTGCATACTGATTGTGCCAGCAAACGGCGTCCCCACACCCCTTCAGAAATGGCGACTGTCGTGTATCCACTCGAATCTCCACGCCAACATCCATGTAACCAATCACGGGACACAAGGGAACCAAATCGGGAGAATTCGTAACGCGGAGAATTCGAAGCTCGGGGGCTAATTTCTCCACGCACTCCTTGAGTTCGGAGTTCCCCACCCGCGGGCTGGCGAAGCCAATGACAGTCACACAGGCAGCCCCGCACACTGCAACTTAGACATCTCATATAAGGAGACTTGTCGAAAAGGGCAAAAAGGAATGATTTCGATGCTTCCAGTTGTCAATACAGGCAGTGGATTACAAAGCCGGTTTTGAAGTACTTCATGGCGTTGAACAGCTGTACAAAGTGCGATGCCACTGGTCAAGCAGATGACTAAATTTCGTTTCATTTCACAGCTTCTTCAACTTCCACAGATTTCATTTCACTAATTCCTCATCCCAGACAGTAAAATTTCTTTTATCGCATTACTGGTTCTCAAAGGATTGAGTATCTATGGAGCCATTTTTTGAGGGTCTTCAAAGGGGTTTCTGGTGTTATTATTTTTTGCCTCATGAGGAAATTGATCTGGGTAGTTCTTACACCCTATAGACGATGCTAATTTGGCCGTTGTTGGCTGAAATTTATTTAATTTCTTTTTGTTTTTCCTATTATATTATTTTATACATTTGGGAATAGTTTCGATTCATTTGCCGATCCGCATTCCTGTAATTTATTGCCTCGATGATAGCATGATCGGGTTGTATGCAGTTGCAATAAGAAGAGATTCTTTAGTTAAGCTTCCGCCTCGGACTGTTTCGGCATGAATTTGTATGCAATTTGGATGGATTCTGGAGCTGAATTTTCAGCTTCCCTGTTATGAATGGCAAATGCATTTGTCTCATTCTATTGTGGAAATCATGCTAATTTCAATAATATATTAATTTTGAAATCTTTAGGCAGATAATCTTAGTGATTCTGGTTAGAGATGATACAGTCTCGAATCGAGCTGTATTTTCAGCTTCTCTTTTATGAATGGAAAATGCATTTGTCTCATTATTTTGTAGAAATCGTGCCATTTATGATATATTAATTTTGGATTCTTTATGCAGATCATCACTGCCGATACTGGTTGTTTAAGATACAGTCTCGAATCGAGCTGTATTTTCAGCATCTCTGTTATGAATGGAAAATGCCATTTGTCTCTCTGGTTTGTAGAAATTTCGCATTTTTTAATTGATTAATTTTGGATTATTTACGCAGATCATCACAGATATTCTAGTTGGAGATTCTTTGTTGTAGTTATTTGGAGCAATCGTTTTGCTGTTACTATTCTGTATTTTGATTGGTTTGCTGTAGTTATTTCGAGCACTAACTACCAGTTATTCTGAGAATCCATGTTACGCAGATCACACTGCGCTGGCAGCGTTCGGCCTGTCACTTCTGACAAATTCGTCAGAGCTCTTTTGTAAACCGCAGACCTAACCCCTGCTGAGCGCGAGTTAAAAATACTCTGCAATCGCGTTCACACCTACACAATTTACCAGATTCACGTTTTTCTTTAAACCCTGCCGACGATTCGGATCATTTCAATCGTCTTGCATGCGTACGGCATGCAAAACGACCGTAGATCACCTTAACCCAGTTAAGTGCGTTTCATATAAGAAATGCCTTCCGCGTTACTAATTTTAATTATAATTTTTAGTCTTAAAAATGAGATGTTTTCCATGCCAAATCAAATTATGATATTTTTATTAAGATTTAACTTAGTTTTGGAGTCAAACTCATTGACCCATGTTTCATGAGATTGTTTGGTACACTTAGCACTCATTCCATCTAGGTAATGTTCAAGAGTGATAACAATATCATAAGTTAATGTTGATCTTAATCACTAGCACTTGCAACCATAGGAGGTGAAGGGGATCGCTGATAAGGCATTGAAGGGAAACATAAATGAATTCTAATAATTACATATAATGAAGTATATAAAAATATAGATCTATAAAGATAACAATAATAATTTTCAATGTCATTTCAAATATATATGATATTGTGGAAAATCCTATGTATATAGAAAACATATGAATTACGATGACAACAATAACAATTTTCAATGTCATTTCAAATATATATATGGTTTTGTGAAAAAATCATAACTAGATAACATGACCACTTTTACATCAGCATGCTGGGCTAAAACCTATTTATCTCCTATTCCATTCAACTTACAAAATCTATCAAAAGCATTCTACTGCATTTTCAAATATTTTTCTACGAATGCTTTGAACTTCTTGAAACTAATAAGCACCTAATATTTGTACCACAAAATTAAAACCAAACATACTTAATGTAATTATCATTAAAAAATTAAGAATTCAAGAGATGATTTATGCCCTTAAAGATTGGCTTATCTAGTGAACCTATCAAAACTTTGCACCAACCACAATAACCTAGAAATCTATCTCAATGTACATCATATATGATGGAAGAGACGCCTGAGATATACTCCATTTTGCAACCAAAGTCATGAGGCAAATTTGTCAATCACATGTATATTGTATGTGCCTAGCTGGTCACATAATACAAATAAACACTTATCCTCACAAAAGAAACCATGAAATGAGGAAATCAGGTTTGATATTCAAAGTTTCCAAGAGATTAAGTTTATTTCATTTAATTTTTGTGTAATACAAGGGCATGTTTTTTTTTATTTCAAAGAGAGTTGTTATAATTCAACTTCTAAATAACCATGCAAAAATAAGCTCTAAGAATTATTTTTAAGCCCAAAGCATATGATGCTAAAATGTCATTTTTCAAACATAAGGATTACAAAGAAAGGAAATATCCATTTGAGATGTATAATTCCTCCTTACAAAATTGGAAGACATGGAACTATATCTATTCGCCAGATTTAATCATTAGAGTGGAACAACTAGTAACAAAAATATCACTTGTCAAATTTCAAGATAGGCATGTTAAATCCTAGAGAGGCAGTAGCAATACAAAGGGTTTTTGAAGCTGATTACATGTATTTGTTACAATAGCGGTTGTCGTTGTACCAAAAGATCGACTATTAATGCCCAATACAACCACTAGACTTATAGAAGACACAAGATGCTGTTAAACCATGTCACGAATCCCGAGGGGAGCGCTGACCATTTTGCCAACAATCTCCCCCTCAGCGTTACCCGAGGGGATTTGAACCTGTGACCAAGCTCTGATACCACTTGTTACAAGTAACGGTTGTCGTTGTACCAAAAGATCGACCTGTTAATGCCCAATACAACCACTAGACTTATAGAAGACACAGGAGGCTGTTAAACCATGTCATGAATCCCGAGGGGAGCGCTGACCATTTTGCCAACAGTATTATACATAGTTTTTAAGAGTATCATCCTAGTCTTCAAAACCTTGATATTAATTTGAAAGCTTAGTGACACTAATTTCTCGAAGAGAAATTACCTTAGACAGGATTGGCATAAATTTTCTCAATAATTATCACTACTCCCAAGCTTTTGGATTTCTCCTTCCTTTAACCCATCAAATTTGTGCTTCACAAATTGATGTTGACATTGAATCATCCTTGGTGTATCCTAAAACTTTGTATCCAATTTATTCCTCCTTTAAACCCAAGGTAATCGAATGTCTTTTATTACATTTAGAGTTTGGTACTGTCAACAGCCTTTATTGACTAATTTATTGGGAAATTCCCCCAAAATTGAGCAAGTATAACAGAGATTTGAAAGAAAAATTTTTAAAATTGTGTAAACAACAATGCATTCACACATTTGATTGATGTATGACTTACCCACAAAATGTCCTATTCCAAAATAAAATAACATTTAAATATAAATTTTAAAATTTTAAAATAAGAAAAAAATATCTCACTAGTTTGATAAAAAAAACTTACTTCACCACTTTTTAGAGAACATAATAGAAGGGAAACAAGATCTTCAACAACTCGCTTAAGTCTAATTACTAAAAATACTTTAGTATCAAACAAATATAATTAACACGCTTGGTCTTTTTGAATAAAATAATTTATGCATCAAATGAATTACTACTTAAATATGTACAACATATTACATAATAATTTTTTTAAAAAAATATGTAGGATGTTTTAGTTTAAATGCAATTTATAGGATATGAAATTATGTAGTTGTTTCATTGCATGTGTTGTTTACTTCAAATTAGATTTTATATTTGTATGTGAGGCCAATAAGGCTGAAGTATTTAATTTTAGATTTACAACATCATATCATTTTTCATAAAATTAATAGAAAGCTTGCATATTTCCCATCAATTTTCTATGTTGTTTTTGTGATTTGAATGAGTCGATTGAGAAGGAGAGTCTCCCTACATCAATTTTTTAATATGAAATCGGTTGTATTAGATGTCCTTCTATAATTTTAGGTGTTAACTATAAATTTATGTTAATTTAACCATTTATTGAGTGAAGTTGTGGATCTATATGGTTTTACGCTCTACTAAGGTTTTGATTTCCTTGGCTCACTATTTGATGTATCTTTCTAGCATCATATACCACATTTGTTGCAGGAGTTCTTTTTTTTATAATAGCCTCAATGAACCTCAATGCAACAATTACTGTTGGTGTTGATACTCTAGCAATTGGTAATAATGGCACCCTTGAACAAATGATCAAGGAAATTTGTGCCCGATGTCTTCCACGAGGTATGTCTCCTCATAAACATTATATTTTTTTACCAGTTCAAGATTTTGAGAGTGCATGTCAATGGTTGGATCCATTTTCTTTGATAGTTTATTTTATTGCAAGGTTTCCCCTTGAGAGCTAGCTGCAATATTGGGTCACCAAGACCTAGGCCCCTCATGGGGTTTATCTTGATGCCATCCAAAACCTAATGAAAGTTTTATTTTTCTACTTTGCTAAGACTAACCATGTTTAGGCCATTTCTGAACATGAGCATTGGTATGTTTAGTCTTAATTCTCTTCTTGTTTTTCAACCATGGTCACAAGACATCTCTACCTCTTATGACAAGAAGCTCTAGGTCCCTATCTGGATTTAGTTTTTCACTCTTCCTTTGCCCTATTGTCTTTTTTTGCAAACCACTACTCAATCTATTAGAAAGGTTGTTTTTGTTGAGCCTAGCCACCATTCTCAACCCCAAAAATAGGTCTATATCAAAATTGATCTATCTAAAACCCGCACAAAACATTTTTTTGGTGCCAATCCCCATAGCATAATACCAAGGATTGTCCTCTCTCTATTTCATGGTTGAAACCCCATCTAAGGAGCTAGAACCTCTGTGACTTTTTGAGGCCCAAAAATTAGAGGAAAAATGGTCTCTAATGATATGAAAGGAGAATGGCTCCTCATCAACCTTTGCCCATAATCAGCCATGAGATTTAGTTACACCATAGCCACAAATCATTTTTCCAGTATCAAACCTTCTAGAGAAGGGAAATAAACCAACTATTCTCATATCCATTGAGGGTATTATTTGTTCACATTGGGTTAAAACCCCTAAACTATCCTTGGTTCTTACCGCTTAGCTAAACACTCTATGTCTCTCTTGCAACCTTTATATGCACATGAAAGATTAAAATTATGCTCCAGAAAAGAACAAGGTACCTTACCTTGGCTTTTAGAAGGAATCTAATTTCCTACATAATAGTTTCTCCTCTCTAGAAGACAAGAATGACATGTAAGAGATTACATCATGAATTTCATGTCATGGAATATCTTTAAGGAAGTATCCTATGTTGCATAAATGGTAGAAATATCCTAGTATAGATTTTTTTTGTCATCAACAAATCAAAATTTCTTCATTCATGCTTATTGTGGCTTGTCATGGTATTTTTCCAACTAGCCTACTTTTTTATTCCAAACATGAGACAAGTTGTGGAGGGATTTTTACCCTTCTTGCACCATGGTGATAGGCTTGTGTGCTTGACAATTGGTTTGATCCCACTTAGTGACTGGTGTGGATCCTCATGTCAATTGATATTCATTATTTTTGAATCATTGATGTTTATGCTCCTAATGATGTTGTAGGGAGATCTAATCTTTGGTAGTGGATTACAGATTCATTATCACCTACCACTTGGGCTCTATGTAGAGGCTATAATATAGTTGATGAGGCCTCTAACATATAAGTATTAATTCTCTTTTAATGGATAGTTGGGTAAAGAGAGGTGTGGTTTAATACGTGCAATAAAATTGATCTTTTTTATCACAACACTAATTGTTGTCATCCTTGAAGTGTTTGGCATATTGGATGAATTTTTTTGTGGGTTCTAATAGAGTCTTTAAATAGACTGATCATGGTAAAATATTTTTTCACTTGTAGATTCATATCAAGATCTATTGGTTTTACCTCTGCCTAAGTTTTCCTTTTTGAAAAACTATCCTATGAAGTTCAACATTGAATGGAAAGTGGGTTGTGTTTGACCACCTAAGACCTAATTCTTCTTATACCTCATTCTATCCTATGAAGTTCAACATTGAATGGAAAGTGTGTTGTGTTTGACCACCTAAGACCTAATTCTTCTTATACCTCATTCATGAGTCATCTACGCATGAAGACCCATATTTAACAGGTTTAGAACCTTGAGTGTCATCCAACTCATAATTCCAAGCAGATTTTTTGGTGAAAATGTGTTATTTAATTCATGTCTTGTTTCCATAAATATTTGTTCCTCTAGATTTATGGTCACCAACTAGCCATGTTTTGTTGATGGTCCTATGAAGCTACCACCTTGAATCTCTATCATGACACAAATGCTCTCATTTTTAACATTTTCTCTCCCATATTGTAGCTTAGATTTTCTTACCTCCTCCACCAGAAGTAGATTTTTGATAGTTACACCACCTATGGTGCTTAGATCAGAGCCAAACTTCACTATCTTAAGGTGGTGGATTGTGCTTCCAAAGAGTTCTTTTTGGCTCTTCATGCTTACCATTCCTTACCTAGTATCAATATAATTAAGGACAATTTTACGGTGGTCTCTGAGCTACCAGATATTCTCCAGTCATGTTTCACCATTATGAGAAAGTTTTTACTACTCATGCATGAAGCCCTACCTAAGAGAGATAGAGCCCTTCAATATTGTATCAATGTTGTTCCCTCGTATCTTTCTGAAGACCAATTTTTTGTGACTAGATTCTCTCTATTGAGGACCTCAAGGAATTGTTTTTCTTGATGGTTAATGAAAAATCCATTGGATGTGATGACTTTCCTTGTAAAATTTATAATGCATTCTGGTCTTGTGTAAGACTTTATTTTCATAAGGTCTACATTAAGGCCTTTCACCTAGGTCTATTAATTAAATTAAATTCATAACTTAGGTGGAAGACCCTAAATCCATTTGCAATTGGTAAAACAATGCCCTACTTGACATCTCTTACAATATCATTGCCAAGGCCTCAACCTTGAAGATTCTTATCAACTTTCACAAATTGTTTAACCTGAGCAAGCTAGTTTCAAAAAATCTAGGTTCATCATATTTAACATTAATTTTCTGTAGAAAGGAATGGAGTGAGTATTTCATTCTCATCAAAGTGTCATCTTCTTCATTTAATTTTTGTGTAATACGAGGGCATGTTTTTTTTTTCAAAGAGAGTTGTTATAATTTAACATCTAAATAACCATGCAAAAATAAGCTCTAAGAAATGTTTTTAAACCCAAAGCATATGATGCTAAAATGTCATTTTTCAAACATAAGGATTACAAAGAAAGGAAATATCCATTTGAGATGTATAATTCCTCCTTACAAAACTTGAAGACATGGAACTATATCTAGTAGCTAGATTTAATCATTAGAGTGAAATAACTAGTGACTAAAATATCACTTGTCAAATTTCAAGATAGGCATATTAAATCCTAGAGAGACAGTAGCAATACAAAGGGTTTTCGAAGTTGATTACATGTATTATACATAGTTTTAAGAGTATCATCCTAGTCTTCAAAACCTTGATATTGATTTGAAAGCTTAGTGACACTAATTTATCATAGAGAAATTACCTTAGACATGATTAGCGTAAATTTTCTCAAAAATTATCGCTACTCCCAAACTTTTGGATTTCTCCTTCCTTTAACCCATCAAACTTATTCTTCACAAATTGATGTTGACTTTGAATCATCCTTGGTGTATCCTAAAACTTTTTGTTCCAATTTATTCCTTCTTTAAACCCAAGATAATCGTATGTCTTTTATTACATTTAGAGTTTGGTACTATCAACATAGCCTTTATTGACTAATTTATAGGGAAATTCTTCCAAAATTGAGCAAGTATAACAGAGCTTTGAAAGAAAATTTTCAAAAATGGTCTAAACAACAATACATTCACAAATTTTATTGATGTATGATTTACCCATAAAATATCCTATTCCAAAATAAAATATAACATTTATATATTATCAAATTTTAAAATAAGAAAAAAAATATCTAACTAGTTTAATAAAAAAACTTACCTCGTCACTTTTTTAGATTTCATAAGAGAATATAATAGAAGTGCAACAAGATCTTCAACAAATCGCTTCAGTCTAATTACTAAAAATAATAGTGTCAAATATAAATAGCATGCTTGGTCTATTTGAATAGAATAATCTATGCATCAAATGAATTACTACTTAAATATGTACAACATATTACTTAATAATTTTAAAAAAAATTATGTAGGATGTTTTCATTGCATGTGTTGTTTACTTTAAATTAGATTTTAGATTTATATGTGAAGCCAATAAGACTGAAGTATTTAATTTCAAATTTGCTATGTAATATCATTTTTCATAAAATTAATAGAAAGCTTGCATATTTCCTATCAATTTTCTATGTTGTTTTTGTGATTTGAATGATTCGATTGAGAAGGAGAATTTCCCTACATCAATTTTTGAAAATGAAATGGGTTGTATTAGATGTCCTTCTATAATTTTGAGTGTTAACTATAAATTTATGTTAATTTGACCATTGTATTGAGTGGAGTTGTGGATCTAGATGTTTTTAAACTCTACTAAGGTTTTGATTTCCTTTGCTCACTATCTGATGTATCTTTCTAGCATCGTATACCACATTTATTGTGGGAGTTCTTTTTTTGTTATAATAGACTCAACAAAGCTCAACACAACAATTAATGTTGGTGTTGAAACTCTGGTATTTGGCAATAATGGAACCCTTGAACAAATGATCAAGGAAATTTGTGCCCAAGGTCTTCCACAAGGTATGTCTCCTAGTAATCATTATGTTTTTTTACCAATTTAAGATTTTGAGAGTCCATGCCAATGGATGGATCCATTTTCTTCGATAGTTTATTTTGTTGCAAGGGTTCCCCTTGAAAGCTAGCTGCAATATTGGGTCACCAAGACCTGGGCCCCTCATGGGGCTATCTTGATGCCATCCACAACCTAATGAAAGTTTTTTTTTGTTCTTCTTTTCTAAGACTATCCATGTTTAGGTCATTTCCCAACATGGGCATTGGTATGTTTAGTCTTCTCTTCTTGTTTTTCAACCATGGTCACAAGACTTCTCTACCTCTTATGACAAGAAGCTCTAGGTCCCTATTTGGATTTAGTTTCTCACTCTCCATTTTCCCTATTGGCATTTTTTGCAAACCACTGCTCAATCTATTAGAAATGTTTGTGTTGAACCTAACTATCATTATCAACCCCCAAAATAGGTCTATATCAAAATTGATCTATCTAAATCTACCCAATACTTTTTTTGGTGCCAATCCCTAAAGCATAATATCAGGGATTATCCTCTCACTATTTCATGGGTAAAACCCTACCTAAGCAGATAGCACCTCTGTGACTTTTTGAGACCCAAAAATTAGAGGAGAAATGGTCTGTAGTGATATGCAAGGAGAATGGCTCCTCATCAACCTTTGCCAATAATCATCCATGATATTTAGTTACACCATAGCCACAACTCATTTTTCCAGTGTCAAACCTTGTAGAGAAGGGAAAGAAACCCACTACTTGCATAGCCATTGAGGGTATTGTTTGTTCACATTGGGTTGAAACACCTCAACTAGCCTTGGTTCTTACTACTTAGCTAGACACTCTATGTATCTCTTGCAACGTTTCTAGAAATGTGGAAGATTGAAATTGTAAGAATTTTCTCGAGGCAATGAATGT
This sequence comes from Chamaecyparis obtusa, assembly GCA_027943335.1. Lineage (NCBI taxonomy): Eukaryota > Viridiplantae > Streptophyta > Pinopsida > Cupressales > Cupressaceae > Chamaecyparis > Chamaecyparis obtusa. The sequence goes on from BSBK01003276.1 coordinate 1,391,319, forward strand.
AATGCCAAGATCTAGAAGCTCAAGAAATAGAACAAATAAGAGAGACAAGATAATATGATCAAATGTATTAAGAGGACTTTGCTCAGTCCATGAAGGAATTCCATGATATAGTTAGACAATCTCTAAAGGATAGTACCACTAAGACCAAGAGCAAGGTAGATGAAAGGAGAAGAGACCTACAATTCAAGGTGGGTGATCTTGTCATGGTGCACTTGAACAAGGCCAGATTATAGAAGGGGGTCCTGTAATACCCCAAAAATGGGCTATAAGTTCATTAACCTCCTATATCAACACATCAAATGAAATCGACATCAAAGTCCTAACCCAAGGCACATCTAAACATTATCGAATCCTAATTGATTATCTCAAATTCTGCATTGGGGAATATTCCTAGCAATATTCCTAATCATCTTAATTATCTTTAATTTAATAATTATTTGGCGATAAATCCTATTTATCTTAAAGTTTGATTAATTGAATATTCTCAATATTTAATTAATTAGATTTAATTCTGCCACTTAATTGTTTAATTGAAGTTAACTCTATTTATTCCTAAATTGTATTATTTAATTTTGACAATAAATCCAAAATCCTATGAATAATTGATTAAATTCTTATTTAATTAATTAAAGCAAGTTGTCAATTTTTAATAATATTGTTTTTGAATAAAAGTTTGAAAAATGATTGATTAACCCATAAATCAATTGTTTTATTTTTCAAAATTAGTTAAGTTGGAAATAAATCACTTCATTATTAAATTAATTCATAAACAAAACATGCACAATCATAAAAGCAGACAACTATCAATTATCAATTAAAGCTAAACTCTATTTTGAGTTGATCTCTGCTTTTGCATGTTTTTATGAGTTAATTATCCTTTATTTAAAAATAACTCAAAAATCAACCTGAGTTATTTGAGTGATTTATGGCTTTCTTTCATGCACCTCCAAAGCCCTAGATTTCTATAAATTAAGGCTTCAGCTTATCAATCCATTGATTTACGAATTACACACTCACACTGTCGATTGGAGACTGAAGAATCGATCTTGAGAATTCAAGTTGTTGTGAGATTTTCATTTATCATTGCATAGTTTTCATATCATTTCTTAGCCTAGTTTGCATATCAGTTTTCCATATCATTGTTAGAATAGATTCATATCAAGTTTTCATCATATTATTGCACAGAAAAACCAAAAATATACATCAAATTGCATTCATTCCATATCTAGATTTGGCATTCAAATCCTTCATTTAGGTGTCGTCAAGGTCACTGATCTCAGTATAATCTGAGAATACATACTCGCATCTACTAGAAGGCAGTAAATCACCTGGTTAGATTAGTTTCATTTATTGCACGATTTTGATTTAAGCTAACCTCTAATGTTTTACTGAAGTTTTGTGTCTATAGATCAGGTACAAAATTCACACACGTACACATTTTTGGTGCCCACCGTGGGGCCCTGAAATGGGTTTCCCTTCAAATTTTATCAATTTCTATCATTTTTTGTCTTTTATGTTCCAAGCTACGATTTTTATTCTCTGTCCGTACAATTTTCATATGAGTTTTGTCAAAAACTCATACCAGGAGATACCCAATGTCATATGACAATTGATTTGATCGAGGATCGCATAAGCAAAAACCCATTGTCATCTGGAATCTCAATTTTCATTTGATCTGATACCCAATGTCGTACAAGTTTTTGGACTGTCGTCTAGAAGGTAACCCACTATCATACAAGTTTCAGTGCCAGGGTTTCAATTGTCATTTCACTTTTTCAGGCAGTTTGTCAGATTTGGTTTTTAGATTTCGACTAACAGCTAACCCTAATAATTGAAATTATCTATTTTTGATTGATTTGCACTAGTTTTTTATTGGAAAAAGTGCAAGAATTGCTAAAAATAGGTAAGAATCTACTAAGCGCGTTGTGAGGAATTTAGGTAACCTTCTCAGCTGATAACATTTTGATTTGGATTAAAATGAACATCTTGGGTGTCTAGCTTGAGTGCCTTTCTTTTCCATATCACACATTTCATTTGGGCTCTAAAAATGAACATAGATTTGTTTTCAGCATCTTTGTTGCACATAGTAAATAGGCCCTATGAACACTATTCATGGCTCTTGAGAGAATGAGTTTCCAATGAAACTCTTCTCAACGAAGGAACCCTTGTAAGTAGGGATGATACTGAGGGAGTCTCACGTTCCACTAGATCTGTGTGTCTTCAACTTTTGATCGAGGCATTCTCTCTCTAGAGAGGTTGATAGATCATAAGGGGTTGATGTCATAGATCTTTGTGAGATTATCTTGGTCTTAGTGTGTCAAATTAATCTGTCTTCTTTGTTTGGGTTAAAAGTGAAAAGGCTAGGGGATTATGCTCTACTTCCTTTTTGGATAGTACCAAAAACCCAAATCCTTGAATCTGGAACCAGTCTCCATGTGGTATATCTTGTGAGTCACCTTTAGAGAGGGTTAACTGTAGTGGACATTCCCTTAATTGGGTCAACCACATTGACGGAACCTCAAGTGATAATAGCCATTTTTTCCATAGTGACAACCGCTATATAAATGTCATGTTGGAAGAAATCTCCATAGGTGTGGTCTCTTGTTGGGTTGTCAGATCTCCCTAGCAGATCCTGAAGATTAAGTTCTTGGACTGTGTCAAAACCCCGGTGTGCTTGGATTAAAGTTCGCCCTCTTGGATCATAAAAGTTGCAGAGTCAAACCATTACTAAAAACCCTAGTGAGGCCAAATTTTCATTTTCTAGGAATATGTGTGGTATTGCAAAACTTTTTGAACATACACAATTAGCACTTCTAAGGATTAGCATAAATAAGTCACTTGATTGTTCATGCGCAAGGTTGTTTTTTCCCTTGTTCATTGTTTTCAGACATGCTTGAAATCACTTGCTTGCTATTTTGTGTGCTTGCTTATCTATCTGGTTACTGAAAATGAATAAATCCGTTACAATCCTCAAACTTGGACATTGAAATTTGCAAACAATCTGAAACTAAAAACCCAAAATTTGCAAAAATTGAAGTAAAACACCTTTCTGGAGTCAATAGTCATTTTATAAAGTCAGAAAGTCATACAGCTTTTGGCTATTGTCATTTCAGAACCCCCATATTATCATATGGTATCAGGTAATTTGTCGTACGAGTTTTGTTGCCAGTCAATTTCAAAAAGTTCAAATTCCTACTATCAACTGTCGTGCGAGTTTTGCAATAGTCGTATGAGTTTTTCAATTATCATTTCATGCTATACCCACTGTTGTATGAGCCTGCAAAGAGTTGTTTGAGAAATTTCAAAAAGTTGTCAGAAAGTTGTCAGAACTATCAGAGACCCGGTTGTTTTAGCCTATTTCTAGAATCTGTCAAACAAATCACTATGTCAGGAACAGAGTAGCAACTAATGAGAATCCAATCATTTTCCTAAAGTGACCTTTTGAATCCGATTTAGCCTTCTGTTTAATCGATTTGAGTCTTTATCATCTTGTGTCAAAACCTTGTCATAAATATCAATCTTCAATCAATCATCAAAATAGCTAAGTGTTGTGAACTCATGTCTGCTATCTTTTGGGAATCTACCCATACATCCAGGGCACAGTATCCCTCATCTAAGTCAAATCTAGGCTTCAATCAATCAAACCTTGACAAGGTTGCATCATCTGATCATCTTGATTCAATTCCTTCTTCAGTTGTCTTCATCATATTCTTTCAATTCACCCAAGGTTAATGGTGGAAACTAGAGCTTCCTCTCACAAGAAATATGAGAAATATCTGATACTTTACCTTTGACTCACATAGGTCCAACTTTTGAGAAACTCTTCAATTCTGGTCTTTACAAAGATGATGGTCTTGGCAACCTTCGATTAAAAGCCGGTTACATTCCTCCTTCATCAACTCACAGAGGTACCCAACAAACTCCACATCAATCTATCCCAGGTAGAACTCCTACCATGTCTCAAGCAGGGACAAACTTGGGCTCTCAAAGAGCTCACTCTCAACATGGTGCAGATCAGGAACCCACACCTGAAGAAATTGCTCAATATCAAAATGATGATAACTTCAAATGAATGATGAAGCATTTATTGAAAGAAGATAGAGAGGCATACCTTTTACAATTGGCTCATCAAGGAGCTAAACTTCCTCCCAACTTTAATGTTGAAGATATCATTACACATGAGGAAGAAACTCCACTTACAACTATGATGAAACAAATGCATGCCATGCAAGTCAAGCTTAATAACCTTGAGAAAGAAAAGGAACCCGAGTTCTCCATGGAGGCCCTATGTCCTTTTCCATTTAACAAAGACTTGTACATGCCACCATTCCCAAAAAGAGTGGAGATGCCTAAGTATGATAAGTATGATGGACACTCAGATCCCCAAGATCATGTCAAAGAATTTTGTACACAATCTATGGAGTTCATGCACGAACCAACCTATCTAATGTGTCTCTTCCCTCAATCTCTAGGGGGATCAGCCATACACTGGTTCTCTAGATTGCCTTCTACTATCAAAAATTTTGAGGAGTTGATAAAATTTTTCTATCAACAATACTCCTACAATATTCAACATCCAGTCACCATGATCGATATCTGCAATCTCAAACAATATCCAAGGGAACCATTCTTGACATTTCTCAAAAGATGGAGGAAGAAATTCTCTCTATATGCTAGGCCTATTCCAGAAACTGAAAAACTGGAAATCTTCATCAATAATCTTGTCCCAGAGATCAATTATCTTTTACAAATGCAAGATCATACATCTTTTCATAAGATGGTAGACAATGCTATCAAAATCAAAAAAGTTCTTGTGAAAAAAGGAGAAATCACACTTCAAAAAGACAAGTACGAATCAGGATCCAGTTCTAAAGACAAGAATAAAAATTGGAACAAGAATAAAGGCATTGTCATAGACGGTGTTTTTGATACTATACATGCTCCATCAAAGGCACCAGCTTTCAATCTAACTATTGGTACCCAAGCTATAAAAGCTTCAAAATAAAAAGTGCCTGAATCATCTCAAAAGAAGCCAGAGTATAAAAAGTGGTCCGCTGATAATAAATGAACATTCACTCCTCTTGGAGAATCTTTAGAATCTGCTATGAGAACTCTATTGGCCAATAACATCATCTCTTTTCCTAAGATCCAACCACCTGATTCTAAGCCTAAACCAAAATAGTGGCAAGAGAACAAATTATGTGATTTCCATCGGGGTAAAGGTCACAAAACTAATAACTGCTTATGCTTGAAACATACTATTCAAGATATGATTGATAAGGGAGATATCACCATTGAAAATCATAAGAGTAATAATGATCATACAGCATTCACAGAACCATTTCTGAAACATGGTTAAGAAGTCTCATCTTCTCAACCTAATATGGGGGCAAAGGTCAATTATGCTTACCCTAGAAATAATGTTGTTATCAATATGTTTGAACCTTGTCTCTCTAAACATTGCAATGTCATCACAATTGTACGTAGGGACAAAGATCATTCCTTAGCTAACGCAGTTACTCGATCACAAGCTCAGGCACATCTGAACAGACAAATCCTAGATTCATCACATGTCCCTAAGATGCCCTTCAATCTTTCTTTTGCTTCCAAATAGAAGGTTGTTTCTAAATCTTCCAATCCTAAAGATACGAGGCCAACATCTTATAGCATTGTTCAACAACTCCAACACACTAATGCAAAATCTCCATGTTTGAGTTTCTTCGGATATCTCCAACTCATAGAGCCATTTTAGACAAATCTTTGCTCAGATCCAATGTTCCTAATGACCTTGATTTAGACAGGTTCCAAACTATGGTTGGACATCTTACATCTCCGCAGTATATATCCTTTTCAGAGGAAGATGACAACTCCTTGAGTCACCCACATAACCAGCCCTTGCATATAGAAGTCTTGATCCAGAACCGTAGAGTCAAATGTGTGTTGATAGATGGAGGCATTGGCCTAAACATTTGTTCTTACAGCTTGATCACACAATTGGAATTTTCAGAATTGGCTATTGATCCTAGAAAGAAAATAAATATCAAAGCCTATGATGAACAAGAAAGATCTTCTAAAGGCACCATTGTCTTACCTATCAGAGTAGGTCAGAGATACTATATGTCAAGTTCTTGATCTACCTTTGGCTTACAACATTCTTCTAGGGAGACCATGGATACATGAGATGAAAGCTATTCCTTCTACATTTCAGCAAATGCTTGAAATTTCCTTATGAAGGAGTAGAGGTCACTATTCCAACAGACATATCCACCACTTGCAATACATTGAAGGAAAGTGTAGATAAGCTTGTGCCTAATAACAGAGAATCTTCCATTGAACCAACTAAAGAAGCATCCACATCTAAAATAGAAGATCTTGCAAAAGAGGTTAATATCAAAGAAAATAGTATGGGATAATATACTATGGAGCCAGTCTTATCTTTGACATCTCTCCCTATCTCACCTAAGTCTTATGGACAATCTTTGAAACAATCCAAACTAGATTCTAAAGAACCTCTTGAGGCATATAAAAAGAATTTTGTAGCAAAACAAATCTCCAAGCAAGAATTTGAAGAGGATGAAGCTATGCCTGCATGGCTATACAAAGATGAACCTGAATCTTGAGTTGTCCAAACTAGTGATTCTACAGTATCCAAAGATTCTTCTAAGTCATATGGCCCAAGAGATAAATTAATAGCTAAGATGGGATATTCAGGTAAAGGACCTCTAGGAGTCAGAGGAAATAGTCTTGAGGCACCTCTTCCACATACTGGTAGAGAAAACAAAGACAAGGTTGGCTTAGGATTTAAAAAGAAACCCTTTCACCTCAAAGGTAATTGTTCTCATGTCATAGAGTAGATCACACCAGATGAACCTCTTCTTAAGAAGGATGAAGTTGAACCATTAGATAGTGATTCAAACAGCTCAGAACTCATTCCCCTATGAAAAATTGCCTAAGGAGATCAAAGACCTTCTTGATGATAAAGATGATCCAATCAAAAGAATTAATGTAGTAGAAACACAAGAACCTACTATCAATCAAGAGATAGTTGCAACACAAGAACCAGCTAATCTCGAAAACAATCAAGAAGAGGAAGGTGGTAGTCATTTTGAGATAGATTCTCATGAGTATGAACTCAAATCAGAATCTAAGGGTAACCCTTCTTGGGGTATTCATCCTGACTTTACTCATGTTCTTAGATTTCCTAGAGGCATAGATGAAGAATCTAATGACTATGAATGGGGAGCCATTCTAGAAGAAGATGAGCTTATTACAGAGAAACATGTTGATGTTATTCACCAATATGCACCTGAACCCAATGTAAGTCTAGAGCGAAATGAGGAACCTATCGAGTTTGATCCACCTATGGTTGAATTGGACTCGCACAATAACATTGAGCCTATTCACAAATTGAATGTCTTAAGTTGTAATATCACCTTTGAACTCGAGCGTCGGGTTAGGACCAATAATGATACATCCATATCTGTAAACACTATCTCCCAATCTTTCCCCACTTTGACTATCCAATATCCAGAACTTATTGATCAAACCTCCACAAATCCAAGCCATGGTATTTATACCTTCCCAAATGACTATGCCCTTGTTTGCTACCTCAATGTAGTTGAGCCTATGAGTACTTCCATCAGTGAATCGAGCGTTAGCATGATGGAGTTGGACATCAAGTATCTTAGTCAGAAAAATAAGAAAAAAAAGAAAAAGAAAAAGAGTTCTGAGGGTGAAAACCACTTTGTGGCAGTCTCAAAACCTACAAAAGTAAAAATAAAAGATGTATCCGAAGGTGAAAACCTCTCGAAGGTGCCTAAGGATGAGATATTTGATGTCCTTTCAAGTCATTTACAGGACAGATCTCCAATTCTAATTGAGCCCGCTCAATCCATCAACTTGGGAACAACAGAAGAGCCACAGTTGATTCATGTAGCACAATCTTTATTAGAAGAAGAGAAGCAAAAATTTACAACATTCCTAACAGAGAAGAAGATCAACTTTGCATGGAAATATTCAGATATGCTAGGATTGGATCCTAATCTTATAATGTATCATTTATCTATAGCTCCAAATGTCAAACCTGTTAAGCGAAAATTGAGAAAGATGCATCCCCATGTTGCACTCTTGGTAAAAGCTGAATTAGAGAAGCTCCTAAAAGCCGGATTCATCTGAGTTATTGACTATGCTGAGTGGATCTCCAATATTGTACCTATTTCAAAACTAGATAAATCAATCAGAGTGTGCACAAATTTTAGAGATGTGAATAGAGCATGCCCTAAGGATGATTTTCCACTACCTAACATTGATATGATAGTGGACATGACTATGGGCTTTGAGATGTATTCGTTAATGGATGGTTTTTCTGGATATAATCAAATAAAAATTGCTCCAGAAGATCAAGAGAAAACTACTTTCACATGTGCATGGGGTACCTTCTGTTGGAATGTCATGCCATTTGGGCTTAAAAATGTTGGTGCTACATATCAAAGAGCCATGACATCTATTTTTCATGACATGATGCATAGGACTATGGAGGATTATGTTGATGATACTTTAGCAAAATCTATGCTTCGGGTTGCACATCTAGATGACTTGAGCAAGATACTAGACAGAATAGAGAAATTTAGTCTCAGATTAAATCCTAAGAAGTGTGTTTTTGGTGTCACTTCTGGAAAGCTCTTAGGATACATAGTTTCAAAAAAGGGCATTGAAGTTGATCCAGCTAAAGTAAAGGTTATAATGGAAATGCAACCTCCAAAGAATATTAGTCAAATGAGGACATTGCAAGGAAGAGTTCAATCTATCAGAAGATTCATATCACAGCTAGCAGATATATCACAACCTTTTACAAAAACATTACATAAAGGTGTGACCTTTGCATGGAATGAAGAATGTGAGAACAACTTTAACCATATCAAGAAGTATTTATCAAATCCCCCTATCTTGATGCCTCCTATTCATGGGAAGCCTTTGATCTTATATGTCTCCGCTACAGATACATCACTGGGGGCATTGCTAGCACAACATGATGAGAACAAAAAAGAAAGAGATATATACTATATCAGTAGAACATTGGTTGCATATGAGAAGAACTATTCAATGATTGAGAAAGCTTGTCTAGCTGTGATCTTTGCATCACAAAAACTGAGACACTACATGTTAGCTCATACCACACAATTGGTAGCTAAGATTGATCCCCTCAAATACCTACTAAGCAAAGCTGCCCTCACAGGTAGATTAGCTAAATGGGTCATGCTCTTAAGTGAATTTGACATTGAATATGTTGAGAGAAAAGCTATCAAAGGATAGGTTATTGCTGATCAATTAGTAGATGCACCTCTGATTGATCATACACCAATGCAAATGGAATTTCCAGATTCCTCTATCATGACTCTTTCTTCTAGAGAATGGCAGTTATTCTTTGATGGCTCCTATACACAGAATGGATCAGGAGCAGGCATATTTTTCATAACTCCTCAAGGATACTCAATCCCAAAAGCATTCAAATTAAAGTTTCCTTGCACAAACAATATTGTAGAATATGAAGCCCTTTTGAATGGTATGAAAATAGTAATTGAATGGAGAGTAATAGAACTACACATTCATGGAGACTCATAACTTGTTATCCATCAAGTCAATGATGTGTACCAAACTAAAGATGAAAAGCTCATCCCATACAAAATAATGGTAGATGATCTAAAGAAGTATTTCCTAGCTATCACATTTGAGCAAATTCCTAGAATGAAGAATAAGGCTGCCGATGCAATGGCAACACTATCTACTTTATTACAATAGCCTGAACATGAGCTACACTATGAGTTCCTGGTAGAAGCACTATCTTATCTTGCATATGATTACCACGTGTATGCACCCAAAAATGGTCACCTAGACTTTGGGCCCCATTTATTCAATTTATCAATCCTGAATCAGTTTTATCAATAATCAATATTTTTCAACATTATCAATTTCTTGATCAAGTCTTAATTTCGATCATATATTAGATTTTTATCCTATGGGCTAATCATTTATCCTAAGTCTTTATTTGATTAAAAGGAATATTTCCTCCCCTTTTGATTAAATAAAAAGCCCCACCTTTCCTCTTATCCTAAGTTGCACAAATAAAGCATTATTCCTATTTTACAAAAAGGAAAAAAGCACTTTTGTCTCACATGAACACAAAGTCAATTCCTATTGGAGGATACTTGTGCACACGGATCACTCCTCTTTCAAGCTCCACCGCCGATTAAGACTTTTTGCCTCTTAATCTCAATGGCCCATTCCTTTACATTTCTTATAAAAGGAAAGCTCTCTCCTTCACTTGCATATCACGTTTTTATGCTAACCTTATGCTGCAGGAATCCTTGAAGACTTTGAAGCTTTTTAGAGATCATTGTTGCATCTTACTTTAGATTTCTTCATTTGCTTCATGGTTTAGTTTACATTCTTGCATAAGTAGTTTCATTTTTCATGGCTTTCATAGCTTAGATTTGCTTTTATGCAATAACATAACTTCACATAGCTTAATAGGAAGGATTTGTAACACTTATTCTTTCCATTTCATAGCTTAGTTGCATTGCAATTTCATTTCCATAGATTAGCTTGCATTGCATTTTCATAGTGATTCTTGAGGATATTGGCACTCTTTCCCTTGTCCTCATTTGAATCTCTCATTGTGTGGTTGACTAGCAAGGTCACAAGCTTGTAGCTCTAGCTGAGAGCAAATACATCATAGTCCCTTGCAACTCTATGCATAAAGAGCTATGAGCCACTTTGTGAGGCCTCATTCTTGAGCAACCTTGCATGTAATGGTTCATAGAAGTGTACCATTTTAGTGTGTACATTTTGGTGCCCACCGTGGGGCAGAGTAGATAGGCTTTGTCCTTTAGTTTCTTGCATTTTTGTCATTTTTTTTTGGATTATTTTTTAGAAATTTTGCAGTCTCTGGCTTTTTTCTCAGAATATCACATGATACTTCTCAGGTATATCACGTGATATACCTTACTATACCAGTGCGACACTTCACCCCAGAGAAGAATCACCTAGCAGTATTAAGGTATATCGCCTGGTGTCGTGCGAAGTATCGCCTGTGTATAAAGAAGTATATCGCCCGAACTGAGGTATATCGCACGGGTATAGAAAACTATATCATGCGATACTGGTGAAGTTCAAGGTATATCGCCTGATCTAACAGAGACCTGCTATTCAAGTTTTATCATCTGAATCTGATCATATTTAGTTTGTTGGTTTGCTTTACTGTATTTAGATAGGTCTAACCTACATCTTTTAGCTTAGGTAAATCAGTTTCTTGCAATTATTTTCATTTAGATTTTGGATTTTGCTAACTTTGTGGGTCTAACTAGTTGTGGTTGTAGGTGCCTTTGCTTGAGAAGCTTGCCAAAAATCGCATGTCAAAAAGGGCTACTAACAGTTTTTGCAGGGCTGCCCAAAAAGCATAAAAAAAATTTAAAAAAAATTTGCTTGTGATTTATTTCCTTTCAAGTGTGGCATTCACTAATTGTATTAGGAATTTTAAAACCTTGTGAAAGGGATCTTGAGGTGGTAGGAGAAGTATGCTCTTCACCTTTAGGTGAACCAAAAAATCCTGACCCATTTTAAGGTTTTTGGAAGCAAGGGGGTAATCAAATTTTGCTTGGGGTGTTTGGGAGAAGTTTTTGAAATAAGGGAGTATGCTCTTCACCCTCGTGGTAAACCAAAAACCTTGAACCTCGAAAATCATCCATTCTTTGTTTAGTTTAGGATCCTTTAGCGGGCCTGCTCTTGAGCAATCAAGAGGAATGACCCAAGTGGGGACAACCTTGTCATCATTTTCCTTGGTGGCAAGTGATTCCAACTCACTATAATCTCAAGGCTATTGAGGACACAAAACCTTGGTAGACATAACACTTGTCTTCGCTTGATGTGAGTAGCTTGTGGGATTGCGACCATGGGGAAAATATTGAGCAAGAATGCTTAAGGTACTCTTGCGGCCGTGAGGTCCTAGTCCTTTATGAGGAGCAACAGGGGTGTTGTGAACGGAAGCCCTTATTAAGAACCATTAGATAGAAGCCACCTTGTTTAGCCGCTTATCTTCTTAGTGCAAGGATTGATCCAAGTGGTTTACCCAGATCACCTTAAGATACTCACCATATGTGTCCCTTTGGTTGTGTCATTTGACACTTCGATGACAAAGCCAATATCTCTTGTGGGTAACCACTTGGTGTGAGGCAAGGGGGCATTAAGTTGTGGGCTAAGTTGGTAAGTATTGAGCCTTGACTTATTAGGATAGATTTGTTTGAATTGTCTTCGGTTGTGTGATGCTAGTGTAAACGTTCTCACATACAAATGATTGGTAGCATTCATAAGGTGCTTTTTCAATTCTGATATCACAAGTGTTTGTCTTGGCAAGGTTGCTTTTGCCCTTGTTTCAAGTGTTTTGAGACATGTTTGATCCCTCACTATTTGCAAACCTACCAAAATTTTGCTGATATTGTGACTGAAATCAAGAACATCAACCCTCAGACCAAAAATTTTGACCAAGCAGACCCAAAAATACAAATTTTACACAGTTCTGGTCAAGAGTTACGTAATCTTGCAACAGTATCGCGTCCTTTAGAGCAAAGTATCGCGCAATACTTCGCGGGTTCAAAAAGTATCACCTGCTTTGAGAAGGAATATCGCGTGATAGTTCACCCCTGGCAAACTATCGCTGGCCCTACCTGGTGTATATCGCCCGGCTATTATAAGGTATATCACCTGGTATAAGGTGAAGTATCGCGCGGTTATAGGTATATCACCCCAGTAGCTTGGAGTATATCACCTGGGTAATTTCTATCGTGCTTACAATTTGGTCAGTTTCAATTACTGTCAGTCAGGTTAGATCTTAGAGTAGGTTTCATTCTCTGACGTTTGAGACCTGTCTTGGCTCTAAATTGTTGGTTTTAGTCCTCCGGGATAGCATCATCCGATTTACGAAATCACTTTGGGAATAATTGTCAAATTAGATGGCCACTCTTGGTGCCAAGGTTCATCTCTAAGATTGTTAGCTACATTCTTGGAAAATTTTAGTGCTCTTATTATCCAAATCGCTTTCATTTAAATCTCAATTTCAATCATATTTTGGCCTAGTCCAACCTCCTGGTTCAAAAGTGCAAGGGTAGTCACCCTTTGATTTGAAGCACCTCTTTGACAGTGTTGGTAAAGCCCCTTTTCTATCTTCTCATTTCTCTTTGGACAATAGAGGACTTTGATTATCCTAGTTTGGCGCTGACACTTTGAGAGGTCACCTTATCATTGAGAGTATCTTTCTTTCATGTTAGTTACGACAAGGTACCAAGTCAATCAAGGGAAGCGACCCCCTATTGCCTTTAGCCAGTTACCACCCGTCAAGACTCATTGACAGCATAAGAGAAAAGGACCCCTTTTTGATCAATCACCTAAGAGTGAATCTGAGGTTTGTTTTAATCTGAAAGCTAATCCTAGTGAAGTGAGCACCTCTTTTGTACCACCTTCATCAAGTATGGACATGAGTTACACTTTCACTCGACAACAAAGAGAAGCCATGAATCAAACTCTTGAGGATATCTTCCAATGACATAGGAGAGAGTACGGTGGTTCTTCTCATGCTAGTCCACCCAGGTCACCTCCCAACAATGTGAGGTATTTTGATGCTCACCAATGAGCCAAGAAACACCATAAGCAAGCTCACTCAGATTCAAGGTCACAACACGAGGACTAGAACAACGAATCTAGTGATCACCACATAAACGCAGCCAATGCAATAAGGCATTTGAGACCATCCTCTCCACTTAAAGATACCTCTCGATATGCAAATATGAGATTGAAAAGCATTGAGAGGGAGAAGCAAGCCTATTTGGATGAACAAGCTGCTAAAAAGGAGAAATTTAGACAGCTAGAAGAAGAGGAACGTGCGTTATTGGACATAAAGAAGAGAGTCACCCAAGAAGAAGAAGATAGACTCTATGCACAACAACTCCAAAGCTGATTCAACGGGAGGGGAACCAATAGTGGGACCAACTCACCCCCATCTACCCCTTCGCCAAGTCCTAGAAGAAGATCAAGGACACCCTCACGATCCCCAAGTCCTAGAGGAAGAAGGGTTTCAAGATATGGTCATCATAGGAGGTGATCACCTCATAGACATTCAAAGCAACCCTCCCAACAAGCACATCATGGCTCACAACATGGAGGAAGTTATGCCAAATTTTACCATATGGATTTTATGACTATGCAACAAGAACCATCCTTTCAAGAATATGTGGAACAATATGTGGAACAAAACAAGGATCAATTCCTAGAAAGCCTTATCAACAAAGGTGCTAAAGTTCCATATGATTTTGACGTCCACCAAAAGATTAAGAAATAGAATCCTTCAACCAATGAGGTGATCATGCAAATGCAGAAGGATATAGAAAGGATGAGGGCTCCTAAGAGCACATTTAATTTGGACTCCATATATCCCAACCCAATTGACAAGAGTGTGGTGTTGGTTGAGTTCCCTAAGAAAGTTGAGTTTCCAACCTATGACAAATATGATGGCGTTGGTGACCCTCATGACCATGTTCGACAATTCTACATAATGAGCTTTTATTTTCATCATGAAGACTCCTACTTGCTAAGATTATTTCCGAGGAGTCTCAAAGGTCAAGCCATGGAGTGGTTCACCAACCTTACTCCTCCAGTAAAGTCATTTAAGAAACTCATCCAAAGATTTGTTCAGCATTTTGCTTATAATCTATCAAGGTCGGTCACAATGCTTGATTTGTGCAAGCTTAAACAAAATCAAGGAGAACCTTTTGTCACTTTCCTACAAAGATGGAGACGTTTGTGCTCAAAATATCCCAGGACAATTCTTGAGAAGCAAAGAATAGACATCATTGTGAGTAACTTAGTGCCAGAATTAAGATATGAGGTAAGAAAGATACCATTTAATTCTTTCGATACCATGGTAGAAGTGGCATGTCGCATAGAGGATGTCCTAAAAGAACAAGGAATTTTGGCTAAATCAACTAATAAAAACAATGGCCAAAACAACAACAATCATGGTTATAAGGACAAAAAGAACTCCTATTGAAACAAGAATAAACAGGTGGTCAATGATAGAGTTATTGACTCACCACAACCTAAGAATGAAGGAGTTCTTAATCTCTCCAATGCGGTGCAAGCCATGAAGTTGCACGCATCCTCAGGACAACAAGAGAATAAACCCCAGTATCAAGGGAAATCTAAGAAGGAAAAGAGACAATTCACCAAACTTGGGGACTCCTATGCAGACATTTTCAAGACACTAATTGCTCATAATTTGGCGCAACCTCAGGATCCTGCCAAGCACCGCATACCCGATCCTAAACCTCATTGGTGGGATGAGAAGGCCTTTTGTGTTTTCCACAATGGAATTGGACATGATATAGAAAATTGTTTTAGGCTTAAACATCTTGTCCAAGACCTCATTGAAAGTGGGTGATTACAAGTTGATGGTTTAACTACTAATGCAGATCATAAGGCTTTTAAAGAACCCTTGCCCAAATATGAGAAAGGAGAAAATTCTAACAACAAGCAGGGCAAAGCTACTATCAACTATGCCTACACCAATGCTGAAAATGTTATTAATATGCTTGAAGCAGCTGATGATAATATCAACATGATGAGAGGGAAAGATCCTTATGGATATGATATGGATTCATTTCCAAGGTCTGATGAAGGACCCGTTGTGGTGCTGAGAGGTCCTCACTCATGAAGGATGCCCCAATCTCTCAATGCTATCACTAGGGGTCAGGCTCAAACTCCCATTATTATCAGAGGTCCTAGCTCTAGCAAGTCTAAGCAGCCCATGTCCAAGGGTGTTCTTCCTAAATGTGTTGTTGGTCCTGATTCCAATTATAACCTTATTGACCAATTACAACGTACACTAGCGCAGATATCTATTTTTGAACTTTTAGAATTGTCCCCTAAGCACAAGCGTGTCCTTGAGGATGCTTTGCGAACAGCCAGTGTCCCTAACAACTTAGATATTGATCCATTCCAGAATATGGTCAACCATTTGGCTAGCCCTCATTACCTCACCTTCTCAGAAAAAGATGACAAATCCATCAGTCACCCACATAAGTTGGCCTTACACATCGAAGTCATGATTCATAAAACTCGTGTCAGGCGTGTATTGATAGATGGGGGTGCGGGGCTCAATATTTGTACCATGAGTTTGTTGAAGGCTCTAGGATATTTTGAAGACGTCATTGACACAAGGAAAAAGATCACAATCAAGGCATATGATGAAGTAGAAAGAAGTTCTAAGGGATTGGCTGTTTTGCCTATTCGCATTGGTCCAGTAAAAAAGGATATCTTATTTCAAATTGTTGATGTTGGACCTTTAGCCTACAACATTTTGCTAGGTAGGCCATGGATTCACGAAATGCAAGCAGTCCCATCAACGTATCACCAGTGTGTTAAGTTTCTCCATAATGGTGTAGAAATTTGTATACCTAGAGATAGTGCTTTGTCAGTTAATAACATTTCTGCTAGATCACATGTACCTTTGAATAGGGAAGCTGACAGTCCTAGTATTTCACTTGAACAATGCAAGCAGAAGTTTAAGACCATAGATCTTGGGATGGGAGATTATAAAATTGATTCTTTTACAAAAATGCCAATCTCTCCTAGGTCTTATGGGAAACCATCACCAAATATGAAACCTTCATCATCAACAATGACATTATTTGGAAAATTTGTTGAGTCTTCAATTCCTATTCAGGAAGAGAAAGAGGAAGTTGTCGTAAGGGACTGGATCTATCATGAGGAAAAATACCAACACAATGAGAGCTTTACTCCTTCACCTGCAGCTTATGGGTGAGGGTATACATTGGTTAAGAATATGGGTTATCCAGGATATGGTCCCCTTAGCCATAGGTTGGATGCTAAAGCTGAGCCTCTTAACCATGCCCTTTTTGGATGAAAGAATAAGTCAACAGTTGGCTTAGGTTTTGAAAATAAGAAGAAGAAAGGTGTCCTTGTCCCAGCTGCGATGGACAGTGACAATAATTCAGATTACACACCTGATCTTTCTAATCAACAAGACGTGTCTGATGATTGGGTGCCCTCAACAAATCTCCTTTGGGGAGATTCCACAAATTTGATAATTGATGGTCCTACTATCCCAGCTGTGATGGATAGTGACTATATGAATGCTAGATTGACGATGGAACGTGTTGCTATCCTAGCTGTGACGGATAGTAACAATGCTAGCATTAGAGAAGGGGAAACCTTTCCCAACCTTGAGGCTTCTACATCACGAGGCTCAAATGATGATTCAGACACAGACTCACATGAGTATGAATGGGACTCACTTTCAGATGCAATAGTTGATTTGGACATGGATGTTGTCCATAGTTGTAGTACCCAACCCGATGCGGCCAACAAGCTTAGTGTAGGACTAGAGGATTGTACTCCTCAAATTGCCTTAGTGGATGACGCTTTGTTTGGTAGGATGAGTCCTAATTCGAGTATCTTAGGAGAGGACTCGATGAATCCCAATTGTATGGTCACCAGAGATAACACCTTTCACATAAATAACATTGAACCATTCATTGACCTACCCCTTGTTCACTATGACCTAATTGACTGGTCTCAGCGCCATCAAGAGCCTAGATTCCTCACTTTTTAGAATGACTATGAACTTGCCTGCTATCTGAATGCTCTTGAACCTGTGGCTTCTTCCACCAGTGAATCGACAACAAGTATGACGGAGCCTGATATTAAGTACCTCAGTCTAAAAATAAAAGAAAAAAAAAGAAAGAAAAATAGGTCTGATGGCGAAAACCACTTTGTGGCGGTATCAGAACCAAAAATAGTAAAAAGAGATGACGTATCTGAGGGTGAAAACCTCTTTGAGGCACCTAAGAATGGGGTACTTAATAACTTGCTGAGTTATTTTCAGGACAGATCATCAGTATTGATTGAGCCAACAAAACCAGTTAATTTGAACACAGAAGAAGCTCCTCAAATAGTTCATCTTGCTCAGTCTTTATCAGAAGAAGAAACCAAGGCATATATACAATTCTTACAAAAGAAGAAAATTAATTTTGCATGGACCTATTCAGACATGCCAGGGCTTGACACAAATCTTATAATGCATCACTTATCCATAGCTCCAGGAGTCAAACCAGTGAAACAGAGACTCAGAAAAATGCATCCACATGTAGCTCTCCTTGTCAAAGCAGAATTAGAAAAACTTTTGAGAGCTAGATTCATCAGAGCCATCGATTATGCAGAATGGATCTCAAACATAGTACCAGTTTCCAAACATGATGGGTCCATTCATGTATGCACGGATTTTAGAGATTTAAACAAAGCATGCCCAAAGGATGATTTTCCACTTCCAAACATTGACATGATAGTGGACATGACAGCGGGTTATGAAATATACTCTCTAATGGATGGTTTCTCAGGATATAATCAAATCAAAATAGCTCCCGAAGACCAAGAGAAAATAGCATTCACATGTGCATTGGGAACCTATTGCTGGAACGTCATGCCATTTGGGTTAAAGAATGCAGGAGCAACATACCAATGAGCTATGACCACAATTTTTCATGATATGATGCATAAGAACATGGAAGATTATGTGGATGATACCTTGGCTAAATCAAGAAAAAGGGATGCACACCTTACCGATTTGGAAGTAATCCTAGATCGCATGGAACAGTTTCAACTCAGATTGAATCCAAAGAAGTGCGCATTTGGTGTCACCTCAGGCAAACTTTTAGGATTTATAATATCAGCAAAAGGTATAGAGGTTGATCCCAAAAAGGTCCAAGCAATTTTCGACATGCCACCTCCAAGAAACATTAGTCAGATGAGAAGTCTTCAGGGATGACTCCAGTCAATTAGGAGGTTTATCTCACAGCTGGCAGATAGAGCACAACCCTTTAATAAGACGCTACATAAAGGTGCTTCTTGTGTATGGAATGAGGATTGCCAAAAGAGCCTTGATCAAATAAAATAGTATTTAGCTAATCCTCCAATTTTGATGCCACCTATTCCTGGGAGACCATTGATTTTATACATTTCAGCAACAGAGTCTTCCTTGGGGGCATTGTTGGCTCAATTAGATAATACTAGGAAAGAAAGGGCCATATACTATATCAGTCGTACTCTAGTCTCCTATGAGATCAATTACAATAACATTGAGAAGTCTTGTCTTGTAGTGGTGTTTGCTTCTCAAAAGTTGCGACACTATATGCTTGCTCATACCATACATTTGGTTGCAAAAATTGATCCTCTTAAATACTTGCTTAGTAAGGCTGCCCTCACGGGTAGACTTGCTAAATGGACAATGGTTTTAATAGAATTTGACATAGAGTACATTGAAAGGAAAGCCATAAAAGGGCAAGCTATAGCTGATCAATTAGCTGATTTCCCAGTTAAGGATAATATGCCTATTCAAGTGGAATTCCTAGATGAACACATCCTGTATATGACTACTCGCACTTGGAAAATGTTCTTTGATGGTTCCCACATGCAAAATGGATCAGGTGCTAGAATATTATTTGTCTCTCCACATGGGTACAATATTCCAAAGTCTTACAAACTTTTATTCCCATGTACGAATAATATTGCAGAATATGAAGCTTTAACCAATGGATTGAGAATGGCTATAGAATGGAACATAACAAAGTTACATGTCTTTGGGGATTCCTAGTTAATCATCAACCAAGTCAATGAGGAGTATCAAACCAAGGATGATAAATTGATACCCTACAAAAAGATGGTTGACTCATTGAAACATTACTTTACCTTTGTGACGTTTCAACAGATCCCTAGGATAGAGAACAAAGATGTAGATGCCATGGCCACATTAGCTTCACTTCTTCAGTTGGAGACACATGAATCAAGATTTGAATTCCTGGTGGAAGAGCTACACCATCCTATCTTTGACTCATCTGAAAGCCATGTCATTTGTACCATTGTCACACACAAGTCTTCCCGATATGGTGCTATCTATTCATATCTTCGTGATGGCATCATCCCCGACACATTCAACCGTTCTGAACACCGAAACCTTATCCATAACACCTCTCACCACACCCTTATCTCTAGTGATTTATATAGGAGGGGTTTAGATGGGACGCTCCTTAGGTGCTTGGAAAAGGAGGAATCCAACCAAGCGTTAGTTGACATCCACGAGGGCATTTGTGGTGGACATTCTAATGGTCTTACCATGGCCCAAAGGTTGCTTAGGGCAGGATATTATTGGCCCACAATGCAGATAGATGTAGTAGCCTTTGCTAAGTCATGTGAAAAATGTCAGAAACATGGAAACCTGATTCATGCTCTAGGTAGGGAGCTGATCCCTTCTGTTTCTTATTGGCCATTTCAGCGTTGGGCCTTTGATCTAGTTGGGCAGATTCATCCCAACTCATCAGGTGGACATAAGTTCATTATTACTGCCACTGACTACTTCACAAAATGGGTGGAAGCTGTGCCACTTTCTATTGCTTCAGGGAAGACCATCTCTTTGTTCATCTTGAATCATATTATTTGCCAATTTGGAGTGCCTTCTGAGATTATCACTGATAACGGAGGTCAATAAAAGAACAAGGACCTAAAGCATTTATGCAAGAAGTTTAAAATTAAGCAACACTGGTCCTCCATCTATTTTCCACAGGGAAACGGACAAGCAGAAGCCTCTAATAAAACCATTCTTAAAATTCTTCATAGGACAGTGCACAAGAATGGTAGGGATTGGCACTTGCAAATCAATCCAGCACTATGGGCTTACAGAACAAGCATTCGCACACCTACAGGAGCCACACCTTTTGCCCTTACCTAGGGTGCTGAAGTAGTATTACCTTTAGAAGTAGAGATCCCATCACTCAGAGTCTCACTCAAAGGATTGATAACGGATGAGGATTACTGCGCCATGAGGTTACAAGAACTAGAACTTTTAGATGAGAAGCATAAGGCTTCCTTTGATCATATAAGAGTGTATTAGAAGTGTATGTCCAAGGCATTCAACAAGAAGGTTCACCCTAGAGAATTTCAAATAGGTGATCTTGTTTTGCGAGAGAACCCTAAGAAGCAACAGAACAGAGAACAAAAGGGTAAGTTTGAACCTAATTGGCTTGGACCATATGTCATTACCGCTACTTTTGGTATAGGTGCATATTTACTGTCAGATCCAGATGGAGAATAGCTCCCTGATCCCATCACCATTTTACACCTCAAAAAGTTTTATCCTTGATGCCCTTTCAGTCTCGGGGGCATCCTTTGTACATACTTAGTGATCCTGAAAAAAAAATACCAAAAAAATTGATATATGATGCTGAAAAAATCCTAAAAAGTATAAAAAGTCCTGGAAAAATACAAAAAAATCAAAAAATGCAAAAAGTTCAAAAAAATAGGAAAAGTGCCTTGGTGAAAACTTGGAAACAGACGCCTTGGTAGCAAAAATACAAAAAAAAGAAAAAAATTAAAAAATGAAAAAAGAGAAAAATTGCAATAAAAATCTAAGTGGTGAAAACCTGGAAACAGGTGCTACTTGAGGCCTTTTGCACTCCTATTTGATAGCATGCATCCTCGACACTGAGCCTTTCCATCATGTCTTGACCCTATTTGACTTGGTCTGGAATTGGTCTTTATCTTTGTCTAGGGGGCATACCTGTTAGCATAGGTCTTTTAGGTGCGTGTCTCTTGGGGCATTTCACAATAGGTTTTTTTCAACACCACTCCAGATAGTGTTTTTCAACACTACCCTTGCGTCGAGTGTTTCTTAACACTTATCAAATATCTTTCCCTACAGTCTCGTATGATGCGATATCTCTCACTCAGCAGGTGTGATACTCAAAGTTTGACTCTATGACCTACACACACGCACTCAAACAATCAACTCGTTGAGATATGTTGACTTTATTTTTCTTTGTGTGTTGTCTATGAGGATTTCTTTGATGAGTGGTCTCTCCCTGCGAAGTTTTCAATGATGCATTGCTAGAAGACTGAGGGTATGAGAACATGTTTTATTCCTTTATCTGCTTGTGGGTATATTTTGTTGATCCTAACTATCCTGAGCATTTATGCTGGTCCTACTTGACACTATGGATTGACAGGGTATTATCCTTGACTGTTTTGCGAGTGCATGCTTCTAGTTATCCTGACTTTCATGTGTCTTGATACAAACATAATCTCGCCATATCAACCTTAGGTAATCTCACTGCACTAGTCATCTTGACCTATATGTCTTTGATGCCTAGGTGAGATTTCCACATTTCTATCTGATAAAGATCATATTCATATCCACATAGTTATGCTAGTGTGCATTGTATGATCTTATGACACTACCAATAATTCTCAATGATGATAATTAGATGACTATAGGCGTTGTGACCTTGCAAGTCAACCACTTTCATAGTAGCTTGCATTTTTAGGGTCATGTTAGTCTAGTTTTGCATCTTGCATATGGAGAGAGCTCTCCTTTTCATCTTACGTGGACCTGTCAGTCAACTGCACTCACCTTTCCTTCTTCTCAATCATGTCTTTCACTCCTTGTCTTTTTCATCTTGCACCTATTCCTTTTCATCACAAGGGGTTAATCATATCATCATATCTATATCAAAACTATCATTTTTCAGAAACATGAGTCTATATCATACACATAAGAATTACACATACATTTATGAGAGAGAACATACATAAGCATGTACATAAGCATTTTTTAGCAAAATGACAAGACAATATACATAAACTGATACATCCATCACAAGAGAGACATAAACACATGATATAATCAAACATCTAGTAATCTCATATATACATCAATGTCATGATACAATATACAATATAGGATCCCAAAATCTAGATCAATGTCTCAAGATATGTCTAAATATCTAACAACATCTAACCCTAAACCTAAGACTGACTGCCACCCTCGTGCCCCGGTGCTAGTGGAGGTGGTGCTAGATCAGGAACTACATCTAATCTACCCACTGCTGCAGAGTATGATGGCGCTCTCCGATCCTCTGGGACTGCCTAAATGTAGAGGCCATAATAATATGCAGCTCGCACTGTCTCTCTCTGTCTCTCTGCCAGGGTAACCTGTAGCTGCCTCTCCCAATGCTCTATCTCTGCTCTCTGATCAGTGAGCTGCTGCTCTCTCACTGCTATAGTAATCCTAAGCTGCAATATCTCATCCTCAAGAGCCTATATCCTCACTCTCATATCATCTCCACCCACAGGCTGGTCCTACTGTGCCTCTGCCTGCCGGCGAGCTGGTCTCGCCTCATCTTCAGGCATCGCTGATCTCTATCCCCGTGACTATTTTTGGCCACCTGATCTAGATCCCTCCCCTCTCTCCATCCTCCTCCCTCTCCCCCTCCTACCATCTCCTCCATCCCCTCCATCTCCTCCATCCCCCCCATCATCTCCTCCGTCTCCCCCTGTGTTGGTACCTATGCATCTGGTATCGTAAACTGAGGGAATGGTGCCCACCACCGCTCTGCCCTGTATGCTGCATTGGCCCCTACATCTACCACATTTGGGTGATACTCTCAGAGCTCACTCCTGATACCAGCTGTCTCTGTGACTGCCTACTGGTAGTCTAACATGGGTAGCCACCCATGTCCCTCCTCATCCCTGACTCGGGTGTATGTAGTGGTCTTTGTCGAGACCCGATGCTGCCTCCCAAACTACCGCCATACCCGAGTGATGCAAAATCTCTCTACAATCTCTTAGTGTCAGCCTACTAATGGCCGAGTGCACAACATGTAACTCAACTCCTCATCCACATCACTCCACCCCTCCACATCCCTGCATGGCCTCCATGTGAAAGCTGCCATCTCATCCAGGATCCTTCGGTAGTATGTCACATCCCCACTATGAGCATGTGATATGAACCCCACATATCTATATATGTAGGGGTATCTCCTCTCCCTCGGCTGAACCCTTGGGTGCATCACCGTGATGTGCTCCCACACCCACACCTGTGCTAGGATGGCATCACATGCCCATGACCGGCTGTCCCTGTACATGATCTCATGTAGCTCATGGTACATCTCCACTAGTATGGCCGGACCCCATGTCATGCGTCGAGGTCTGCCTACCAAGTCCATCAGTAACCTGGCCCATCCGAGTGGGAATCCCTTCTGACTGCGATCAGTCATTAGGATCTGTGAAATGATCGATGCCACAATACATGGCACCGAGAAATTTTTGTCAAAATCCTCTACTAACCGCTCCCAGCTGACATGCTGATCTAGGATAGTCACATCCTGGAACATCTCCTGGATCATCCGTCACCCCTCGGTCACATCCTGATCATAGTATACCTGTGCCATAACATGAATCATGTTAGTTTTCATCATATGGAAATATTACACTTACATAATTTAAAAACATGATTATACTTACAGGCTCGCCATGACATGGCACTCATAAGATCCTGTGCTCTCTATGCCATCTCTCGGCCAGCACAGTCAACAACCCATGGTCAGCTCTGATGTCTGGGAATCTCAGTAAATACCTAAATCCCATAGTCCTAATGTTAGCATTGCCCAAATCATCTAGATCTCGGACACACCTTAGCCCAGTCACCTTCGGCGCTCTAATGATCAGCACCGGAAAGACCTTCTACAAGCCATTAAACCAAGCCAATTGTTAGAACATATCATGATGGATGCCTAAAAATCAGTCTAACACATCTTTAAATACCTAATATTATCTGGACCCATGTCATTTTTGCTTACAAAAATTTGAAAATTCAAATTTTACACTTGGGTGATACTTCTTTTTTGGAGAAGTATCGTGTGATACTTCTCCCTATAGTGGTGCGATATACTTTGGGTCGTGCGATACTTTGCCCGATATCGCGTGATATTTTGCCCAGTATCGTGCGATACTGGTGCCTATACTCGTGCGATACTTTGAGGAACCGTGAAGTATCGCACGATATTTATCCCCAAAGGGCGCGATACTTCTAAAGTATCGCGTGATATTTCACCTAACTTCAAAATTTGAAATTTGAAAACTTTACAAAACGTGCTTAAAAGGTATTAAATGACTAAAAAATAGTGAGTTTTTTGAAAACATACCGGGGCAGGATAGTGCGGTGGCCGGTTGTGCAACCGAGCGCACTCAAATCAATGCATGTGGATGGGAACTCCTATTTGCTGGGCTATATTCTCTCTGTCAAGCTCTGAAAATTCTCAAATCACTATAAGACATGATTTTTGAAAATGACATTTTTACCCCTTTTATAGCATTTTGCCTTTTTGACCGAATTTCAAAACCCCTCGGAATTGCGCAAAAATTGCACCCCTAACTAATTTCGACGTCCTGGATCTATTTTTAGACTCAAAATTGAAATCCAAGGTCTTCTTGATAATCAAAATCACATTTCAAATCTTCTCCTTCTTCTGAGCAGTTGACTGATTTTTTTTTTACGCATAAATTGATTTTCGGTGGAATTTCTTCCTTTTCATGTCTCTCAATTTTCTAGTCTTTCATTCACCCTATCTCTTTTCTTCTAGCTCATCGCTGGGGCATGCTTCATTGCCTAATGGTTAATCTATTTCCCTTTACCTTCGATTGTGATTTCCTTCTAGTTTGATCAAATCTTTATTGATTTGTTGTCTCTCCTCTACCTGATTTCGATTTCGATTCTGAGGGGGCAGTATTTATGGGATCCTCATCCCCGATTCCTTGATTCTCTTGATTCAGACATCTTTTGTGAGCTTTTGCTCAAATTTGAGATTCTTATCTCCTACTTTGAATGTGATCCCGAATCGACCTCATGTTCAAAGGCCTTCATTTATGCTTTGTTCAGGTGTGATCCTGAATTGACCTCACATCTAAGTTATTTTGTGATCCTAGATCGATCTCACACTTCAATTCTTCTTTGACTGCATGTGTTCCCAAATCGATCACACATTAGTCAAAAAGGGGAAAATGTATGCACCCAAAAATGGTCGCCTAGACTTTGGGCCCCATTTATTCAATTTATCAATCCTAAATCAGTTTTATCAATAATCAATATTTTTCAACATTATCAATTT
This sequence comes from Chamaecyparis obtusa, assembly GCA_027943335.1. NCBI lineage: Eukaryota > Viridiplantae > Streptophyta > Pinopsida > Cupressales > Cupressaceae > Chamaecyparis > Chamaecyparis obtusa. The sequence goes on from BSBK01003276.1 coordinate 1,417,376, forward strand.
CTTGATCAAGTCTTAATTTCGATCATATATTAGATTTTTATCCTATGGGCTAATCATTTATCCTAAGTCTTTATTTGATTAAAAGGAATATTTCCTCCCCTTTTGATTAAATAAAAAGCCCCACCTTTCCTCTTATCCTAAGTTGCACAAATAAAGCATTATTCCTATTTTACAAAAAGGAAAAAAGTACTTTTGTCTCACATGAACACAAAGTCAATTCCTATTGGAGGATACTTGTGCACACGGATCACTCCTCTTTCAAGCTCCACTGCCGATTAAGACTTTTTGCCTCTTAATCTCAATGGCCCATTCCTTTACATTTCTTATAAAAGGAAAGCTCTCTCCTTCACTTGCATATCACATTTTTATGCTAACCTTATGCTGCAGGAATCCTTGAAGACTTTGAAGCTTTTTAGAGATCATTGTTGCATATTACTTTAGATTTCTTCATTTGCTTCATAGTTTAGTTTACATTCTTGCATAAGTAGTTTCATTTTTCATGGCTTTCATAGCTTAGATTTGCTTTTATGCAATAACATAACTTCACATAGCTTAATAGGAAGGATTTGTAACACTTATTCTTTCCATTTCATAGCTTAGTTGCATTGCATTTTCATTTCCATAGATTAGCTTGCATTGCATTTTCATAGTGATTCTTGAGGATATTGGCACTCTTGCCCTTGTCCTCATTTGAATCTCTCATTGTGTAGTTGACTAGCAAGGTCACAAGCTTGTAGCTCTAGCTGAGAGCAAATACATCATAGTCCCTTGCAACTTCATGCATAGAGAGCTATGAGCCGCTTTGTGAGGCCTCATTCTTGAGCAACCTTGCATGTAATGGTTCATATAAGTGCACCATTTTAGTGTGTACACCATGAAACCTGCATGATCTACACTATTGTTGGTCATGATTCATCCAGATACAAAAACCTATTTTCCTATCTCCAAGACCAAATCATTCTCGATACCTTCAACCGCCATGAAATGTGATACCTTATTCGTAATGCCTCCTGATATGTCATCATTGGTCACGATCTGTACAAATGAGGTCTAGATGGTACGCTAGTTAGATGTTTAGAATGGGAAGAGTCTCAACGTACATTAGAAGAAGTCCATGATGGTATTTGTGGGTCACACTCGAACGGTTTAACACTAGCTTGAAAACTTATTAGGGCTGGGTACTATTGGCTTGAGATGGAGAAAGAGGCTATCAAATTTGCTAAGAATTGTCAAAAGTGTCAAAGTGCATGGCAACTTAATTCATGCTCCCGGGAGAGATCTAATTCCCTTTACTACACAATGGCCTTTTCATCAATGGGCATTTGATCTTATAGGAGCTATACATCCTCATTCTTCTAATGGACATACCCATATAATCACAGCCACAGATTATTTTACAAAATGGGTAGAAGCAGTCCCTTTGACACAAGCAATTGGAAAGCAAATATCTATGTTCATATTGAACTATATCATATGCAAATATGGGATACCTCATTCCATAATCACAAATAATGGTGGACAATTCAAGAACAAAGATCTAGATGATTTATGTGCCAAATTTAAGATTACACAACATTGGTCATCTATCTACTATCCCCAAGGGAATGGACAAGCAGAGGCTTCTAACAAGAATCTATTGAAAATCTTGCACCATAGAGTTAATAAATCAGGAAGAGACTGGCATCTCATGATCAATCCAACTCTTTGGGCCTACAGAACAAGTATTAGAATGCCCACTGGGGCTACACCTTTTACTTTAGTTTATGGGTTTGAAGCGATACTACCTATTGAGGTTGAAATCTCATCACTAAGAATCAGAATGCATGGTCTAGTAACTGATGATGACTACAAAGTGTCTAGGTTGCAAGAGCTTGAACTACTAGATGAGCGTAGATAAGAAACGTACAATCATCTTAGAGTATATCAGAAGAGAATGTCTAGAGGTTACAACAAGAAAGTCAGACATAGAGAATTTCAGGTTGGTGATCTAGTCTTGAGAGAGAATCCTAAAAATCAATCACATCAAGAGTGCAAGGGGAAGTTTGAACCCAACTGGTTGGGTCCCTTCGTTATCACTACTACTTTTGGCTCTGGTGCCTATCAACTCTCAATGACTGAAGGAGAACAGCTCTAAGAACCAATCAACGTTCTCCATTTGAAGAAAGTCTATGCCTAAGACATTCAGTCTATGGTAAAATGTCCTGAAAAAAAATCAGAAAAATTAGAAAAAGTCCTGAAAAAATGAACATCTTGGTGAAAACCTAGCAATGGGCACCTTGGTGATTCACAAAAAAATTGAAAAATATCAAAAGTACAAAAAAAAATTGGAAAAATGAAAAATACAAAAAAAAAATGAGAAAAAGAGAAAAGTGCCTTGGTGAAAACCTGGAAACAGGTGCCTTGGTAACAAAAATAGAATCTCTACCAAGATGGTGAAAACCCGGCGAATAGGCACCACTTGTTTCAAAATGCTCCATCTATCAGTGCAATCTTGGTCTTTCCTAGCTTTCAGTCTTGCTTTAGTTTGTACATAGCCCCCGGTTTGTTTTTGCATTTTTAGTTTTCAATAAGTCGGTCTGTACACCAATTAGCTCAAGCGTCTATATCATATCAATGTTCAAAACTTGGGGGCAATCAATGTCATATCCTATGGTCTCCCATGTATCTAAGATGTGTCATATCCAGTACAAAGTCCTTTGAAGCTTCATTTGGGTCGGTCAGTCAGTCTTATCTCCAAAAAGGATTTTGCATTTACAACAACACAATCAAACAACAAACTGAAAACAATCTGTGCTTTTACATGCTTTTATCTCCTTGTATGCTTACTGATTCGCATTGAGATTTTTTTTGCATATTATGTCCTTTTGAGCTCTTTGATGATGTCCTTTATAGGATTTAGAGAGTGATGACTGGGGGCATAATCTTTTCTTTATCTTCTGTTTGTATGTGAAAATCTAACAACTTTGGAAATTCTGGATTGAAATCGTGTCCAACTATAAGAGCCTCTATCTAGAATTGGATGGCCATGCGTACCTCAACCATTGATACCCAGAAAATTCAAGGGAGTTTGGTCTAACTATTATCTTTTTGAGTGAGTTATTTCTCCTACTGTGAAACGCGATCTTACCTAAAGATGTGAATGATAAAGGGTCACTACGGGTAATTCACATTGGATTTGGAATGATCTCTTGACTGCTTGATGTGTTTGTAACACAAGGCATATTCAAGTCATCATGACATTTATGTTTTGATGCTTATACAAATTGCTATATCAAAATGGACATGATATTCAGGTCATCCTGGCGTTTATGCTTTGATGCTTATATCTAATCCAACATTTTGAAAGTAAAATCAATATTCATATGTCCATGGTTGACTAACTAGTGGGTGTTGTATTGATTCTTGAGCATACAAATTGATATTCATATGCCTATGGTTTCATAACTAGTGGGCATTGTATTGATTTATTCAGTTACCTAAAAATTCAATGATGACAAATGACCGACACATGATTAGTGACTAGGTCCTAGGTCTTAGGTTGCATTTCATTTTGCATGTCTCTTTGCATTTTGCACTTTGCATGATCTCACAAATTGCTTGAACACTTAAATGATTCTTCAAAAAAAAAATGCTAAACATGACACAAGGACTGAGCATTGTATGAAGGTTCCTCCAACAAAACAACAAGTAGAATCCTTTTTCGGGATCAAAATCAAAATCTAAGATCGTTTATATTGTCTACTGCTTGTATAATCAACCTTCAATCATCAAAGAAATCTAGCATTCAACTTCATTGATTATCTTATATCAAACTATCAAAATTTCAACTTGGTCACCCATGGTCAACTCATGGTTTAACCTAGTCAAACTTGGTCTTCTGGACCTCTAAACGATGCAGAATGCATTCTTGAACGTGTTTAACCACTTCTCAAATCAATTAACATGCTTCTAAACTATAACGCTGACTTTTCTTGTCAGATTTTAATTTTAATCTCGAAGGGGGCATTGTATTGCACATCATTCAAAGTCTATAATCATATCTTTCCTCAGTAATCAAGACAACAACCACGTCTAGTTGCTAATTCATCAAAAAACCTCATCGCTTGGGGAAAATCAATCATCACTCGGGGCATATTAGATTCATCGAGATCCATATCAATCTGGTATTCTCCTAATCTTGTAAATTGTATCAATTTTTGCAACTATCGGTTCAATTGTGTTATTTCCTTGGTTCTTTGAAAACTGAAAGGTTCGGATGTGATACCAATGTGATTCAATATAAGGACAATCGGGTCTAGAATCAGTTTCTCACTTCTTCACAATCATAAGGTTCAAAATCAAGCATTTTGACACTTTTTCGCAATCATCGGTTCATTTACTGTTATAGTTAACATTATCTTTGGTCATTCATGACCTATTATCTTCATATCAAATCTTTCAATCAAGTTTTTGTGTCATATCAACATCATATCGATATCAATCAACATTGTACACAGACTGTCTTTGAACCACTGCGCTTTGCACAATAATTCAAAGAGGGGCAAAATGTAATACCCCAAAAATGGGCTATAGGTTCATTAACCTCTTATATTGACACATCAAATGAAATCAACATCAAAGTCCTAACCCAAGGCACATCTAAACATTATCGAATCCTAATTGATTATCTCAAATTCTGCATCGAGGAATATTCCTAGCAATATTCCTAATCATCTTAATTATCTTTAATTTAATAATTATTTGGCGATAAATCTTATTTATCCTAAAGTTTGATTAATTGAATATTCTCAATATTTAATTAATTAGATTTAATTCTGCCACTTAATTGTTTAATTGAAGTTAATTCTATTTATTCCTAAATTGTATTATTTAATTTTGACAATAAATCCAAAATCCTATGAATAATTGATTAAATTCTTATTTAATTAATTAAAGCAAGTTGTCAATTTTTAATAATATTGTTTTTGAATAAAGGTTTGAAAAATGATTGATTAACCCATAAATCAATTGTTTTATTTTTCAAAATCAGTTAAGTTGGAAATAAATCACTTCATTATTAAATTAATTCATAAACAAAACATGCACAATCATAAAAACAAACAACTATCAATTATCAATTAAAGCTAAACTCTATTTTGAGTTGATCTCTGCTTTTGTATGTTTTTGTGAGTTAATTATCCTTTATTTAAAAATAACTCAAAAATCAACTTGAGTTATTTGAGTGATTTGTGGCTTTCTTTCATGCATCTCCAAAGCCCTAGATTTCTATAAATTAAGGCTTCAGCTTATCAATCCATCAATCTACGAATTACACACTCACGCTGTCAAATTGGAGACTGAAGAATCGATCTTGAGAATTCGAGTTGTTGTGAGATTTTCATTTATCATTGCATAGTTTTCATATCATTTCTTAGCCTAGTTTGCATATCAGTTTTCCATATCATTGTTAGAATAGATTCATATCAAGTTTTCATCATATTATTGCACAAAAAAACCAAAAATATAGATCAAATTGCATTCATTCCATATCTAGATTTGGCATTCAAATCCTTCATTTAGGTGTCATCAAGGTCACTGATCTCGGTATAATTTGAGAATACATACTCGCATCTACTAGAAGGCAGTAAATCACCTGGTTAGATTAGTTTCATTTATTGCATGATTTCGATTTAAGCTAACCTCTAATATTTTACTGAAGTGTTGTGTCTATAGATCAGGTACAAAATTCACACACACAGGTCCCACATAAGCTACAGATGAAAATAGTTTGCCCATGTTCCATCCTAGCCAAGTATGGATCCAATGCCTACAAAGTAGACTTGCCAATAGATTGTGGCATCTCACAAGTGTTTAACATAGAATATTTAGTACCTTATAAAGGACTCATCCTAGTTGGAAGTAATGAAAATGTCGAAGTTACAAAGGACTTGGAAATAATTTAGATACCTACCACTCCAAGCCTCTAAGATGAGAAGGTCTTGAGCTCCTGGGTCATCAAGAAGACTAGGCACGGAACTTATTTAGAATACCTTGTAAAATGGTGAGGTGAGGAAGATGAAGAGGCTACATGGGTCTCAAAGATAGAGTTACATAGGTTAGGCATTATTCCTGACTCAGTCCCCACCAATGGGACTTAATTTCTTTTTTGGGGGGAGAATGGTATAGGAGCACCTAGGACCTAGGCTAGAGTGTCTTCCATTTTTGGCTTGTATTTTTCTTAGCCATACCAATGGTTGATAATAGGTTCCAAGAGGACCCAAGTGTGTTAGGAGAGTAGAGGTTAGAGTTAACCTAGGGTTTTGGTAGATTGACTAGGTCAATGAGTCAAGGTACCCTTAGGACCTAGCTTAGTCCTAAAGTTGCTAAAATGAGTACAAGTATGGAAACATGTCTAAAATGATTAATTTTGGTTTAAAATGACCTCAAATGGTTTTAGATAGGTTATTTGAGATTTTTTTGAGTCTTTTCAAGGTTTGAGAGAAGAAAGGAACAATTTAGCAAAAGTTGCTAAAAAGTTGTCATGGCAACTTTTGCAACTTTGCGAAAGTTGAATGACAAATTTTTTCCTAAAAGGACCGACCAACATTTTAGGTCATTATGGGTCCTAAACACCCTAGACCTCAAATCTTTAAGCTATATAAGCCCTAATAGGTCCAAATCTTGAGGTTGGTATCTTTGACAATTTTTGGTTTTGAAGTTTTTAATAACTATTACTAGTTTTGAGGACACAGGCTGAGCTTTTGATGCAATAGTAGCATCTAATGTAATTATTTTCTCTTGGAAAAGAAGGATTTAATCCATATTTTTTGTTTCCTTTCTATTCTACATCAGTTGTGTAAGATATAAAATATGGATGGGGTCCTAGAACAATGGTTTGCACATAAAAGATACCCCACAACCGATATTTTACACATACATGAAATTATAATGATATGGAAAGAAAATATAGAATACTAATATTGAAATGAAGAAATAAAGGTACTTACCTCCAAAAAAGAATTAGCTGAAAACCCTATCAAATAGTCTCAGAAACTATTGATTTTTGAATTCTTAAATAGAAACTATGAGATCTACAAAACCCAGAAATCTTTTTCCGATCTGATGAAAGGTCATCCTTGACCTAGGTAGACAAAGTCGACCTTGACCCCAAAAAGTTGACCTTAACCCAAAAAGTCAACCTTGACCTGCACAGCTCCAATGAAAATTTTGTTCGCGGATCTCGAAAGTTTGACAAAAAGGGTATCCTAATCTGCACTGATATTCACTGTCCCACACCTGTTCTTGTAAGAAAAATGGTTTTGTTTGTTGGGGGGGATGGATTTGCCTTAGTCAAACCCCAATTTAGAAATTAACCTTGAAATTGAATTGAAATTGCTCGAATAAACAAAGTAAATGGAACAATTCACCTTGCCTATGTTGAAATCCCTTGTAGAGGATTCGAATCCTTGAATCTACAAGTATGGATGCTCCAAATTAATGTAGAATTGGATTTAGGATGTCTCAAATAAATTGACTTAGATCTTCAACACCAATCTTGAATGGATCTTGGAATAGGAAGAGGCTTGAATGGAAATGGATGGAGAAATCTTCAACAAGAGGGCTCCATAGAGATTGAATCCTTCAATGGCTAACAATGGATCTCCTTGATGAATTGGATCTTGAGTGCTTGAAGGCTTGAATGCTTGAATGCTTGATCTTCTTGCTTGAGAGCTTGAAGATTATGAAATGAGATGGAGAAAATGAGAGAGGAAGACTCCCTTTTATAGTGATCTAGGGCATAAACTTCTAGAGAGGCCACATAGAAAACAATAATTAAGGTTCCATGGCACAAAACTCTAGAGAGGTGCACATGGAGAGAAAATTAAATTAAAGTCTCGACACAAAAATCTAGAAGGGGACCACCCTTAAGATAGATATAAAAATAATTATTTAAGAGCCTTGTCACAAAATTTGAGGTAAGGCCAACCCCAAAGTTAATTTGAGCATTAGGCACAAAACTCGAGAAAGGCTAATCTCAAATAATCCTACACAAAGCTCAAGAAAGGTCCACCTCAAATATTAATTTGAGAATTTGACACTTAACCCAAGAAATAGTGGCCCCGAAGAGGGAAAAGACAAAATATTGACGAAACCCCAAAACTCGAACCTAACCCCGAGGATCCCGGACCCTAGGGTCAAGGTCAAGGTTGACTTTGACCTAGGTCAAGGTTAAGGTTGAATTTGACCTAGGTCAAATTCGGGGTCAACCTTGACCTTGAGGTCAAGAATCTCAGGTTTGTAATTTAGGATGCCAGAATTATGTCAGGAAGAAGTGGAAAATGGGGCAGAACAAGGGAAAAAGCTAGATCCAAGTCAAAGACCCATTCAAGGCATTCAACATGACCCCAAACCACTTACTCGGAGGGCTAAACCTTCTTAACATGGAAGTGCTTCCACTTTAAGACGATACATTAAGCCCCCACTTTAGCAAGAGTATGGACTCGATGCAAACTCTTGGTAAAGGAGATCACAAAGAAAAAAGACAATGTTATTGAAATCAAAGGGACAAAGGAATCCTCAAGCCCCCAGGGACTCGAGTCTTCATCAACTCGAAGATTGCAATAAGAGAGACATCACTAGAAAATAGAGAGAAAAAGGGAAGAGAGGAGTGGCTAGCTTGCCTAGTAAGATGTGTGTATCTCACTATGAACCACAAAAAGGATAGGATGGCCCACCAAGAAAAAACTTGATAGTTACCCCATAAAGTTTTACACCTTCTGGCGGCTTTGTGCATGTATGTAGTGCATCTTCTAATGACTTTTATGAAGTACCCATGGATCCATATCCTCGTATCACCATAGAATACATTTGTAAAATGTGTATCTCTTTAGGATTTAGCAACTTATGTGTGTTACCTTCCAAGGATTTAGCATATTTGAAATGGAAAATGTGTTTCTCTTTAGGATTTAGCAAATTATGTGCGTTACCTTCAAATGATTTAGCATATTTAAAATTTAAAATGTGTGTCTCTTCAGGATTTAGCAACTTATGTGTGTTACCTTTCGAGGATTTAGCATGTTGCAAAACAAAAGGTTAGAACAAAAATACATAATATAGAACAAGGGAGGCCGTATATATGCCCCCCTCCTTAAGATGGCAAAAACATACTATTTTGACATGTTAAGGAAAGAAAAGAAGAAGGATAAAGATTTCTTCAACATCAAGACAATATCCATAAACAACACCTAGTCCAAGCCAAGAAGGTCATAGCTCCTATGAGGCCATGGAAGGGACGAATGCAAAGAGGCATCATGCAAGAAGTGAAAAAGTAACCCTTGTGAGGGATAGCACACTATTCAGCTTCCAAGGTGGGATATTTATCAACCATGGAAACCCAATGTCAAATAACGAAAATAGGTTATGATCAAGGACATATATCCTCAATGCAAACCAAAATTTTCATGTATGATTGGATATCACATAATAGATAGATACTGCTTAACCAAGGAAAGAGGTGAATCCTGAAAAGATAGAAAAGAAGGAGATGACATCCTTGCCCCCCAAGTGTGGGAACAAGGATGGAAGGGGACCTATTATATCACTCACAACACTATACAAGACAACAATCCCCCAAGGATTAGGATAACATTGTTTACATAATGTGGAGCTCGATAATAGGAACATAAATGTTATTTAGAGAAAAAATGATTTAAATACAACTCATTACCACATGATATATAAATAACCTTACTATCAATGAGCTGCCTAATCTTATAATGTAAAGCTTGACATTCATTAGTAGAGTGATCATGAAATATATGATATAAACAAAAAGGAAGAGTCTTCAAGTGTGGACTACATTTCTTTTTGTGTTTAGGTCTAGTAATCATCTTAGCACAAAGGAGTTTTGGCAAAAGAACTTCTTGGTCAAATTCCTTCATAGTTTCATCATGTTTTGAAGTGTTATTTGAGATGTTGTTAATATTGATTTGTTTTTTAGGATTAAATCTCAATCCATAAGAATGCTCATGCCCCCCATTCTGTAAGAGCATTTGAATTCCCTGTTTATGCTTACCACATCCTTGACTATTGAATCCTTGTTTAACTAGGAAATGATAACCAAGACCATAACAAGAAGCCATATCAGAAGGAGTCAATGGAACTTTAGTAGTCACTATGTCATCATTAGTAGGTTTGACAAATTCATTGTGGGTAGAAGCAATGACAAAGTTATTATGAAGGGATTTAGAAGTAGAAGTAAAAATGCGTTGTTCAAACTCTCTTTGTTGCTTCATAAAATCAAGATCAAAAACCTTATACTCTCCAATAAAGGTAGGATTAAAATCCAAGGTTCCCCAATCATCACCAGGAAGAGTCTTAGAGGAAGAAGGATTACTATTAGGAATAGGAGTATTGTAGGTTTGAATATTCAAACAAGGATTTGGTGCATCATCCGCATGAAGCGTATACATCATGTTGTTATGTATAAACTTGAATTTACAGTGAAGGGTGGAACGGATAGCATGCATCTCATGCAACCAAGGTCTACCCAAAAGAAGATTATAATTGAGAGGTCCATGCATAACATGAATAGGTGTATTCAGGATGACCGGACCTACTTTGATAGGTAAGGTAATGATTCCCAAAGTGTTCTTAGCACTGTTATCAAATCCACGTATAGGAACATTGTCAAGTTGAATAGTTGAAAGATCGGCTTTAATCGCTTTGACCATGTCCATGGGGTAAGTGCACAAAGATGGGGGACCAAAAAGGGGGTATAAGATGCCACTTTTTTCCTAAAATCAGCAAACTCTAAACTTCAACAAGAAATTGAAGATAGTTAGACTCAAAATTTTAAGATGCAACAAAAACAAGAGTTGTAATACTCTAACTATAGTTCCTAAACTAATAACTTATTTTGAAAATGGTGCAGATTAAGGCCCTCAAAAAGGGGGAGCACAAAAAGTGGTCCTATTTTTTGTGAAAAAACATAACATAGCATTTGGTGTGCTCCCCCTAAAATGTTAACTTTTTTTTTGAATTATTTAATCACTCCGGTGAGAAGTTAGCTAACACCACGTAGTTTATCTCATAATTTTTTGGTAATTTTTTGATGAATGTATAATTTTTGATGAATTTACAAAGTGCACACATCTTGAAAACATGAAATTTCTGTGTGCTCCCCCTTGAAATCATTTAACACTAATCAAAAATCAAATTTTCTTTTTTTAAAGTGTGTAGAATGGAGTCTAGTTTCTAAAAATGTAACTTGTTGCAAAATTTTATGAACGAGCCAAAATCTATGCCCAAAATACTACATGTTGGTTTTTTACAAAAAATGGACATACACACAAAAGAAATTAGAGTTGAAAAACTTAACATAATCAGAATTCAAAATAAATTATATGCTTAGATGGCTAACAGAGAGATCTACAATATCACGTCATCTGATGTTTACGTTCTTGAGCCACAAGTAAACCTGACGAGGAGCACACAAAAAAAGATGTCATTTTTTTGTATGTCTGCTGGAAAGCACATCTCAGGCCTATTTCAATTGTCCAAGCATTTGGGTTGGATCTCCAAGGAAAATCCAAGCCTTAGGATTGGTAAATTCCAATGCCTTACAAAGTGCATGCGCCCTATATGATGATCGCACTATTGAAATCTATGACTTTCATAGGGTGTGCGCCCTATGAAAGTCATAGATTTCAATAGTGTGCTTTCCCTATAGGGTGTGCGCCCTATTTAAGACAGATTTAAATAGTGATGAGAAATAGTCAGAGTGAGAGAGTGAGAGAGAGAGAGAGCTCCACCTTCGTACCCTCTATATTTTCCCTTATTACCCTCTTTCACCCCCTCTCTCTATCTCACACACATATGCTCTCTCCCACCTTCCTACTCTCTCTCTCTCTCTCTCTCTCTCTCTCTCTCTCTCTCTCTCTCTCTCTCTCTCTCTCTCTCTCCCTTCTCTCTCTCTCCTCTTCTCTCTCTATCCTTCCCCTTCTCTCCATTCTCTCTCCCTCTCCCCTTCTCTCTCTCTATCCTTCCCCTTCTCTCCTACTCTCTCCCTCTCCCCCCCCCTCTCTCTCTCTCTCTCTCTCTCTCTCTCTCTCTCTCTCTCTCTCTATCCTCCCTTTTTCTTGTTTTGCATAGGGCGCACACCCTATTTAAGAGTATGCATAAAACTTTTTTGTTTTGTATAGGGTGCATGCCCTATAGCGCACTCGCGCTATGCAAAGATAAAATAAACGGTCTCCTTTGCCAAGGATCTCATGAAAGAGGCCCACTTTTTCTGTATGCTGTATGATTTTTGCATGTTATCCGACAAGTATTCATTTTTCATGGTGTTGAAAAAAAAAATCATATTCTATCAATTTGCACCATCTTTTTGTTAAAAAATCAACATTGAATTGTGAAAGCCAATTATTATCATCGAAATTTATCGATTGAGGTAAGTTTTTTATTTTTTTACATGTCAAATGTGAATAAAGAGTGTTTTGGTTTATAATTGGTATGATATAGACTTGTTCAATACATAATTTGATATAATTGTAATAAATTTATATTATAATTTGTCATATTATAAGAGGTTTATATTATAATTTGACTTATTATTTTACATTTATATTATATTTTTAAAATTGTAATCAATTCATATGTAGAAATCATCATCATGCCAAGGAAATGAGCAAAGAATTTAACACCAGAAGGGCATGAAAGAGACAAAGAGAAGAAAAGGGAAAGAATGAGACAACTTTGTGAACAAAAAAAATTAGATACCATACAAGAAGATTTTTCTTTGGATGAGGAACATGAAATATCAGTATAAAGTAAGAGAGAATTGGAATTGGAAACAAAAAGACAACGAATGAGAAACTTGTGTGCAACAAGACAATTGAATTATGAAGATGCGGGGACATCATAGATATGAGTTCCCAAGTTCAAGAGACATCATCATCCAATATTGGAGGCACACCATTGTCTACTTCTGAAGGTGGAGGCACACCATTGTCTACTTTCGAAGGTGTGGGCACACCATTGTCTACATCCCAAAGTGGAGGTACACAATTGTATCATGTTGAAGGCACACCATTATCTACATCCCAAGGTGTAGGCACAACATTGTCTCATGTTGAAGGCACTCAAGATGGTACTCAATTCACATATAATGTTTTTGATGCTCCTAGAATTATTTATAAAAAGCCAAAATATTTGATTGATATTGATACTAACATTTTGCAAGCAATTCCTAACAAGATTCCCAAGCGTACTTGTCAAAGAAATGCTAATCGTATTTGGAGATCATTTTTTGAGAATTTAAACATGACAGGAAGATGTCAACTATTTGTTGAAATGATGAGAAATCTGAAATTTAGGCCCATCATGAAGATTCTTGGGCTAAGAACGATAGATGAGTCAAGTGAAAAATCTATTGTAAAGAATCTAATGACTGCATATGAGAGTGTGGGTTCTACATCATGCATGAAAGATAGTAATGTCACATGACATGTACTTACATCAATGATAGTAAGCACTCAAATGAAGAAATCTCAACTCATTAGAAAGACAAGCAAAACATTGAAAATAAGTAGAAACTCTCTCTCTCTCTCTCTCCTCTTCTCTCTCTATCCTTCCCCTTCTCTCCATTCTCTCTCCCTCTCCCCTTCTCTCTCTCTCTCTCTCTCTCTCTCTCTCTCTCTCTCTCTCTCTCTCTCTCTCTCTCTCTCTCTCTCTCTCTCTCTCTCTCTCTCTCATCCCTTTTTCTTGTTTTGCATAGGGCGCACACCCTATTTAAGAGTATGCATAACACTTTTTTGCTTTGTATAGGGTTCATGCCCTATAGCGTGATTGCGCTATGCAAAGATAAAATAAACGGTCTTCTTTGCCAAGGATCTCATGAAAGAGGCCCACTTTTTTTGTATGTTGTCTGATTTTTGCGTGTTATCCGACAAGTATTCACTTTTCATGGTGTTGAAAAAAAAAAGCATATTCTATCAATTTGCAGCATCTTTTTGTTTAAAAATCAGCATCGAATTGTGAAAGCCAATTATTATCACTGAAATTTATCGATTGAGGTAAGTTTTTTATTTTTTTACATGTCAGATGTGAATAAAGAGTGTTTTGGTTTATAATTGGTATGATATAGACTTGTTCAATACATAATTTGATATAATTGTAATAAATTTATATTATAATTTGTCATATTGTAAGAGGTTTATATTATAATTTGACTTATTGTTTTACATTTATATTATATTTTTAAAATTGTAATCAATTCATATGTAGAAATCATCATCATGCCAAGGAAATGAGCAAAGAATTTAGCACCAGAAGAGCATGAAAGAGACAAAGAGGAAATAATGAGATAACTTCATGAACAAAAAAAATTAGATACCATACAAGAAGATTTTTTTTTGGATGAGGAACATGAAACATCAGTACAAAGTAAGAGAGAATTAGAATTGGAAACAAAAAGACAATGAATGAGAAACTTGTGTGCAACAAGACAATTGAATTATGAAGATGCAGGGACATCATAGATATGAACTCCCAAGTTCAAGAGACATCATCATCCAATGTTGGAGGCACACCATTGTCTACTTTCGAAGGTGGAGGCACACCATTGTCTACTTCTGAAGGTGTGGGCACACCATTGTCTACATCTCAAAGTGGAGGTACACAATTGTATTATGTTGAAGGCACACCATTATCTACATCCCAAGGTGTAGGCACAACATCGTCTCATGTTGAAAGCACTCCAGATGGTACTCAATTCACATATAATATTTTTGATGCTCCTAAAATTATTTATAAAAAGCTAAAATATTTGATTGATATTGATACTAACATTTTGCAAGCAATGCCTGACAAGATTCCCAAGCGTACTTGTCAAAGAAATGCTAATCATATTTGGAGATCATTTTTTGAGAATTTAAATATGACAGGAAGATGTCAACTATTTGTTGAAATGATGAGAAATCTGAAATTTAGGCCCATCATGAAGATTCTTGGGCTAAGAATGATAGATGAGTCAAGTGAAAAATCTATTGTAAAGAATCTAATGACTGCATATGAGAGTGTGGGTTCTACATCACACATGAAAGATAGTAATGTCACACGACATGTACTTACATCAACGATAGTAAGCACTCAAATGAAAAAATCTCAACTCATTAGAAAGACAAGCAAAACATTGAAAATAAGTAGAAAGTCTCTCTCTCTCTCTCTCTCTCTCTCTCTCTCTCTCTCTCTCTCCCCCTTCTCTCTCTCTCTCTCTCTCCTCTTCTCTCTCTATCCTTCCCCTTCTCTCCATTCTCTCTTCCTCTCCCCTTCTCTTTCTCTCTCTCCTTCCCCTTCTCTCCTCTCTCTATTCTCTCTCCCTCTCTCCCCTCTCTCTCTCTCTCATCCCTTTTTCTTGTTTTGCATAGGGTGCATGCCCTATTTAAGAGTATGCATAACACTTTTTTGTTTTGTATAGGGTGCACACCCTATAGCGTGCTCGCGCTATGCAAAAATAAAATACATGGTCTTCTTTGCCAAGGATCTCGTGAAAGAGGCCCACTTTTTCTGTATGCTGTCTGAGTTTTGCGTGTTATTCGACAAGTATTCTCTTTTCATGTTGTTGAAAAAAAAATGCATATTCTATCAATTTGCACCATCTTTTTGTTTAAAAATCAACATCGAATTGTGAAAGCCAATTATTATCACCAAAATTTATCGATTGAGGTAAGCTTTTTATTTTTTTACATGTCAAATGTGAATAAAGAGTGTTTTGGTTTATAATTGGTATGATATAGACTTGTTCAATACATAATTTGATATCATTGTAATAAATTTATATTATAATTTGTCATATTGTAAGAGGTTTATATTATAATTTGACTTATTGTTTTACATTTATATTATATTTTTAAAATTGTAATCAATTCATATGTAGAAATCATCATCATGCCAAGGAAATGAGTAAAGAATTTAACATCGGAAGAGCATGAAAGAGACAAAGAGAAGAAAAGGGAAAGAATGAGACAACTTCGTGAACAAAAAAAATTAGATACCATACAAGAAGATTTTTCTTTGGATGAGGAACATGAAACATCAATACAAAGTAAGAGAGAATTGGAATTGGAAACAAAAAGATAATGAATGAGAAACTTGTGTGCAACAAGACAATTGAATTATGAAGATGTGGGGACATCATAGATATGAGTTCCTAAGTTCAAGAGACATCATCATCCAATGTTGGAGGCACACCATTGTCTACTTCTGAAGGTGTGGGAACACACTTGTATCATGTTGAAGACACACCATTGCCTACATCCCAAAGTGGAGGTACACAATTGTATCATGTTGAAGGCACACCATTATCTACATCCCAAGGTGTAGGCACAACATCATCTCATGTTGAAGGCACTCAAGATGGTACTCAATTCACATATAATGTTTTTGATGCTCCTAGAATTATTTATAGAAAGCCAAAATATTTGATTGATATTGATACTAACATTTTGCAAGCAATGCCTAACAAGATTCCCAAGCGTACTTGTCAAAGAAATGCTAATTGTATTTGGAGATTATTTTTTAATAATTTAAACATGACAGGAAGATGTCAACTATTTGTTGAAATGATACGGAATCTGAAATTTAGGCCCATCATGAAGATTCTTGGGCTAAGAATGATAGATGAGTCAAGTGAAAAATCTATTGTAAATAATCTAATGACTGCATATGAGATTGTGGGTTCTACATCACACATGAAAGATAGTAATGTCACATGACGTGTACTTACATCAATGATAGTAAGCACTCAAATGAAGAAATATCAACTCATTAGAAAGACAAGCAAAATATTGAAAATAAGTAGAAAGTCTCTAATGAGAGCCCTAGGAAGGTGTCAAAGAGTGGAAGATCCAAATAACAATGAGTTATGGGCATTTTCTGGTAGACTACTGTGAAAAGATAAAGCAATTGTTGAAGCTTTGAAATCCTTGATTGAAGAATTTTGGAAGAATAATACACAGGTATCTCCTAATCAAAGAGATGTTGTAAGAAGGAGGATTCGTAGTCGAATTCGTATTCCACATCCAAAACATTTTTTGGATTCAACTTAGACACAATTCTTTGCAAAATTTATGCATATGTATCCTCAAATTAAAATTAGTCAGAGATATTTTGAAATGTGTAAACCATTTTATGTGAAGATAAATCACACATGCACAACTTGTTGTTGTAGGGCACATATTGAATTTTCTAACCATTTTGAAGTTTATAGGAATATATGTGTAAATTTGCACTCTAACAATGTTTTTCAAGATTGTATCATAAATGTCCCACCTAGATCTTCAAGGGAATTAATATCTACCATTTTATGTGAAAGAGTGGATGGTCAACAATTTTACAAGCTCTCATGCTTGAATGGTACATGCATAGATTGCGGAGGTTTGTGACGTTTGCCAATTTGTTAACACATGGAGAGTAGGCATGCAATCAATAATGAAATAGTGGAATTTGGAAAATATAAGACCGTGACATACAATCTAAAAGATGGAAAAGAGGCTAAAAGATGTGATTTAGTAATTGAAAAAATTCCGGTGTATCAGTTCATGGATATTTTTTGTAAAAAAATTATTTATGAGTATGCAAGGCATACACATAGAGCACAATGGTTGGATATGAAATTCAAGTTGTTCAAGGACACATTCCCACTTGATACCATTGTTTTAGTTGTGGACTTTGCAGAGAACTATGCACTACAACCACATAATGAGGTGCAAGCAAAGTATTACAGCTCTCAATAGGTTGCTATATTTGTTCATATAGCATTCATGCATGCACCAGACAGTATAGAGGAGAACAGGAAGATATTGAGGGAGTATCATTTTTATATTAGTGATGATCACTCACATTCTACAGAGTTTGTACATGGTTTTTTTCAACTATTTTATGGTCATTTGGCAAACAAGGGCATACAATATCATCAACATATCATATGGTCAGATAATTGTGCATCACAATTCAGTAATTCTCAGATGTTTTATTGGTTGTTCAGGATGCATAGGATTACTGGAATTCAATATATGTGGAATTTCATAGAGGCAAGTCATGGAAAGGGAGAGCACGATGGCGTAGGTGCATGTATTAAAAGAGCCTTAGCATGTGAAGAATTCAAGTACAAAGAGAAAGCAACATTGTCAAATGTAGGATGTATTGTCTAGTGGTGTAACGCTACAATGGGTCCAGGTAATGAAGGTGAGTCTACGGTTCATAGATTTTTTTGGTTGATGGATGAAACTAACATTGCATCATATGAGAATTATTGTACATTGACAGGAACGAGTGAGCTACACTCTTTTAGAAGTTGTAATGCAGGTTCATGGAGTATCCACACATGACATATGGTGTGCTTTTGTTCATTATGTGTAGATGAAGATTGGGATGGGTGTGGGTCAAAGGAATGGGTTGACAAATGGTATACATGTATTTTGAGTCTACTTGCCTTTTATCATCCCCATGAATCACTACAACTGATAGAAATGGAATCATCCATTGACTTTGATCACTTATCTGATGTAGTACAACCAGGTAAAATTTTCCACATACAAATAATCTCAAATTTAGTACTTTATTGTAAATATTCAATAAACTAATGTCCTCATTATGTTTATATCATTACAGGCCATGTTTTTGTTGTTATTGCACCTGAAGACAATGAAGAAGGGATAGATTATTTTTGTGTCATTATGTTGAGGCAAAAAAGAAATTGGATCACTCGGTTATCAATGGCGAAGAATTAGAATACCCTATAGGAGCAGTGGTTGTAACTGGTACATGGCTTAGACGGTATGCTATGAAGAACCCTAGTTTGTGGTTGTTTGAGGATTGGGAGACACACAGAAAGATTCTTCATTATTCAAATCTCGTTGTTGCATCAAATGTCCACTTGATCAGATATGGGGGAAGACTGCATAATAAAACTATTTGGAAGGTTCGTGATTCAGACCACGAGGCAATACTTGAGACAATCAAGGGTAGGGAAGACCCAATTGGTTCATTGGACTAAATGGAGATACAAAATATCATAACATGTCAAATTTATACAGCACTGTAAATTGGGTGGACTGTAAATTTCTCATGCATTACCCCGTATGTATAACGATAAGTTTGTAAGATTTAATGACAACCTTTCTCTTCTATTTTTTGGGGCAATACAAGAAGGTTTTCTCTGCTCAGCTCTTTCCTTCAGTGCTCCTATTGAGCTGAGTTGTAAAAACATTTATCATTATTAATAAAAAAAAACTTTATGTTGTTATGCTAATGATTTGTAGGCACATAATACTTGGAAGGCCATGGAAGAGCCTTAAGGAACCAACTCAATTCAAGGATGCACTATCTCATTTCCTTTCCAACTTCTCCCTCTCTGAAACGGAAGGTTTATATTTTGGTTTATCCAGATAGGCCCATTTTAACATAAACCCAAGCCAAAACCAACTTCTAAACAAGTCTACCATAAACACCACATACAAAAAACCTAAAATATTCCAACAAAACCTAACCTAGAGCAGTAGGAAACTTGGTAATAGCCTTACTTCCTTCAGAAGCAACATGCCTAGCCAGCTCTCCAGGCAGAACAAACTTGACAACAGTCTCAATTTCTCTGGAGGAAAGTGTCATGATCTTGTTATATTTCAGTAGAGAAGTAGCCTCAGGAGTAATCTTATAAAAAATTTCAATCATGAAGCTCTCCATGATATCCATGGCAGCACTGGATATTCCCTTGGAGGGATGCACTTGTTTCAACACCTTGTATATAAACCTTTTGTAACTTCCTACACTTATCTTCCTCTTCTTCTTCTTATTCTCAGATTTCATTGCTTTGACCACTGAATCCTTTGTGGGCTTGAACATCACTTTCTTTTCTTTTCTCAGCTTTGGAGAATCCTTTACTTCATTCTCTCCTTTCATACCATCTGCTTTAAGACTCCACACCTTAGGTTTCCTTCAACAACTCTATATCCACCAACTGCTAGAAAAATTCAATGACCAGACATCATTAGAGCTTAAAGTAATTGCAACATTAGATGATTGGAAAGAGAATTTAAAAAACATCAATTTCCATGGTGGGAAGCATAGATTTGTCAACCATTGTAGAAGATATTGTGGAGCATCATCGATCGCTTGATCCTCATTTGCATGAACAAATCTATCACTATTAGAGATACATGATAACATAGATGGGTTAAAAGACCAATCCTCTATAAATTTTGAAATTTCATCAATATGGAGATAATAATACCCCATTCCCGCTAACTCAAAAAGAACTTTTGTGTGAGGATCATTAGACTTGATGATCGTATACTTGGTTTCTCTTTCTAGAAGAAGCTTCTACCTGACACCTTTAATGGGTATTCATGCTTTGGATATATCCATGTTAAGTTCTCTTCCTACATCCTTACAGAACTTATGACCAAGTAAAATTCCATAGGAAGAAGGAACATCTACAACTAAGATAGTCATTTTTATCTTCTTTTTAGGGAAGGATGCGAATGCAAACTTTGCATTGTTGATTTTCCCCTAAAGAGGTACTTGCTTATTATCCATCGAATAGAAATTTTAAGACCCAATGCACCATCAACTTTAGCTGACATAACATTATCATAGGCACCAAAATATATAATGTTGTTACTAAGATTAAACCCATTAATAAGAAAAGAAATATATAATGTTCTATCTTTTCAAGAATTTATGATGGGATAGTAACTAGGTTATTGGGTAAATTTTTAGGTTCTAGGGAAATAGTTTGAGTTTGGATTGGTTGACATTCTTTGAAAAATTTGGTAAGCCTTTGCAACTAATCTGGATACACTTGTAGGTATTCTACCTTAGACATCTATATTTTAGTCTTCTTAGAATGGTTAATGATATCAAAATCTTGGAAGGAAATTTTTAAGGAACAAGAGATTTTTTTATCCTAAGGCTTAGGATTTGACAAACTAGACTTAGGTACATTGGATTAAATAGGAGGAGGAGAAGGTGTACTTACTTGGTTATTCATTGCATCCTTGAGAAGGTTAGGCAGTTGAATTCCTTTTTTTGCAAGGGTGACAAGAATTTGCACATTAACCTTTTCTTTAGAAACTTGCTCTTTTTGTCAAGCCAACTATGTTTGGGAATGTTTCATAACCGTATAGGCATGACCAAAGCTCTCCTCAAGATCTGAGTTCTTTTAGTGTATGTAACCAATGTTAAAGTCACCATATGCTCTATCATTTTCATCATATAGGAAAGCGATATCCTATGTTTGATAATCCTCTGATAAAGTACTAGTTTGATCATTTTCAAAGTATCTCATGGCTTGATTTCCTGATGAGGCTTCAAGTGGAAGCCTCGCCAGAGGAGGGGAAATATTAACTTGATTCTTTGTTGCATAATTGTGAGTAGCATTAGGATATGTCCTTCATGGAATATCTTTGTATGGGGTATCAAAAGACTCTTGAGATATTTTCTTTTTAAGAACAAGTAACTCATTTGCTAGCTTGTAGACCAGAGGGTTTGTACTGCTTGAAGTGAAAGCATCACTGAAAGAATTTCCCTTTGAGCGATCCTTTTTAATCTTAGCAGCCATGATAAGATCATCCTCAATTTCTATTACTAGAGTTTGAGTGTTAGCAAGACTTTTAGGAATGACTCTTCTCAGCAAAGCTAACTTTTGGAAGATGAGTGTTAATGAAGAAATGCTTCAGATTCAAAAGTAGTGGGTTATGAGGCAATAGGAATCTAATTTTCCAATTTGTCAAACTTGGAAATGAGTTTGTGCATACCCTCTTGCACATCCTTCTTCATTTGTGTGAGTTGAGAAAGAAAAGCACGATCATCCTTGATAGGCTTGAACCTTTATTCAAACTTAGTCTTTAATGTCTCCCAATTAGTAATAGCTCCATTAGCTAAGTTTTAGAGCCAATTAGCGGAAATACCTTTTAAGGTTTCCATGAAGATCCTTAATGAAACATCTTGATGCTACACACCCATGACACCAAATGCAATGGAAAAATCCTTAATTTCCTCATCTAAGTGTTGCTTTCCATCGTCATAGAAATTGGGGAAGTTCTTACAGGATCCATATGGAAGTGGATGCAAAGGTAGGGTAATATTTAGAGGACCAAAATTTGTCCCCCATGGGCCTATAGGAGCCATCTTAGGAAACAATGGGATGGAAGATTTCAATGGTTTGAAAAATAAGGGTGAATTTTCACTAGGTATGGGCTTCTTTTTCTTAGATGGTGGATAATTAGTAGTTCATGAAAGAGAGGATTTGATGGAAAGGATATCAAGTGCAGCTTTTTGAGACCAGCTAAAAGAAGAACTTTTTGAACCTTCTCCTTTATGATGCCAAGTATAATGGTGGAAACCCTCTAGTGTGAACAACCTATAAAATGAAATATATGATAATGGAAAAAACACTAACTTAAAAAGAAAAATGTAAGGCTTTTGAATGCATTCGATGTCCCCAGTAGAGTCACCAAAAAATGTTAGCTAAAATTCTTGTAAGTCACTATGACCACAACTTGAAAATTTATAACTTTAGGCAATATCTCATGAAATTTCTCTCTCCTCTTAGTAATAGGAGAGGCTCCCTTCTTACTGTAGGTGGCTCCAATAAAATTTAACTAAAAATTACAAAATAGGGTGGTTCTCTTAATCAATTCCTCTTTTTCCAGGAATGACTTTACAAACAACTTATGAACAACACTAAAATTTAACAAAAGTGCCTATTTCTACAATAATATTGATGGCTCTTGAGTTGATGTAAGAACAACAAAAAAGACACCAATCTACTTTATATAGGTGGAATAGTTACAAAAACCCAAAGTCTTCTGCACTTATCCCAAATGAAGATTTAATAACCAAAACAAATGGTAAGGCACAAAGTCTCTTACCAAATATTCTCTAATTTTATGAAAGTACTTAACGCTGAAGCATGAATTATTTTAACCTTAAGTATTTGAAGCCACTATCAATTATAAAATTTTCCTTTCTACAACACAAAGTCTTCAAAAATCTCAAATTGAATGGTCAAGATATTATGCAAGATAAACTAGTACTTGAATAAAAGATAGATTAACTAATGCAATATAAGAATACACCAATCAATCTCAAGCCTCACAACACAAAGTTTGGAAACACATACTTACTTTTATTCACTTGGAAATTTTGTAGAATGAAACACAAAGTCTTCACTTCAGAAGAAATTTTTTCATAGCCTTCTTGCATAAAACAAAATATTATTATTTACAATGAAACCACTCATTTAAATATAGGCAAGGAGTGAGAGGAAAAGATGGAGAAAGAAGGGGAAACCCTTAACAATCTTTGACTTATTCAATATTCCAAGTACTAATGCACTTGAAATATGATTACATGGAGTTAGTGTATAGGTGAAATTTCCCCTCTAGTTACAACTTTCTTTCAACCTACATGTAACTTGTCAATAAAAATACACCTATATAGAAAGCATATGAAAATGATTAAGTGTAAGCAACACTTATGAGTCATCTTCAAAGAGCATCAAAAAAGACCTTGAACCTACAGATGGACTCATGTATGGTTGTAGGTTCTAGTGCACCCATGTTTTGTGCAATGACAATTGTCTTGAGGAATGTGCTTGCATGTCTAGAAACTATATTTTTTCCCCTTAAATGTATTCTTGAATCTGATCCAATGAAACTTTGTAGCTTGTGAGTTTATTCATAGAATTGATATCAAAGTCATCTACCTCAAGCTCCAAGAGGATCACTTTCACGAGCTTTGATATAGAAACCTCTTCTAAAATTAGTTTGTCACTCTCACCTAGTACTTTTCATGCTAGCTCCTCAAAACAATTTTTTATCATACACTCTTTCTCACTACATGTGTTCATATTCCTTTCCACATCTGTCACCATCTCTTCCATGAATTTCTTCTTTTTGACCATCATTTCTAGATACTTGAAATACATCTCTTGAGAGGAAACAAATCCATACTCACATAGTGCATCAAATTCAACAACTGGAATACTCTTTCATGCATTCAATTCCTTTTTCAGAACTTTTAGTTGTTGATTAAATAAGGTGAGGAGCTCATTCAACTTGGTGACAGTCTCCTTGGAGTTCCTTAACACTCTAAGTGCATTCCTGGTGACTTTTAAACTTTATGATTTTATTTGGATGCCCTAGTAATCTATTTTTTTAGCCTTTCATCCAATGTAATCTACATATTAGATTGATTCCTCTAGAAGAGAAGAAACAATAGGATCAACTCGTTATGAAGAGTCATTCATTTTTTGAATGGTCTAAAGAAAGTGAGCATTCTCTTACTTGAGCTTATTCTTCTTCTCCCACAATTGATCACTCTTCTTAGAGAGAAATTCCACCACATTTGGCACATGCTCCTAGCAATCAATCCATGTCTACTTACCCATTGAACTTTCATGAACCTCTAATTAAAATCCTGAAGTTCTTCTTGTGGTTTGTCTACCAAAGGTCCATAATCTTCAACATACTTGACGTTATCCTGATCAAATATGACTTTTGAAACTAATTTGTCTCATTCTATGTTTGGAGGCTTGGCCTTGTTGAGTTTCTTAAAGTGAAATTCTTTAGGATGAATTTCCTTCTTCTTTCTCTTTTGAGTAATCAAGTTGAGCCATGGAGGTAAGGTTAAATAAGCACCCTACGAAGTGGAAGTAGTAGCCACTATAGATATTGATTCTGACTACATAATAGTTGTGATTATGGATGGTTTTTTAGTTTGCATAGCCACATGCATACGATTTCTTCATGAATCTTCAATAATAAAATTCTCAAAATGTGAAACTAAAATATCAAGGAGAGTCATATTTGACATGTTGGGGAAGGAAGAATATGCATCAAACACATTATCCAAGCTA
Organism: Chamaecyparis obtusa; assembly: GCA_027943335.1. Classification (NCBI taxonomy): domain Eukaryota; kingdom Viridiplantae; phylum Streptophyta; class Pinopsida; order Cupressales; family Cupressaceae; genus Chamaecyparis; species Chamaecyparis obtusa. The sequence goes on from BSBK01003276.1 coordinate 1,442,274, forward strand.
TTAAAATTATCTTCTATAGTGAATCTTAGAGGAATCAAGGAAATAGGCATCATAGATATATGTTTACTGGAGGATGCATTGTAGGAATGTGCACTATGGAGAAGGAATCCACATCTGTATCAAGTAGAGACATGGGAGCCTCATCAAGTGCTGGTGAAAATTATGGTAACATAGGAGTCACCTATATGTCTTTAAGATGTGATACCTCAGGAGTGACATCATCTTCTATATCATCTTCCCTATCTGTTAGATGAATTTTCTCACGTTCTACTACTTATTTTTCTGTTGTAACAACTATCTTATGAATTTTTATTGTGGATTTTCCCCCTTTGATTGTGAGCCTTGGAATCCCTATAATATCTGATGCTAAAGCACCATCCTAAGCTTATCTCCTTATTTTTTATTTTAGACCAACTAGACTAGCAATATCAATTTTTTTCCCCTACTTGATCTCGATGCACTTAATACCTCTCTTCTTTAGCCATATATTTGTGTTGGTTAAGATAGGTTGAAATCTATCCAAAATAGATGTACTTTCTTTCAATGACCAGGAAGGTGAAAAAATATGAAGGCTCTCAACTTGATGCTTATGGTACTTAGGATTCAAGATGCCATCATCATCCTCAACACCATCAGGAATATGATCTATATTGAACTCTACAATTTGCTTCAGGATTAATCTATAATAGTCCATCTTCCTAATCTCCACTTCAGTGCACATGTCAATTCAGATGTCCTTAAGGTAATGAATGTGTATAAAGTTTCTTTTCATTTTATCATTCATGCCTTGGTAGTCAAACTAGTTTCTCGACATGAACTTCTTAAGGTTGACTTCTTGAAGTTCAATCTCCATTCATTTAGGCTTAGGAATAGTAGTCAAGGTGTATCCCCCAATTTGAAGTGGGTTTTATGAAGAAATACCAACTCTGGACCTGTGTAGGGTACACTGATATGCTTGAAAAACCATCAATTATGTTGTAAGTTTCATAAGGATGATCCTATTAGCACCGAGGAAGTGTGTAAGATTCACCACAAAAATAGCCAACCCTCATGTAAGTGAAAGCTAGAAACTAAACAAACAAGAAACCATACTCACTCACTTTCCTCCATGCTTCATCATACACTTTCCTCTTTGGAAGATTTTTGTCAAACAGGAACATGAAATACACAAAGAAGGCATCCTGAACTCTTTGTAGTGAGCCTAGCTTGGTGTCAAGGTCAACTACTCATAATACTCCCAAACTGGTACTAATATCCTGTCACCCTGGTCAAGAGACCAGAAAAGGATCCCAAGGAGGTTTCAATGTAAACCAAGTATGAATTCATGTAGAATGCGAGAGTATTAGTGACTTGAGAAAACTTCTCACAAAGTGTATCACTGATTATTTCACCCCAAAAGATCTTCTAATTAGACCTCACAATCAACAAGATGAATTTGTAATCCAAGGCTCAAAGGAATTGGACTTCCTGAGGCCCGTGATCTTGCTGAGTAAGGTGGTCAATTCATTGATCTCCTCATGAAACTCTGACTTGTGGACTGTCTTTGGCCATCTAGATAAGCAAGATCTCTTATTCACCAACCAGTTTTCATTTATGTATTTTATGCAATCATGTTTCCCCTCATTCCATATCTCTAAAGCCTTTTCCTTGGTCATATCAATGCAAACTAGAATAGGTGGGACTGTGAAGATTCTATCAATAATATATGGGTCTAGACTGATAATGGTGTTTCCATCACCCTCCTTGATGGTCCTAGATTCATGATCAAAGTGTTGCATGCATGCCATCAAAAACTATGGTTCTAGGGAAACCATTGGGAATGTGGAAACAAGATGAATATGACTTTGAATAATAGGAACTATCTCTTCCTTTGTAGAGGTTTCCACCCTTCTGATAAATTCAACCATGTCAAGATGCCCCAATTCAGTGTCTCTAATATCATCAACATAAGATGTCACCTAGGAAGGTGAAATAGAGTTATGGTATTTTTCATATTGATACTTCATTTTCTTCTTGCCTTTTGGAGAGACTAGATCTTTTGACATTCCAATTACAAGTAGGGAAAAACTTAGCTCTTTTTTGGCAAGATAAGCTTACAAATAGGGTTTTTAATTTTGTCTACAAGTAGAGGAAAAATGCATGCATGGAGTTTTCTTTTTGTGGGAAGAACTTGTATCCATTTAGCAAAGAACTTGCATTATTTCAAAAAAATATAATTTCATACAAAGACTACAAATATGAAAATGATTTGTAGTGACAAAACCATTTATAAAAAATAACAACCAAAAGGAAACAAAAACAAAGAAGCCCTAGATTACACCAAAAATATTTAAAAAATGGAAGCATACCTCTTGTTGAGAATCACAACAACAATTAGGAAGAAGAAGTTTTGAAAATTTGAAGAAACTCTCCCAAAAATATTTTATGATTTTTGTTTAGGGGTGAAATGGATACTAATGAATCTAACAATATATCTATGTGAGATGAGTTCATTAATTAACTATTTCAGCACTAACACTCAAAATTAAAGAGAAAGAGGGGCTTTCCAACATAACTCTTAATATAAACCAAGTTAGATTAGAAAAACCCAAGAAGATGAAGGGATGCCAATGCTAAACCCAAATTATATCAAGGAAGTACATAAGCAATTTCTCTTTCATGCAATGTAGGATTTAATTAAAGATGTGTAAATGCAAATGTGAAATTGAGCCAATTGATTTAATGAGAAAAGTAAGATAGATCTAGATGCTAAGTGTATGCAATTAGCCCAATTAAGATATGAAAATAGGTCTAGAATAAGAAGTGAAATGAATAATAGAGTATTCACCTTGAAATGTGTAGAGGAATATGCCTTTTTACTCTGAAAACTGTAGATCTAAACCTGTGATAGAACTTCCGAGTGCAGATTCGCGATCATAGCAAAAAACCCATAAAATGTTGGTTTTCTTAGACCTCCAAGAATAGGTCGACCTGGTGCAACATGTTCTAGAAAATTTTCCATGAACTCACCATGTTCTTAGGATACTTTATAAAATTTGACCCAACTTCTTTGAAAATGTCTCAACAATTTGTTTCCAAATGTGTGGTTATAATTTTAATATCCTGCTCCTACACATAGAAAAGCTTGTTTTGGGGATTGGGTGCATGAATGCTTGCCTTGGTCAAGCCCTAGATTGAGGAATCAACCTTGAAAATGTAATGATAAAGGAAATTCTAACATGTATTAGGATTAAATATATCAAATGAAAGATACAATTACCTTTGTAGATGCAATTGAATTTGATATGTGATGAAGTATGCAAATGTAATAGCCTTGACTCAAAGAAACCAATAGGAAATCAAAGAAGTCAAAACCTCATGTATAGGAATGTATGTGACATGCCATGATGAAGGATGGACAAAATTGAATGATTTGGAATTATGGATCTCCTCCATATAAGCCAAACTCCCCTGCCACCTTGAAGGAAGAAGCTTGATGCAAGAAAAAAATGCTTGAATTTGATGAATGCTTGAAGATGCTTGCTTGAAATTTCATGAACATGTATATTCTTGCTCTTGATTGCTTGTATAATGATGATGTAGCTTGATCAAGATGAAAATGGAATGCCCAAGCCTCCTTATATACTAGTTTTTGGGATCGAAAACAAAGCAGGTTGACTTGGGAGAAAATGAAATCAATCAACAAACCTGAGGCACTTTGGGCCCCATAATTAACTTTCCTTGGGGAAGAGGTCAAATTGGGTCAACCTATTCCAAAGGTAGGTCCTAGAGAGGGTTCCCAAAGGCCTCAGAGAAGGTACATAAAGAATTAGGGGATGATGAAACCTTGAGAAGATATGGACAAAAGGTGATAAAATAACACCTAAAGGACCATTCTTGAAGATGAGAGAGAGACCAAAACCATGCTAATGAGGGATAAAAGGTCTCCAAATGAAGTGCATCCATTTTAAGATGATACATTTAGCCCCCACTTTAGCGGGAGTATGAGGCAAGTCATACTCTTGGTAAAGGAAGAAGGAGAAGAGAGACAATGTCACAATGAGATAGAACACCACCAAGTTTAAGGACATGAGCCCCCAAACCTAGGATCCTAACTCCATTCCCGTGCATAAGAGCATGAAAACAAAGAAAAAGAAAATAAAGGAAAAAGAGAGCCAAACAAAAAAATTCAAAAGACTCAAAACGAGTTAGTACTAAAACCCCAAATCCACTATGAAAGAGACCTCGGCTAAAGAAATGTCTCACCCACCAATATCATATTTGGAAGGCTATAACAAAGCATAAGGGATCACATAGGAAAGGCAAGAGCACCACAAAGGATTACATCCCTCATGATTATATCCTACTGCATGAAAGCATAAAGAGAGAGAGAGATTATCTTGCCCAATAAGGTTTGTGTGACTTATTGTGAATCACACACAAAAAAAGCAGGATCAAATGGTTTAGTGGATTTGTGTACTTGGTAGTCAATCCTGTGCAACCTTTGCTAGATTTTGCATGCATGTGTATGTGTTTCCACCCATGGATTAGTTCCTTGGTATCACCACAGAGTGTAAATATGTTTGTGCTTTATGTGGATGGACAATTGGTTATTTGTAGAGAAAATGTGTGTGTACGTTTCCCTAGGATGGAGAAGTATCACTAATACCTGTTAGGGAGTGTCAATGTAAAAAAATGTAAACGTGTTTCTCTGGGATGGAGAAGTGTCACTAATACCTGCTAGGGAGTGGTTGTTTTAATGTAAAAGTAAAAGTGCATAAAAAAAAGGGTAAACTATAGTCCAAAGAGGGTGTATGTATGCCCCCCCCTCCTTATGGTGACTATGTAGCCATAGATATCATAAGGAAGAAAATCAAGGATAACTAATTCTAGCAACAAGTAGACATCCTTTAACAAAAATGTATGTCATAAACTTATCGAAGAGTGTTGAATCTTGTAAGGTAAGAAAATAGATCAATTATGAAAGGATATGTCGCTTATGAGAAGAAACCCTTGAAAGGAAGAGATCTTGTTAGCAAGACATCTACCTTCTATAGGAGCATTATGAACAAAGATATCAACTTCAAGACAAAAGAAGGGGAGAGGAATCAAGAATGCACCTATTCAGCCCCTTGTGTATAGGTGGAATAGGGATCCTTGGATGAAGGATGAAAAACTTTTAATCACATAGTAAAGGAAAATGTTTATAATGAACATAGATTTGAAAATGAAGAAGAGGTGATGATCACATACATGCACCTCTTATATGTTAGAGAGAGTCACGATCAAGACACAATTCCGTATAAGAAAAAAATGTGACATGATAAAAATATGCCATTGTACTATGGAAAGTCAATCCTTCGACAAAGAGAGATAAATATTGTACAAACAACCTTTCCCCCCAAGCATGAGACAAGAAGGAGAATTATATGGTGGATTATATAAAAAAATCTTGTAAAATATAAAGATGAATTGTAAGTAGAAACAATAATCTAGTCATGTAGAAAACAAAACACCCTATATCAAACAAGAAGTATCATAGAATAATACAACACCATAGAGAAATGCAGGACATGAAACATCATACGATATACGATTCTATGCTAGAAAGGATATCCCCTATGAAGTAAACTATAGATGATTATTAAATGACAAACATTAAAACCCAAGGCATGGAAGGACATTGTTAGACAAGAAATATCACGTCATGCATGACACAAAGCATTACATACCCACATATAAGAACATATCATAAATGATGCAAATCTATAGAGAAATGGAAAGATTAAAGGATACCATGTTATACCTATAATAAAGAGATAACATAGCTTTAAAAGGGAAAATAAGATAATCCCCCTAGGATAGATCCCTCATAGCATGTATAAGACAGATAAAGTTGCACATATAAATGTAACACAACCAATCAATGTAAACATATTATAAAGAATAAACACCTAAAAGGTAAAAAGGAGGAATACATATTAAGCACACAAAAATGTGTCTCCCTAATACCAAATATGCACTTTGTAGAAATGATATTAAAGTATAAAAGACATGTGTGAAGGAGCTAAAATAGATCCCAAGAAAAGATGAAATTTCCTCCCCATTGAAGAGGAGAAAAGAGGAAGACCTATTGTGCCACTCTTAATCATATTATAAAGAATAACGGAGAGTGACCCCAATAGGGAATATAAATTCTAGGTAATCTTATGGAGGAATAAAATATCTCATGTATAAGAAATCTTACCATTTTCAACTTTATCATGAACATAGAAAATGAATTCCATACAATCACAAAGTAAATGTTCATTATTGTAGAAAAAGAGATATGCAAATTGAGCAATATCATTCTTTTGATAAGATTGATATCTTAATTTAGGTGCAATTAAAAGGTAGCGGTAAACTCTTAATGCTAAGGTTTCTTGAGTGTCATTAGGAGATAAGGTTGGAGTTGGAAAATGAAGGTGAAGAGGAGGCCACAGGGGTGGGAAATAAGGATTATTTGAAGGGGAAACATAACCAGGGCCTCGTTGAGGGTATTGGTTAGGAATGTGGATGAGAAGCTTAATACCATGCTCATGGATACCAAGACCTAAACCCTTATAACCTTGTCTAGTGATAATATTATAACTCGTAGTAAGTAGAGCAAAGGACAGATGGAGAGAATGGTTTATCTTGAGGGTGATGGTTAACTATAGTGTAAGGAGGACAAAAAATTGTAGTTGTATGTATAGGAGATTGAGGTGTAGGTGTGGGAGAAGGTGAAGAAGATGGCTCATTTATGAATTGGTTAATATCTAAGTCATGAACCATACTTTGAATGTGTTGGATTGTAGAAGGGGTATGAGGGGATTTATCATGGGAAGCATTAGGTAGAGGATTAGGATTAGGAGCATCACTAAAAAAATCTCTAATGCCATCCAAAAGATGAATGAAAAATCCACATGAAAGTATAATGATTGTCTTGAAATATGTTTTATAAGGAAACCTTGTATTAATTAAGTTCATAGTAACATATGCAAGAAAATCATGTAAATAAATGAACATCATGAATTAAAAGAAACTTGCATAAACATCATAGGCATGATAAAATATGCAAGCACACGGGATATCATAAAGAGCATTATGCACCATAATTGTTTAGCAAATACCATTGTTGTAAAATAAGATCTAACAAGATATCTAACTTCAAGAAAGAGACATAGGACATCGGGTTCATGAAAAGAAGGTGAGCACATAATGCCAAGAAGGAAATAAGAGAAATCAAAGGATCTAACTCTAAAATCAAAATTTGGAGATGCATCGGGTTCACCAAATTTCTAGTGAAGGTGAACAGACAAGATAACATACAAAGATCAAAAGGAAGTTGCAACAAGTCGGGTTCACCAAAAGAAAGTAAAAACCAATGAAAAAAGAGAAAACAAGGGATCTAACTCCAAGAAATAGGTATAGGACGTTGGGCTCACCAAAATGTTTAAGGGTGAAATGGATACTAATGAATATAAAAATATAAACTATGTGATATGAGTTCATTAATTAACCATTTCAACACTAACACTCAAAATATAAGAGAAAGAGGGCTTCCAAACATAACTCTCAATATAACCCAAGTTAGATTAGTAAAACCCAAGAAGATGAAGGATGAGCCAATGCGAAACACAAATTATATCAAGGAAGTATGCAATAAAATCCTCTTTAATGCAATGTAGGATTTGATTAAAGATGTGTAAATGCAAATGTGAAATTGAACCAATTGATTTAATGAGAAAAGTAAGATAGATCTAGATGCTAAGTGTATGCAATCAACCCAATTAAGAATTAAAAATAGATCTAGATGCTAAGTGTATGCAATCAACCCAATTAAGAAATAAAAATAGGTCTAGACTAAGAAGTGAATTGAATGATAGAGTACTCACCTTGAAATGCGTAGAGGAATATGTCTTTTTGCTTTGAAAACTAAAAATCTAAATCTGTGATAGAACTTTTGACTACAGATTCACGATCACAACAAAAAACCTAGAAAATGCTATTTTTCTCAGACCTCTAAGAATAGTTCGACCTGGTGCAACATGTTTCAAACACTTTTCCATGGAGTCACCGTGTTTGTAGGATGTTGTAGCAATGTCAACCCAACTTATTTAGAAATGTCTCAGCAAGTAGTTTCCAGATTTGTGGTTGTAATTCTGATATCCTTCTCCTGCACATAGAAAATCTTATTTTGGGGTTTGAGTGGACGAGGGCTTGCCTTGGTCAAACCCTAGATTGAGGAATCAACCTTGAAAATGTAATGATAAAGGAAATGCTAATAGGTAGTATGATTGAACAAATCAAATGAAAGATACAATTGAATTTGATATGTGATTAAGTATGCAAATGTAATAGCCTTGACTCAAAGAAACCAAAAGGAAATCAAAGAAGTCAAAACCTCATGTATAGCAATGTATGTGACATGCCATGATGAAGGATGGAAGAAATTGAATTATTTGGAATGATGAATCTCCTCCTTAGAAGCCAAACTCCCCTACCACCTTGAAGGAATAAGCTCGATGCAATAAGGAAATGCTTGAATTTGATGAATGCTTGAAAATGCTTGCTTGAAATATCATGAGCATGTGTATGCTTGCTCTTGATTTATTGTAGAATGATGATGTAGCTTGATCGAGATGAAAATGAAATGCCCAAGCCTCCTTATATACTAGTTTTCAAGATAAAAAATAAAGCAGACCGACCCGGGAGAAAAAGAAATTAATCGACAAACCCGAGGCACTTCAGGCCCCATAATTAAATTTCCTTGGGGAAGAGGTCAACTTGGGTCGACCTATTCTTAGAATAGGTCAACCAAGTTGACATATTCCCAAGGGGGTCCTAAATGCCTCATAGAAGGTGCATAAAGAATTAGGGGATGATGAAACTGTTGGAAGATATGGCCGAAAAGGTGATAAAATAACACCTAAAGGACCATACCAAAAGATGAGTGAGAGACCAAAACCATGCTAAGGGGGGCTTAAAGGTCTCAAAATGAATTCTGTCCTTTTTAAGATAGTACAATTTCAAATCTAGGAAAGATCTCCAATTTGTAGCTATATAGACAAAAGAATTTGACCAAATCCTCTCACCAAATCAATGCATTCTCAATCCATAAGCATTTACTGAGAAATGGCCACGAATGATGAAAAAAATTCTTGATAATATCACTCCAAAGTTTGGTTCAAACATGCAAAACGTGGTTCCAACTTGAATTAATGCAAGCCAACTTGCAATAGGATTGAAAAACAACATCTTACGAGACAAACACAGTTTAGAAAGATCAAGAAAAGCTACAAATCACTTGTGTTTTCCCTTGGACAGGCTTTGAAATTCACGCTATAAGTTAAAACACTGTCATTTTCCTTCAAAACCACATCTAATGCCCTAAATGAGCTTTGAGAATGATGTTATAAGCTAAGAAAGTGTTTGCATCTTCAAAAATCCCTCCAAATGCCCAAGACAAGTTTTATCATTGATGTTACAAGATGAGAATGCTTGTAAATGATACTTCCTTTACTAAAACATTCACATTTACCCTAGACAAGGTTTTATGTCAATGTTGCAAGTGAAAATAGGATTTTTGAAGGTTATTGCAAATATATATATATATATATATATATATATATATATATATATATATATATATATATATATATATATATATATATATATATATATATGCCTTATAATAGTCATGACGAGCCTTTGGAAAGCTGACACATGTAAAAATGCCTTGCATTTGAAGCAACGACTTTAAAAATCTTTAAAAATGGGCTTTTCATGTATTGTTACAAGTAAAAAATGCTTGGAAAGAGCAACAACAAGCATTTGAATGCCTTACACAAGACATTTTATGATCTAAAAACATCTTTAATACAAACATGTTTTTATGTGCCTTTTTCAAGTCGACTTCTCCATACATACGGGCTTTTACAATGTTTTTGCAAGTCATTTCTCATGTTAACACATGGCCTTTTTTATTATAATGGGCTTTTAAATCATCATGACAAATTTAACATGTTTTCTTTTAAAACAAAGATAACACTTGCAAGTGAACTTAAAAAGCCCATTTTCTAGATTAAGTTTATAAAAAACATCCTTTGTTCCAAAGACAAGTTTCTCATGCACCTTTACAAGCATTTAAACTCTAAAGAGAAGACATGTAATTAAGCTTAAAAAGTCCACCAATGCATTAAAATCTCACTAAATTTCACATATTTCCTTACAAATATGTAATGGTGGACTTTTGATTCCACATCACAAGTAAATGACACCTAAGATGATATGTAATGGCTGACAAAAAGCTCGTATTTCATGACTTAAGAGGCCTTGGTGGATATTTGATTCCACATCGCATGCTTTTAAACAAAGAACAAGAACTTGCAGTCAGGCTTAAAAACCCCACCCGCAAGTTACTTAATTCTTCATTATCTCTTAAAATATAGCTTCGAATCAGACCTAAGATGGCTTGAAATGAGCTGAATTTGAAAAGAAACAAATGCAAGACAAAAACAAAACCAAAAACAAATAAAATACTCAAGAAATAAAAAAGGACTTGAAGGCTACCAAAAAATGAGTACCTATAGTTAGGGAAGAAAACCCATCATAGCAAGAAAACAAAGAAAAACTCTACAGAAACCTTCGAAAATGGCATTTGTAGGACGTAAAACTTAGGACAAATCAAGGGATAGTTGATTGCCTTTGTAAAACATCATTTGGAATACCAAACTTAGAGAATTTGACTACAAATTAATGATAAATTGCATAGGGTTGTCCAATTTTGTGAATTCAAAATTGAGAACAACAATATCCATTATATCGGATCCAAAGTGACTCACTTTCTCAATATTACTTTGTATTGCATGCTACTCTATATTGATTTTACCTTCAAGTGAATATTAAGACTATATATGTTACATATTGTTGTACATGCTTCATTGACAACTACTCTTATTAAAACAAAATATTATGTTTTATTAATGTCATGTTGTAACTCATATTTTCTATCTAAAAATTGCACTACTTCAATTGCTATAATTTTAATAAAATTATTTCTAGTGTAATGAATGACTTGCTACAAATTGAAAAATTTATATATGAAAATTAGAAAATATTTTGATTATTACTATCTAATTGTATTTTCATATATTCCTAAAAACTATTCTATGATAATTTCAACTATATTAAATTTTCATCATTTCTTGCTCTAGAAATCAATAGATTCATAATTTCTAGAAATTTCTATTTATATATAAAAAGGAACTCATCTCCTTCTTTTTGAAGTAGCTATATGAAACAATTAAAACATTAAATATTTACAACGTATACATTAGATTGTTATATAAAACTACTAAATATCATTCATTAATATATATCCATAAATCATAAGGAGAATTTGACCACTCATTATACAAATACACGATAGATTTAACACTTGGTCTGTTGGTGAAGTTGAATGACTCACAACGAGCCCACCACGGATCAAGTCGGCCCATATCGAATTCCTAAACCCTCCATAAAAAAAACAAGTACAACCTAAACATTCAATCCAATGAAATTTAAGCATGTAATTGAATTCTGCAATTTAAAAGATTCAAATTTACACTTAGAAAATTTAATTAAAGAAAATTTAATTAATAAATGGTTTGATTAGGATATTTTTTAATAAATAATTGCAGCTATTGGATGCTATGGTAACCCACCACAGTGGAACTAACGAGCTTCAGACAGGTTGATAGGGGAGTAGTATACAAGGGTAAGGAAATCAGCATTGTCAATCGCTTGAAAACATGTACCCCATGAAGGCAAAAATTTGAATCATCAAGGCAAAAATTTGAATTGTGAATACCCAAACTTGAGGAAGTGGTTTATGAAGGACGTTTATTTTGTTGGCACCGTAATTGGAGAAAAGCATGGAGGTTGGGCAGAGCGTCACGAAGAAGAGAAAAATACAATTTTCTCGCTCAGAAAGTTGTGAGAAAGAAGAAAAAGATGATAAACAATGTTACGCGAATTGGATTGGAGGTGAAATTATAGTGGGTGCCTGTGATCTCATCTTGGGTATTGAATATGAGCTTGTGCGAGAGCTAAATTCTCTCACTTTTGGACTTCCTGTTGCTTATGTGTAAGTCTATGCCCATTTTCTAATAAATAAAATTTACTATCCCTGCCACCGTCTAATAGGAAAAGGATTTTATTCATTGCAGTAAATTTCTTTCCTTCCGTACCAATTCAGTTTATGTTTCTTCTGATATTTTATTTGTTTTCGGTTACATATGAGTTCTTATTGTGCCCAAGGTGTGAATTATCTTTATGACGTGATTGGTGTTTGATATTTCTCTTTAATACAACAGGTTAATTATCTTGTTATGCTGACGCTTTGTAGTATGAGGTTCATTTTCAACAACAAATGACCGTGCTTTGTTGGCAAGACTGTTAATTGGCATTCAATTTGTTAATTTGTTTATCCTTTTGTTGAATTTGCGAGTGAACTTGATCTAAAGATGTTTATGGTTTGGTTAGGAACGAGGGCTATTTTTAGAAAAGGTTTACATATTGAGCAAAGGTCAAACTTGGCTTGCAACTCGAGCAAATTGGGTTTTTGGACAAACCATTTCCAATTCATTATAAGAATTAAAAATAGCTAGAGGCACACTCACCAGGAGACTTAGGTTCAGTAACGGGAACTCCGAACCCATGCTGTTATTCATATACTCCTATATCCGACTTAAGATAGTCATCCAAGTATCAGGGCGACTATGCCTTAAGGAAACTGGTGAAAGGAGATTTACTGTGATATTCTTTGGATGGTATCCTACTTAGGTTGTTCATGACATACGGCCATAAAGTTGGCGAAGGAAAAGAGGTGCCAGTTATTTATCATTCCATACACCAAAAAACATACAGGTTTTGCTGCAATGCAAAACGCATGAGAGTCTTTCTCATCCCATTTAGTACGTACTTAATTGAAATGCCCAAAATGGACGGGAAATTAAGTAAAGGTAGATAGTGACGGCACAGCCAGCTTTAATTACTCGCAGAGTACTCGGTGAGTTTTTGCAAGGTTTACTATGAGTTTTGTACAACAGGGTTTCTGGGAGTTTTGGCACAAATTTTTGGTGAGTTCTCAGCAGATGGGTTTTCAGCAACAACTCGCATTATGTGAAAGAAACACTATACCTCAAAAAATTGCTCTGATTTCCAAAAAAACTGAAAATGACTCTAATGCAGAATAAACATTGAAACACAGGAAAAATGCTGAAACATGGAAAAAAAGTTGCGTGAGATTTGCAGGGGTGGGGGAAACTCAGAGTTCTGAAATATGTTTGTCTCAATTGGGTGTCAAATGAACATTTTGAGGGGAGAAAGGTATAATGTCCCCTTATGCAATTTCTTAGGGTTTGGACTGATTCCTTATAATCCAAATTGCAAGAGACTTCTTTCTATCTATAGTTTGAACACAATTCTCTTCTCTTTGCTACAAATGTATGATATATAGTAACAATGCCCTTGTTTTTATGAGTTAGACCACAGAGGGACTGATCAATGCAAATCCTATCTTTGATATTGAAGAAGACTAATCTACAGAAGTGTATTTGTCAGACAGCCATTCTGATAAGATTCTTTGATCTGACTTCAGCCAACCAAAGTTGATGGTGGTATAGATGTTTGAAGGAGATCATCTTAGATTAAAGTTTTTATCTGAAATGCAAGATTTTATCGATCTGCAAATATAGAAGGAATGGGTATTGTCCTTCAATTATATATCTTTGCACAGATTGATCTGAATCTATCTGCACACACACACACACACACACACACAGAGGGTTCGTATGCTGATCTGAGTATGATAAAGAGAGTCTGTTATATTTTCAATTTGAAATGCATAAAATGCATTTTAAATGTGATTGTTTTGCAGGATGGATCAAATTGAATTATCCATGCAAGGATAAGGGATACACATTTGTAAATTGACTCTATAATGCTGTCTCTGATTAGTTATTATCTTGTTTATGATAATAGTTGATATGATGGCCGATCTGAAGTCCTGTTTTGCTACCTCTGATAGATAATCTTTATGCCTTCTCTGATAGAATCTATTTGGACCTGCGATTCTTGTCTCTTGTTGATGGATTAAATCCACCCAAGTCTGTAAGGTATATAAACTGATCTGGATTACTTGATTGATAAAAGTAATTGCTGTTTCAAATTCTGATATTATGAGCATGCAATCTACACTTGAAGGCGCCGTTTCTGATATAGCTTCCTTTAAATCATGCTACCTGACTTTATAAGTCTACCGCTCAATCTTGAGTTTTAATCTGAATTTGATATTAGAATAAAAACTTCAATGTGTTCCTTTGCACAATACCTCATTTTAACCCTAATTGCAGCAGTTAGTGTAAAATAAAAAAGGAGCAGCAATTAATATTTTCATTTAACGCAGCAATCATAAGGTTGGGAAACAACAGAAATTGTTATTATTATATATATAGCAATAGTCCATTAACATAACAAGGTCGACTCCAATGAAGCATTAGCAAAATCAACAAAATATTTATTATCAATAAAGGCAGCTAGGGTGACCTCAGGTGTTTACACTTCAATTACTTGTCAGGTATTATGTAATGTGTATGATGCAATGTTTGGTGTTAGTTAAGGTATGTTGTGGTCCACTTCTCATTCCTCCCCACTGCGGAAAATCTTGTTCGGTCCTTGCTTGGCCAACAGTGGGAGATTTTTGCAAATGTAAACTTGGTATAAATAAAAGATGAATCATTCTAGGATAGTTGGAATTAGTTCTATTAGATCAGATTATGAAGAATCAGACTTGGCAATTGGTCCCAAGACCGACAGACAAATGTAATCGGAACAAAATGGGTATTCCGGAACAAGTTGGATGAAGATGGACACATAGTGAGGAACAAGGCTAGACTTGTACACAAAGGATACACACAGGTGGAAGGAATTGACTTTGAGGAGACTTATGCACCTATGGCAAGAATGGAGGTGATCTAAATGTTCGTAACTTTTGTAGCACACAAGGACCTCAAAGTATATCAGATGGATGTGAAATCTGCATTTCTGAATGGAGAACTGATGGAAGAGGCATATAGAGAACAATTGGAAGGCTTCAAGCTGTTAGATGATCTAGACATGGTCTGGAAGTTGAAGAAGGCATTATATGGGCTGAAGCAAGCTCCTAGAGCTTGCTATGCAAGACTTGACAAGTATTTGTTGAAGCAAGGATTTCAAAAAGGTACGGCTGATAGTAATCTCTACTTTTAAGGTTGAATCAAATGATATTGTGATTGTAGTTGTGTATGTGGATGATATAATCTTTGGTAAAACTATAGCACACTTCATCTAATTACATTAGCAACTATAGTGTTCCCAAAATTCTTTTCATATCATATACATATCGCACATAGGATGTGTGCAAGGTACATATATATATGTACCAGTTCACTATGGAAAATCTTGGCCAGATCATATATGCTGTGACCCAAAGAAATGAGTTGTCCCCAAGGGTATTTTCACACATTATCTTGAAATGGGCCCACACAATTTACCCAAGAAAGTTGTCACATCCCTCCTGACTACTGAAAACTCATTATATATATATATATATATAATGTTTTCAGTAGTCAGGAGGGATGTGACAAAAGTTGACCAAAATAACAAGTAGATATCTCCGCAAAACTGATTTTACACACAACAACCAACACGTAATCACTCCACAAGATACCGAGACAAAATGTGACCAACTGAAGAAATGCGAACATGATATTGTTCTACTTTGTTCTGTTGCTGGAGAAACAGGCATTTTGACAGACATAGCTTCTAGACCTATATCATTATCGCTATGTAGAGTTGGCATTTGCAATCTCAAATATACATGCTTTCTTGTCATATAAACCTATTACCAAAATCTTGTGACAATACTATTTCAGGTGGAAGAGTGCGAAGAAAAACACAGACCTGTCGTCTGTCAAAACTGTTGGAGCACAAGTGCAGGAAAACTTTGTGATATCAATGACAACATAAAGACAACATTCCAACACCTGAACCATCTCTAGTAATTTGAGCGAATTTCTTAGCTTTCTTTGGCTCCTTGGCCTTGCTGATTCGAGCTAGGAATGTATCAATGTCCTCAATTGGCTGCACTTCCTCTACCGTCTTCTTAATGTTGTCCCTCAACCAATAAGGGACTGTGGACAAGTCCAGGCCATCCTCAATCTGTTTTTTTTCATTGAGTCTCCTCAAAGATGAAATAATTTATTTGTTGGCATCAAGAGATGGTAACCGGTAAGCCTGCTATCGGTACATGACAATTATATATTGTCATTGATTGGCAAAAGAGAAAAGAGATGTTTTGTCATCTCAATCTGAGGTCTAAAGATCTAAGGAGATCTGTATGCAACCGGTGACATTATGCAAAAAAAGAATATGCTATATCTGCTCATCAAGAGCAACTGGTCACTAAGCAAAGTGCATCAGCAACCGAGAAAATGATTCTATAGAGGACCGGGATATAACTGGTATCAACTACGCAACCGAGGAAAAGGTGCAACCGGTAAGAAAATGAAGGAAATGTGACAGGTCAAAGATCTTACCTCTTCACAACATAAGGATCTCAACCGATCAAGAAAAGACTTCATTATGATAAGAAGAACCGGGGAAGTCATAGTCAACTATCTGTTTTAACCAACTCTTTGACCGGGATTTACTGCTTTAAATTCAGAAGACTTCGAGTTAACATGGTGATCGGTTCGAGGCGTGTTTAAAGGTTTTAAGGCCGAAGTTTGTGGCTTTAAAACAAGGAGTTATCTTTTGTGAAGGAAAGGTGCTTGACACGCATCTATTGTTTTCTTCATAAAGCAGATAAAGCAAGAGCATGCATCAGATGTTTCCTTAGTAAACTAATACTCCACCAAGTGATGTATCCAAAAGAGATCTGTAATTAGGTCATGCATGAAAGACGCAATTAGGGCAAGAACTCTATATTCTTCTGCCTGTTGAGAATATAGGTTGCCTTCATTCTGCCAAAGAAAAGAGTGAACCTGTATGCTGAAGAAGCTAGGGTGAATAGAAAAGAGAAGAAGAGAGAGAGAAGAGTGTGCAGAGGAGCACAACAGTAAAAGGAGAACACACTTTCGACAACCAATGATGTTTCTCAGTTGAGCATAACAGAGATCTTATCAGGCTAAGCAAAGCCATTTGTAAAAGGTCAATCCTTCTATTGTTTTCTAACAATTACAATAGTTAAATCCCAGTATTTGGGTGGACTTTAACAGGTCCCTTGTATCAAATTCCTTAATCGGGTGACATCTTGTAAGGTGTTCTAAGTCCTCTAATAAGGTAGGCACTAACTGGCCTTATTGTAACAAATTCCTTAATCGGGTCGCATCTAATAGTGCGTTGTAATCTTTTAATAGGGAAGGCTCCTAACATGGCGCACTTCAGAAGAGTGTAGAATTTGTGAGGTCTCCTCACACCGTAGTTTTCACCCAAATTGGGTTTCCACGTGATAAATCTAGTGTCACTGTGTGATTGATTGCTTGATGTTATTTTATGCTTGAATCTCCTTAGCTTACAGTTATAAGTATACTTCATTAGATTTATTTTGAAGAAGTTTTATAGGTGCTGATTCACCCCTCCCCTCTCAGCACCGGTTGGGACTGTCATTCTTCACCAACCTCCTGTATATTGGGACTAGGTTGTCTCATGTCCTCCCTCAAATCAACTTACAACTGAATGGTAGGAGATGCTGGTAGTTCCTCAGTCTCTTGTTGTAGTGATTGGGATGATGAGGATTCCCCTTGATCTTCTTGAGGAAGCATCTCAGTATCGCCACTTGTTTTATTCCTATTCCCTGTCTTGCATATCAACCTCTCTTACTAATGAAGAACTAGTAAGGGAAGGAGCTATGGTAGATTTGTGCCTTTTGTGTCTGGACTCCTCACTGGTAGTTTCCTTATTTCTTGCTTGTGATCCTTTAGCCACACTTTCCCTTTTCTTTGAAGTTTGGCCTCCCTCATGGTTGTTCAATCTTGAATTATTGATTGTCCTCACCCCCTTTTGAAGAAGACTCTCCATTTTGCATTTTTCCATATGTGAAAGTGACGCCTTGATTTCTTAACTTGTTTATCTATTTATCCACCCATGCCCTTGATCTATTAGTCACCTCCCTCATCAATATGCTCAACTCTAGTAGTTCTTTCACTTGTGTAATGTTCCCAACGACAACGCCTAGAAAACAAACTGTCATGCTACCCAGATACAACTCCTAAGCCTGTACGGAGGAGTGAGCGGATGCAGGGAGGCCACACGGTTAAGCAGGGGGTGCCGTATGGTGATGAGAAAACGGTTGTACAGTGATGTCAGGCCCCTACAGAATTGGCAGAGAGGCCGTACGGTGTTTTGGGGGCTGGGCGTCTTGGAGGCTGTATGGTGTTGTGATGAGACCGTACGATATGATGGTCTGAGGCCGTACGGTATGCTCCAGGCTGTATGGTGGTGACAAGACTATGGCCGTACGGTGGATATGTGGGGCCGTATGGTGGATTAAGTTGAGGCCGAATGGATGCTGATGATGGTCGTACGGTGGATTTGCTATGGCCGTACGGTGGCTAAGGAGGGCCGTACGGTGGCTGTGTGAGGATGACCGTATCATGAGGTAATGAAAGGCCGTACGAAATGGTGGAGAATGCCGAATGGATGGGTTGAAGGATGTACGTATTCTGTGAAGTCTCTCAGATGATTGTATGATGTCCCTTCTTCCTTGCCGATGATTAAATATGACCTTTGTAGACACAGAACAACTCGCAAACCAAATATGTTTGCTAGAAAAATCTTATTGAATTTATTGATGGTGCCTCGGATTTGCCAGATCCGATACAAGTAGAGCAAGCAGAGTAGGGTGAGGGTTGAATCCCACTGAAACTGCACACAAACCAAATAGGGAGGGTCTTTCACCTCCGAAATGGTGAACAATAGAATCCCAAAAGGAATTCGCAAATACAAATTAAATATAAATCTCAACATGAAAAATACATCCTACACGCCGGTCATAAATACCCCTTCGGAGAAACTCCCGAGGGTTTACAAAAGAATGCTGACACGGCAAACACCTATGGACAATAATAATGAAAATGGGCCCCCTTTTATTAATTAAAGGTCCATTCATAATATTGTTTAAATTTTGGGACCAATAATTAATAAAAAGTAATTTATTAAAAATGGGGACATTACAAATCCTCGCCGCCCAAAGATTGCTTGCCCTCAAGCAATTCATCATCAATACTCCAGGATTCTAAACTAAGCGCGGACACTAATAACTGTATCTACTGGAACCCTCAAGCCGCAACATGACCATGCACTTGGAAGAAAGCAAGAAAAATAACTCTCCATCAAACTTCCGCTTCTCCACTCTGATATAATTGTTGCCATGCCCAGAGTCACCAGGATCCCAATGAAACCAAGCATCAAACTCATCGATGCTCAAATCCCAAGCCAAGTGCGGACGTTGGTAGTAATATCCGTTGAAAAATCTTTGCTTCTTTTGGACCATATGCACAGTTGTATTTAGTTGGGACGAGTAAGCCATCATCAAGCTTTAATTGCGTCACTCTGATATAAATATTGCCATGCCCTTCACCAGGATCCCAACAACACCAACCCATTAAATCTTTCACACCCTCATGTTCAACAATCTCTTCCAGTATGGGCACAGACACGGACGCTGACACTGATAACACTGTAATGTTTTGAAGGCGATCTCTGCCCGAAGGTAATTTTGTTAGATGTTCGGAAGGCAATCTCGGCCCGAAGGGGATCTCGACCCGAAGGCAATCTCGGCCAGAAGGGGATCTCTACCCGAAGACAATCTCGGCTCGAAGGGAATCTCGATCTGAAGGCAAACTCGATCCGAAGGGAATCTCGACCTGTCATGTCCCCTTTCTAGAGACATGTTCATTCATGATGGGTTTGCCTATCATCGACTCTCGTAGGCAAATAGTTTGGAGAGAGAGTCATTGTGTGGACCATTTGATTGCTTATTCCTGACAGAGCTTACATTCGGCAGAGCCTACATCCAGTTTGAGGCCTACATGCAGTTGTAGTGGAGCCTACGTCCAAAAGCGAGCCTACATCCAGTTCGAGCCTACATTCAGTCTAGTTGGGCCTACATTCGGTTATGAGACATCTTGGCCTACATTGTTATATTTTTGAGTTGAGAAATGTACTTTATTATTATAATGTTATTTTATTATAAAGTACATTATAATTAGATGTTTCTAGAAGTTCTAGTAACTTTTCAAGAAAAAGAATAAATAGGGGGCTTGGGCTATCATTTCTACATGCTTGGATTTGGGATTTCTTCTACTTCTTCATTGTGAAGCAATTTGTAGCCTTGTGGTCTGCAAATACTATTCGATCTTTGGTAACGATAACTCCCCTAGATTGGCATAACTGAGGTAGTGAAATATCTACTGAAGGGTTGCAATTTGGAGTTGGTACTCAGCCATCTCATTGTACTTCATTGAGAAATTGTTTGAAGGGTTTGTAATTGATTGGAATAAGGTTATAAATTCATCATTGGCATTGGTGAATCAATTTGGCAAAGGATTGAAGACAAACTGGCACATTTTCAGAATTGCAATATCAGGGTTTGGAACCAGAAATTTGCACATATCTTCACATCTACTTGGGTTAATTTTTTATGCATTTGAGGAAGGGTTCCTACACCCTAGGCGCTCCCATTCCCTACATTTTCGGCAGCTTTCACCTTGCACATAAATTAGTACAGGTGCCGTACTGTACGGCTTGTACCTGGGTCTGTACGGCAGGTTGCAGAGGAGCAGTTTGGGGTCAGTTCGGGTCTGTTCTTGCAGTGTCTTAATCAACATTCATAGCAGATTGCAAGGAGCATCAAACAGGTTCCATTACAACTATTTATTGTCAATTCATGTATGAAAATATTCTGTGGTGACAGTCATAGGTATATGCAGAGATTAGTCTCAGTAATCATTGTTATCTCATAATGTTATATTGTCATCAGCTGTCTCTGTTATAGTTTTGGTGTCATTGTATTTTACCTATGTAACAGTCCCATATCTGTATGCACGTAACAATATATTCAGACTTTGCTTTGGGGTTGGTACCGAAATATAGTGCATAGATAGGACTGAGATTCATATGTTTCATGTGTTAAAAGGGGATCATAACAGAGCTCAATTTGTCCTAGTTGTAACAGTCAGTCTTCTATAATCAGATATGGATATATGTTGTAGTATGAATGCATAGCAAGGGTATTGCCACATTGTCATAAGGCACAGTATTGTATTCTGAATAGTGTCACAATCATACACAATCTGAAAAAACAGTCATCAGACATTACTAGCTGGGTTGACATAGTTGCATCTACATTGGTTGTCATTTATCAATGATCATTTGTAATAGTGCATAACAGTCCTACATTGCAAACTGATTTGAGAAGTTTATGATATATTGGCTTTGCATTGTCATTTCTTTATATTGGTATTGTTATCTCAATTGCAACTTGATGCCCAAAACAATAAACACTTTGAAAAACAACATCTCAGACAAACATTTCAGTTGCTTGCCAAGTGTTCGATGATTTGCCACAGTTCAATTTTGAGGGTTTTTTAGTGATCCTATTGGTAAGGGTCATTACACGACCCGAAGGCAATCCTGGCCCGAAGGGGATCTCGATCCGAAGGCAATCTCTACTCAAAGGAGATCTTGACCCGAAGGCAATCTCGGCCCGAAGGGGATATCGTTCCGAAGGCAATTTCGAACCAAAGGGGATCTTGGTCCGAAGGGGATCTCGATCTGAAAGAAATCTCGTTGGCGAACAAAGCCTCGGCGGTAGACAAGGCCTCGACGACGAACAAAGTCTCGGCGACTAACACAACCTCGACGGTGGATAGAGTCTCTATGGCAACGGCAACAAAGAGAACCTCAATGGCGGACAGAGTGTCAGCGACGGACACAGGCATGACGACTGACGTAGCCTTGACGGGGGATAGAGTCTCGACAGCAACCACGACGGAGAGAAACTTGGCGGCGGACAGAGCCTTGGTGAAAGCTAGGGCCTCGTCGACGGACAGAGCCTCGGTGACAGATACAGCCTTGGCGGCGAATAGAGTCTTGGTGGCGACGGCGAGGGACAAGGCCATAGCGGCAGATAGGGTCTTGGCGACAGATAGAGCCTCAGCGACGGACACATCCTTGGCGACGGACACAGCCTCGGCAACGGACACAGTCTCGGCAGCAGACAGAGCCTCGGTGATGGACACAGTCTCGGCGACGGACACAGTCTCGGCGACGGATAGAGCCTTGGCGACAGATAGAGCTTCGGTGACGGATAGAGCCTTAGCGACGGACACAACCTCGGTGACAAACACAGTCTCGGCGACAGACAGAGCCTTAGTGATGGACACAGTCTCGGCGACGAACAAAGCCTCGGCGACAGACAGAGCCTCGGCGACGGCCATAGCCTCGACGACGGACACAACCTCGGCGACCAACACAGCCTTGACGACGGACACAACCTCGGCAACAGACACAGTCTCGGTGGCGGACAGAGCCTCGTCGACAGACACAGCCTCGGTGACAGACATGGCATCGGCGATGGACACAGCCTCGGCGAAAGACACAGTCTTGGCGACAGACACAGCCTCAGCGACAGAAACAACCTTGGTTGCAAACACAGCCTCGATGAAGGACACAACCTCAGTGACAGACAAGGCCTTGACAACGGACAAAGTCTCAATGGTGACCGTGTCGGAGAGAACCTTGGCAGCGGACAAAGCCTCGGTGGCAGACAGGGCCTCATGTAAAACCTTTATCGTCGTCATCTACTTTCTCCCACTTGTGCAAATGTGATAGTAGTTTTTCTTCACAATGCTTGAATACATTACTGACCAATCTATACGCTGCCATAGATGGAACACATTCTAGATTACGAACAACCCACAACATAGATATGATAGGTTGGGATATTTCATCCATCTCTTCAATGCACGAAATCATAAGGCTCTCCATAGCAACCGAAACCTTGCTATCACGACATTCCTTGATTGTGACCAAGAAGTGATGAAACATATCATGGATCAAGTCTTGCAACTTTAGATCTAAGAGGAGGTTACTTACTTTGACATTTGCACAATTCTCCAATATTGTAGATCTCCTGCCAAAAGGGTCACCACTGAAGTCATCAAGACTTTGAAAGCTGTCAACGATCAAATGCAATATCTCTATCATGGTGTTGTCATCATATGGTTCTCTAGGAGCCTAGATTCTCAAAATCTCACTAAGACATGCTGCAGCTGCCAACTTCATTTTCTTGTCATGGTGTCTCAAAAGCATGGGTTGACTTAAGGCATCCTTAATTGGAGAAAGGATCCTCTGTATAAATCTTGAAGGTAATTGGTCCACCTTACACAAACATACTTCCAATATATCTAATGGAAGATCAATACCCTCATTGAGCTCTTTGCCAATCCTTTTTAGTGCCTTCAACCACCACTGTCCATCACTGTTGGGTGCTATAGTGTGATCCAAATCCCAAAATCTCTCAATCATCCCAATAGGCTGGCAAGATCACCAACTCTGATACCACTGTAATGTTCCCAACCACAATGCCTGGAAAACAAACTGTCATGCTACCCAGATACAACTCCTAAGCCCGTACGAAGGAGTGAGCGGATGCAGGGAGGCCGCACGGTCAAGCAGGGGGTGCCGTACGGTGATGAGCAAATGGTCGTACGGTGATGGCAGGCTTGTATGGGATTGGCAAAGAGGTTGTATGGTGTTTTTGGGGGTTGGGCATCTTGGAGACCGTACGGTGTTGTGATGAGACCGTACGGTATGATGGTCTGAGGCCGTACGGTATGCTCCAGGCCGTACGGTGGTGACAAGACTATGGTCGTACGGTGGATTAGGCTAAGGCTGAACGGGTGCTGATGATGGTCGTACGGTGGATTTGTTGTGGCCGTACGGTGGCTATGTGTGGGGTCATACAATGGACTATGCTTCGGCCGTACAGTGGCTGAGGAGGGCCGTACGGTGGCTGTGTGAGGATGACCGTATCATGATGTAATTGAAGGCCGTACGGAATGGTGGAGAATGCCGAATGGATGGGTTGAAGGATGTACGTATTCCGTGAAGTCTCTCAGATGATTGTATGGTGTCCCTTCTTCCTTGCCGATGATTAAATATGACCTTTGTAGACACATAACAACTCGCAAACCAAATATGTTCGCTAGAAAAATCTTATTGAATTTATTGATGGTGCCTCGGATTTGCCAGATCCAGTACAAGTAGAGCAAGCATAGTAGGGTGAGGGTTGAATCCCACCGAAACTGCACACAAACCAAATAGGGAGGGTCTTTCACCTTCGAAATGGTGAACAACAGAATCCCAAAAGGAATTCGCAAATACAAATCAAATATAAATCTCAACATGAAAAATACATCCTACACGCTGGTCATAAATACCCCTTTGGAAAAACTCCCAAGGGTTTACAAAAGAATGCCGACACGGCAAACACCTATGGACAATAAGAATAAAAATGGGCCCCCTTTTATTAATTAAAGGTCCATTCATAATATTATTTAAATTCTGGGACCAATAATTAATAAAAAATAATTTATTAAAAATGGGGACATTACAACTTGTGACCAATCAGGTGATTTAATTGATTTGTTTTTCTCATGCTCATATTGGGAATGTACATGATTCCCATTGTCCTTAACTTGATTAGGAATGGGGAAATTGTTACAATATCTCATGAAGTCCACTAACATCCTGGACCACATTTTCCTTCTTATTGCATGCTCATCTATCAAATTTTCCTAATAGTCTTCTATGTCTACCTTGTGATTGTATTTCCTTCCCTTGTAGGTGAGGATCTTTTGAAATGGATCAAATTGATCTCTTTCCTTGTAGCTTCCAAGTTGGTGAAACGACAAGTCAATAGCAGTATTTGCTGCTAGTGCTGTGGGACACATCTCCAACATTTTGCCATGTGTAATAGGGAAGGTCATACCTTTCCTATGCTTCTCCTTTTGAATATGATCAAATTCGGATAGTTGTTTCACCACCTCAAGCAACACCAACTTGTTTGTAGGATATCTTGGAAGCTTGTAGGGCTTGGAAGTGAATCGTTAAATCTTTATGTAAGTGAAAGTTGGGAACTAAATGAACCAGGATCCACATCTCTTTACCAATGTCATTGCCTCCTTGAACAACCTCTTATACAATTCTCCTTGTAGTGAGCATGTGATATGCATAGGAAATCTATCATTAACTCTCCTATAGTCAACCTTCTCATGGAGTTGGAGTTGATGTGACATTCATATACCTTCAGTTGTCCTTTATTGTTCCCTACCTCACCTTTGCATATTAGATTTGGGCATTTGATGTTCCTTGCCACTAGGTAAACCAAGTAGGAGCTCATATGGAATGTCTTCATCCTTTCCAAGTTTCTTAATTGGATGTTCAAGTTGTCGCTTATTAGCTTAGCCCAATTGATCATTATTGTTCCAGCTGAGACTTTCTCTATGAAATAGAACATCCAACTCTCAAACATTGCACCTTGAGGTGCTCCCATGACTTTGTTTAGCCTGAAGGTCATATCATTGTATTCATCTCTGAAGTCTGTACTTATGAGATTTTTGGGCAACTTGGAGTTATGTCTACTAGGATCATTGATCCAACCCTTGTTTATAATGACCATACAAGCCTCTAGTCTCTTCTTGAACATGGATTGTGCCTCTTTTTTTGTTTTTACTTGCATGCTTGGATTATAGGGAATCCCAAAGGTTTCCCTGACTGCCTCCTCATTTAGAAATGCAAGGATTGCTCTTTTGAAAGTCTTGTTTGTCTTTGACTATGGATCATAATGTCTTGCACACTCCACCATGAGTTCATTGTATTGGATAGCTGGTGGAAATCCTGTTGCATGAAAAATCCACTCTTTATAATTGTAAGAATTTTGATATCGCTTTGATACCATGTAAGAATTTTCCTAAGACAGAGAATGAAAAATGCCAAGATCTAGAAGGTCAATTGATAGCACAAGAGAGACAAATATGATATGATCAATTGAATGATTCAATAATGAAATAGATACAAAATCAATTGAATGAATACAAAGTAGATGTGCCTAAATATATAGGCAATGTATGATAACTAGGAGAGATGCAAATGATAACCTATCAACTAGACAAGGTGTAATCACATGTCCACCAAAGATGGATCATTCTCCATTGTACAACAAAGTATGTGCAACAATGAGATGATGATAATGTGATAAGAGCACTAAAGGTGGATCTCACACCTAAAGTGGAAATTCTCCTACACCATGTGCTAAAATGAAATGCAAACTCTTAGGTGTCTCGATGACAACTAATATGCAAATGCATTATCCTAAGTAAACTTAAGTAAAGTGTAATTAGAGAATAATTAATTACACCAACAATAATGTTGATGGCCATTGGGGAAGGTAACTGATCTTTGGTTCCAAACATCCTCCGCTTCATCTTCCTTATGCTTAGGTGCTTGAAGTTGGTATCATTGACTTCGCTCCATTTGGAAGGCATTTGGGACTCAGGATAATAGCCATCCATAAGCCTTTTTATTTTCACTTTCCTTGCTTCTGCTCCTCCCTTCGTCTCAGCCTTGGTCCAGAATGAAGCTCGAAGTTAGCATTTTGATAAGGAAATCTGATTAAGAAACTAATTTCAGACCTTAATACTTGATTTTGCTACTAATTTGGGGCTTATCACTTAGAAAAGTCAAGTATTGAAGTCTTCAAACGAAGTTTATAACTAATGACAAAAGTTTGAAAGTTTGAAAACATATTTAATTTTTAAATCTTTGCATACATAATTGGTATTGTTTTGCAACTCTCATTAAAATTTCATGTACATGGTAGTTGAATATTCCATATAAGGATAATGGTATAGAGTTTATAGTATACCAGTTGCATTGTAAATTGTTATTTCAAGCATTATAAATTGAATTCATGCAATGATATTGCAAAATTATTCAAATACAAACCAACAATTGGAGACACATTCCGGAAATCAGAATTTAGACATTGCATGACAACTGTTTGATGAAATATCAAACATTTAGAATTGAGTTTTTAGAGTTAGAACCTGCCGGGGTTCTTACAGTGGTATCATAACGGTTTCCTGCCATCTTGTTGGGGGTTGGGAATTAAAATTTCATAGATCTCTTATAGGTGATATTTGAGTGACCAACACTCTTGCTTTGTTTCAGTCATGGGAAAAACTAGAGAAATTGAATTGCAAGTTGATATAATTTTTAAAGAATACCAGATCATGCTAGATAAGCTTAAAAAATTAGATAGTTTTGATGGTTTCTTGGATTACTTGCTTGACGTCAATTCGGAAGTGACTGATACAGTGAAATATATTTGAGGGAAGTATGTGGAGAAAATAGAGCAAGGTATATTTGACACTCCTTCAAAGAAACCTATTGAATCAGTTTGCCATAACGAACAACTTAGGAGTGAAGTTTGGAAAGAGTTCTTCATATTTGCAGGGAGGTTTGAGGATGACAACAAACATTCAATTTTTTGCAACAACAGTTTAAACTCTTTGCATTATTACGATGTAGCAGCCATTACACTTAAGGAACATGCTTCTAGTTTGTTGCCACTTGAAGGTACTCAAGAATTGGGTACTAATGATGCATTGTATTTTGAGGATTCATGTCATGATGAATCTGATTTCATAAATCAGAGCTGGGAAAATAAATAAAAAATTTCATCTATTGGTAATAGGTCCCAGGATCGTGACTTACAGGAACCTACAGTTACATTGGAAGTGGAAGTGGGCGTAGTGATGGTTAGAACAACAACTTCCTCTTTATTAGTTGAGCCATCTTTCAAGGTACATAGTAGCAGTTCCTCGGTTGTAATGTACCCACGCACACTGCTATTAAAAATTTCTCCCTTCAAACCTTAGTTATCCTTGCAGAGTCCAGAGTTAGGGCATACAAAAACAAATTGAGAGTAAATGCGGAATGTGGAACCGTCCGGATACAACGTGGATGTTGGAGGAGGGCGTACAGTTATGCTGGAGGCCGTACGGTGCAGAAAAGAGGCAGTACGATTGGGTTGGAGGCCCCACAGGTAGCAGTTGATGCCATACGTGAATGTAGGGGTTCGTACGGAGGGAGACCAACACTGCAAACTGGAGGCAAGATGCCTTACGGGAAGGCCGTACGGTGATGTTCACGCCGTACGGAGGTGGCAAGCCTGAGGCCGTACGGTGGACTTGGAATGGCTGTACGGGGCTATGTGTGGAGGCGTATGGTGGGCTGTGTGAGCCGTACGGTGAAACAGTGCCAAGGCCGTACAGGGTGATGGTCGTACGGTAGAGGGGAGTAGGCCGTACGGAAGTGTTGGATGCCATATGGTGGAATAAGGTGGGCCGTACGGATGGGGGAAATGCACAGAGCCACGTGATGCCTTCTAGCCGCTTAGTTGAAGTTCTCTTTTCCTTCGCCGATAACAAGATATGTTCCTTGCAGACACATAGCAGTATGCTAGCCAAAAATATTTGCCAGAAAGATCTTATTGAATTTATTGATGGTGCCTCGGATTTGCCAGATCTGATACAAGCAGAACAAGCAGAGTAGGGTGAGGGTTGAATCCCACCAAAACTACACACAAACCAAATAGGGAGGGTCTTTCACCTTCGAAATGGCAAACAACAGAATCCCAATAGGAATTCGCAAATACAAATCAAATATAAATCTCAACATATGAAATCCAACCTACACGCCGAGCATAAATACTCGTCGGGAAAACTCTTGAGAGTGCACAAAAGAGTCGACGGCGACAACTACACCTACGCCAACAAAAGAAAAATGGGCCCAAGATAAACTAAATCGATTGGGACCCAAATACAATAATTTTATTAAAAATGGGGATATTACAAATCCTCGCTGCCCAAAGATTGCTTGTCCTCAAACAATCCATCATCAATACTCCAGGATTTCAAACTAAGCACAGACACTGATAACTGTATCCACTAGAACCCTCAAGCAGCAACATGACCATGTGCTTGGAAGAAAGCAAGAAAAGTAACTCTCCATCAAGCTTTCGCTGCTCCACTTTGATATAATTGTTTCCATGCCCAAAGTCACTAGGGTCCCAATGAAACCAAACATCAAACTCATCGATGCTCAAATCCCAAGCCAAGTGCGGATGTTGGTAATAATATCCATAGAAAACTCTGTGCTGCTTTTGGACCATATGCACATAGTTGGATCTAGTTGGGACGAGTAAACCGTCATCAAGCTTTAATTGTGTCACTTTGATATAAATATTGCCATGTCCTTCACCAGGATCCCAACAACTCCAACCCATGAAATCTTTCACACCCTCATGTTCAACAATCTCTTCCAGTATGGGCACAGACACGGACATTGACGCCAATATCACTGTAATGTTCTGAAGGCGATCTCTACTCGGAGGTAATTTTGTTGGATGTCCGGTAGGCAATCTTGGCCTGAAGGGAATCTCGATCCGAAGGCAATCTTGGCCCGAAGGAAATCTTGACCCGAAGGCAATCTCAACGCGAAAGCAATCTCGACCCGAAGGGGATCTCGACTCGAAAGCAATCTCGATCCGAAGGGAATCTTAACTCGAAGGCAATCTCGATTTGAAGGCAATCTCGGTCTGAAGGCAAACTCTGCTTGGAGAGGATCTTGGCCCGAAGGCAATCTCGGCCCGAAGGGGACCTCGACTTGAAGACAATCTCGGTGGTGAATAGAGTCTCGGCTGCAAACGGAGCTTCGGCAATATTCACAGCCTCGGCGGCGGATAGAGTCCTGACAATGACAGTGATGGTGACGAAGAGAAACTCGGCGACGAATAGAGCATCGGCGATGGATGGAGCCTCGACGACATACACAGCCTCGGCGGCGAATAGAGTCTCAGTGGCGGTGACGATGGTGTCGAAGAGAACCTCGGCGGCGGCGATGGTGACGAAGAGAACCTCAGCGGCGTGTAGAGTCTCGACGGTGACGGTGATGGTGACAGAGAGAAACTCGGCAATGGACAGAGTCTCGTCGTCGGACAGGGTCTCGGTAGCAAATAGAGTCTCGGCGACAGACACAACCTCGACAGGGAATAGAGTCTCAGTAGCGACGGAGATGGACGGAGCCTTGGCGACAGACAGGGCCTCGGTGACTAACATAGCCTCGGTGATGGACAAGGCCTTGGCGACGAACATGTCCTGAGTAACGGACACAACCTTAGTGATGGAAAGAGCCTTGACGATGGACACGTCTTGAGTAACGGACAGCCTCAGCGACGGAAAGAGCCTCGACGACGGATAGAGTCTCGGTGACAGGCACAGCCTCGACGACAAACACAGCCTCGGCAACGGACATAGTCTCGGCGGCGGACAGAGCTTCGACGACGGACACATCCTCGGCGACGGAAACAGCCTTGGCTACGGACATAGCCTTGGCACCAAACATAGCCTCGACGACAGACACAACCTCGGTGGGAGACAAAGCCTTGGCGACGGACACAACCTCGGCGACAGACTGAGTCTCAGCAGCAACTGTGTTGGAGATAACCTTGGTGGTGGACAAAGCCTCGGTGGCAGACAAGGCCTTGTGTACAACATCACCTTTATCGCCGTCATCAACTTTCTCCGACTTGTGCAAATGGGATATTAATTTTTCTTCACAATGCTTGAATACATTACAAACCAATCTACACGCTGCCATAGACGGAACACATTCTAGATTACGAACAACCCACAACATAGATATGATAGGTGGGGATATTTCATTCATCTCTTCAATGCACGAAATCGTAAGGCTCTCCATAGCAACCAAAACCTTACTATCATGACATTCTTTGATTGTGACCAAGAAGTGATCAAACATATCATAGATCAAGTCTTGCAACTCCAAATCTAAGAGGAGGTTACTTACTTTGACATTTGCACAATTCTCCAATATTGTAGCTCTCCTGCCAAAAGGGTCACCACTGAAGTCATCAAGACTTTGGAAGCTGTCAACAACCAAATGCAATATCTCTATCATGGTGTTGTCATCATACGGTTCTCTAGGAGCCCAGATTCTCAAAATCTCACTAAGACATGCTGTAGTTGCCAACTTCATTTCCTTGTCATGGTGTCTCAAAAGCCTGGGTTGACTTAAGGCATCCTTAATTGGAGAAAGGATCCTCTGTATAAATCTTGAAGGTAATTGGTCAACCTTACATAAACATACTTCCAATATATCTAATGGAAGATGAATACCCTCGTTGAGCTCTTTGCTTATCCTTTGTAGTGCCTTCAACCACCAATGTCCATCACTACTGGGCGCCATAGTGTGATCCAAATCCCAAAATCTCTCAATCATCCCAACAGGGTGGCAAGATCACTAGCTCTAATACCACTGTAAT
Source organism: Chamaecyparis obtusa (assembly GCA_027943335.1). NCBI lineage: Eukaryota > Viridiplantae > Streptophyta > Pinopsida > Cupressales > Cupressaceae > Chamaecyparis > Chamaecyparis obtusa. The sequence goes on from BSBK01003276.1 coordinate 1,473,772, forward strand.
GTACTCACGCACACTGCTATTACAAACTTCTCCCTTCAGACCTTAGTTATCCTTGCAGAGTCCAGAGTTAGGGCATACAGAAACAAACTGAGAGTAAATGCGGAATGTGGAACCGTCCGAATACAACGTGGACGCTGGAGGAGGGCGTACGGTTATGCTGGAGGCTGTACGGTGCAGAAAAGAGGCAGTACGACTGGGTTGGAGGCCCCACAGGTAGCAGTTGATGCCGTATGTGAATGCAGGGGTTCGTACGGAGGGAGAGCAGCACTGCAAACTGGAGGCAAGATGTCGTATGGGGAGGCCGTATGGTGATGTTCAGGCTGTATGGTGATGTTCAGGCCGTACGAAGGTGGCAAGCCTGAGACCGTACGGGGCTATGTGTGGAGGCGTATGGTGGGATGTGTGAGAGCCGTACAGTGAAATAGTGCTAAGGCCGTACAAGGTGATGGCTGTACGGAAGAGGGGAGTAGGCCGTACGGAAGTGTTGGATGCCGTACGGTGGAATAAGGTGGGCCGTACGGATGGGGGGAATGCACAGAGCCACGTGATGCCTTCCAGTTGCTTAGTTGAAGTTCTCTTTTCCTTCGTCGATAACAAGATATGTTCCTTGCAGGCACAGAGCACAAGATATGTTCCTTGCAGATACAGAGCAGTATGCTAGCCAAAAATATTTGCCAGAAAGATCTTATTGAAATTTTTGATGGTGCCTCGGATTTGCCAAATTCGATACAAGCAGAACATGCAGAGTAGGGTGAGGGTTGAATCCCATCGAAACTGCACACAAACCAAATAGAGAGGGTCTTTCACCTCCAAAATGGCAAACAACAGAATCCCAACAGGAATTCACAAATACAAATCAAATATAAATCTCAACATATGAAATCCAACCTACACGCTGAGCATAAATACCCGTCAGGAAAACTCCTGAGAGTGCACAAAAAAGCCGACGAAGACAACTACACCTACGCCAACAAAAGAAAAACATCAAATACATCATGTGACCGGGCAGTTGAAGGTGAGTGATAGTCAGATTGCTACAGTCTTAGAGGATTATGATGTTTCTCCTCAGATGTTAGCTATATTTGGTTGGGGTGCTCCTATGTCAAATGAGCACAGTGATAGTGGTCTTTTTCTGATAGAGTTTCATTCACTTCGAGAAGCTATTAGTATAATGAAATATAATTACATGCAGTTATTGGCTGACAAAGATTACCTTCTTGAGTGGGGTTGCACTTGTTACGATGCTTTGATGGGAAAGGAAGAGGAGGTAGTTGAGCTCACTCATGAGCTTGAGGCAAATTCTGAGATTTTGGAGAGCACCCAGTTGGTTCTATAGGAGTCACAAATAGAGCTAGACGAGGTTATCGTGGAGTTGAGCCGAGTGCAGTCTTCACTAGCTACAAATTTAGTTTAGTTCTCTATCGTGGCATTTGGTGATGATTTGACATCCACAGGTTGTGGTGATGGTTGTAGTGGGGATTCGATTGCAGTTACATGTTTAGTTGATGCAATTGGGATGAGTGCATTTGTTGAGAGCAACGGAGAACTACATGTTGCACTAGGTTCTCCTATGGTTACACCCACTGTAGGTGGTGTTAGTGATGAGTTCAATGGTAGAGGTTATATTTAGTGCTATGACAGTCTGTGCTTGACTGAGGTGGGAGCTTTCTATCAGGACTGCAGAGGGAGGAGAACTCATCACTACCTTTCTGATCCACACACAAAGGATTGGATGATGCATCCGTATAGGTTAGTTCTGAGGTTGGACCATCCTTTGTAGGATGGGTATTTTTCATCTGCAATAGATGGGTCTAGTGGATGCAAGTTGGACTACTTGTAGGATCAACACATCCATGGCAGTTTAGAAGAGGATGGAGATAGTGGTTGTGTTATAGACACCTTTAGATGTTCTTATCTCTATAGTACAGATAGATGTGAGTTCAGTATACTTTGGGACCCGAGTGATGACAAGGTTAGCACTGCAGTTTGGGCGGGTCTCATTGATTGTTTCTGCTTTGGACACAGTGGAATTGAGTTCAGAGTTGGGTGGTAGACTTCTAAGGACATTTTTGTTAGTAGGCTTCTGTTTAGAGTTTCGGATCCTTCTAGTGCATTGGGATCACACAGGGTTCGTAGAGGAGTTTTGTGATGTGTACATGGTGTCGAGTACGTATGGTTTTACTTTTGACCCTCATGTGCATGATCTCTTTTTGATGCATAGTCTAGCTGTGAATGGGTTGGACAGTGTGTGTGACAACTCACTTTGCGTAGTTTTGGAAAGCAAGCTTTGTCAGCCTACCGAGTTGTTTTCGTTTGAGATGTTCACTCCTACATGTACAGTCAGATTTGATTTCGTTTGGTTGGTTCTATAGTCGTACTGGGGATGATGTTAGAGAGCTGATTAGTGATCACAAGGACATTACTCCGTCTTATCTGTGGGATCTAATGGACTGATGTATTATTTGTTTCTGAGATCGCTTGGGGATAAGCAATTTCAAGGAGGGTGGACTGTAATGTCCCCATTTTGAGCAAGTATTAGAGTCAATGGATTTAGCCTATCACTGGGTCCTTGTAGGCTAATAATGGTGATTAGAGGACCTTGTTGTGGAGTTATTTGGCTCACCAGAGGACGATTGTGAGTGTTTCTCTCTCTAGACCCTCCATATATTCTGAAGCTAGGTTGTTCAGTGGGTTTTTGCTCTGTTTTGAGGGACTTACTATTTATAGTAAGTCAATAGATGATTACAATGAGCTCATATGATTTAGAGGAGTTATATGATGCTTTCAAATGTTAATTTTGACTTCTGGATTGGGCTCCAAGATTCTTGGAGGGAGCGTCTATTTTTAGAAAGTCACCTAGTTGGGATCATTCATCCTATTTCATCATCACAATCACTCCTGTGCGGTCAGATTTCACTTCCGATATGGTTGGACTATTTTCACAAAGTTAGATGCATTATTGATTATAATTTAATTATGTGCACTAAGATTGCTATTTCTATTGAAATTGTTTAATGGACACCTTAGTGTTATAGCTCGTTGGACCTGGGATGAGAAGTTTTAAATCATGGGAACATGTAACAAGGACCTTGTGTGTTAGAATATCATTATATTAATGAAAATGTCATTTTTGGAGCAATGGGGGAGTTTAAATTATTAAAGTGACTTTATTATATGTCAACTTTAAATTATAATTTAAAGTTGCTCTTGGAGGGAAATATAATAAAATATTATATTTCAAACTTTGCAACCAAAAAGGCACATATGTAAGTTATGTGAGGTGTGTGCTGGAAGATTCAAGCTCAATTTGCATTTGAGAATTATAAATGCATTCAATGCAAGAAAAGAACCATTCATTTGTGCATTTGTTATTTGTGAATTTGATGAAGAGTTCTGCCAAGGTTTTCAGAAGTTGAGAGCTAGAAGAATCGAGAATTCTTCAAGTGTGTTTGCACAGAGAACTGGTGTGACATTCCAATGATTTGTACACAAGTATGGTATCACACAGATACCATCATTGGGAATAATGGTAGTAGATTGGTTTTAATTTCCACAAGTGGCTGGAGATGATCAAATTGTGTGCTGCGATCAATCCTTTGTAAGCAGCAATTAATGTATTGACTGTCGCGCCCATTCTAGAGGGCAATATGTTATTATTTGGCAGCAGTGATAACTTTCATTGGGCCTACATGTAAAGGGAGAGGGGCACTCTTTTTTTAATTGTGCCAACATTTCAATTTCCAAGCAATAATGTCAAGAGGACCTTCTTCATAGATTGCTTCTAATTGTACACTGGGGGAGTCAACAGTTGCGGATATATTTTCAGGTTCCTTGGTGTTTGAAAATAATTGAATTGCAAACATATTTAGTTTGTAAACCTTTGCATACATAATTGGTATTGTTTTGCAACTCTCACTAAAATTTCATGTACATGGTAGTTGAATATTCCATATAAGGATAATGGTATAGAGTTGATAGATATCAATTGCATTGTAATTTGTTATTTCAAGCATTATAAATTGAATTCATGCAACAATATTGCACAACTATTCAGATACAAACCAACAATTGGAGACACATTCCGGAAATCAGAATTTAGACATTGCATGACAACTGTTTGACGAAATATCAAACATTTAGAATTGAGTTTTCAGAGTTAGAACCTGCAGGGGTTCTTACAGAATCATCAATTACTTTGATAGCATTATGGCAACAATTTCATCAAGTCTCCTCCTAGTCTACCTCTACTACTAGCTTCTCTCTAATCTTAATGTGTAACCCCCTTTACAAATGAGAAGGCCTTGGCCTTTTATAGTTGCTCAATTACAATGAAGGGCCAAGATCGATTCAAGATCAAGGGCTAAGATTTATCCCTACAAACCCTAATTAGGGTTGCCACACTATCAACCAATTACATGAAGGCTCCACCCTATGGGCCAATAAGAAAATTACAATGCTTTTGAGAGCCAATGAGAAAATTGTACACGTGGCATATTATGATTGAATTTGCTTGGACATGTGTGACTGGAAATTTTTTGATTGGTAGAAGACAAGAGGTCACCACCTCAACATCCTTATCTCATAGACTTGATCAATTTTTTGGTGATGAGAAAATATCTCTTGATACTCAACATTATCAATCCCTTAATTGCGATGGCATATTCCCAAATTGCTTCATCTTCTCAAATTTTCTCCATCTTCGTTCTTGGACATTTTCTCATTGCCATGATTTGAACTTGCTTGTACTCCATGTACTTGGATCTTGATATCTCTTTCGATGCCTTGGCTTGGATTTTCTTGAAGTGGTGGAGTCCTTCATGTAGCTTGGATCCTTTCAAAGCAAACTTGGATTTCCAGAGGAAATTCAAGTTGATGAAAATTTTCACTGATTTTCCTTCTCCTTGTCCTTTCCTTTCTTGAACTCCATCTTGATCTTGCCTTGAATTTACACTTTGATAATCTGATTTGAACCTCCTCATTTGGAATCCTTGAGCTTGATCTTGTAGCATCTATCTTGAAGTCTTGAATTTGGCCTTGCCATCATCTCCTTGCTCTCCAAGTCTTTCCCCTTTGAAGTTTACCTTGCAAAACCAAGAGAGAAAATATGCGTTAAGCTCATGAAATGACGAAAATTTGAAAGTCTTCATGAAATAAAATTGCATCAACCCCTTTCTTCTACATCAAAACAAGGAGGCAAAAAGGCATTGGATCATGGATTTTCTTAAGTTCAAAACCAAATTTCTCTTTCTTGTTCCAAATCCTAAGTTCTGATTTTGACAAAATGGCTTCACTCCCTTTGGCTTGAAATGAAATTTCTTCTAAATTTTGGACTTTAAAGGAGTTTGAGGCCTATTATATGCCCAGATTCCTTCTCTTTACCACTCCCCACTTCTGATTTTTGTTAAATTTGATTAGATTTATATGATGGTATTTTTTAATTTATTTACTGTTATGCAGATGTGAATATATAATCAATAATGATCAAACCCTACATAGTTTGATGATCTTGAAGGATCGCTGTTTGCAATCCACAAAGATATATTTAACAATATCGATCTGCTGTGAAGTAATATTGATATGCTGTGAATCAATATTGATCTGCTGTTTCTCTATAGCGATGAGACAAGTTAATCGAATGTTGTATACTTATATTGCTCTGCACTTAATGATTTCTGTACATTTGCAAAGTATGGGAACGACCTCATATATATATATGAGTGCAAAGAGTCGTGTCTCACGTAGAGACATGGCTCTACGTGAAACTACATGTTCCATGTAGAGACATGTCTCTACACGAGACATGCCTTTCTATTAGCAAATGCCGTTCGATGATTAACAAGTCTTCAACAATATCAATAACAATTACATGATCGATATTCTGCTGCGATACTCATAATTTTATATCGATATAAATTATCCATACACTCAGCAATAATATGATTATTAACCATTGAAATATAATCGATCATGTATATATATCTAATAATATGACTATTATTAAATATATATATATGATCGGTGATTATTAAGTCATTGATTATTAATCATGCACAATAGAGATTAATTATGATAACCATAATCATAGCAGATAATCAGATCAGTATACTGTAAATGATAGAGATCAAATGTTCAAGGCTGATAGGTCACTTATACATTTGATTACATCGGTTAGAGTAATCCGACCGAAGCTACATATCTCTAACAATTTTGAGTAGAGTTCTGCCTTAAAACCTCCACATCGCTGCCTCCTTTGAATCACCGACTTGCCAACAAGGATGAGATTTTCTGCCCTTTGAGATCACTGCCAATGAAGGAAGAATTCACTGCTAATTGGAGAGGTAAGGCTGCATGTCTTGGTGAGAAAATGATTGACCTCAACCATTCTTAAATCGGCGATCTATGTTGGCTAAAATTTTTGTAAGTCACTAAAACCACAACTTACAAAATTGTAACTTTAGGCAATGTCTCATGAGATTTCTCTCTCCTCTCAGCAATAGGGTAGACTCCCTTCTTACCGTAGGTGGCTTCAACAAAGGCCTAACTGAAATTAACAAAAGGGCAGTTCTTCTTAATCATTTCCTCTTTTTTCAAAAATGATTCATACGCAACTACAACTTTCAACTTAACAAAAGGTATCTATTGCTACGATAATACCGGTGGCTTGGTGGTTGACGTAAGTACAACTCCTAAGACAACAGTTAATAATACTTTGGTGGAATGACAATAGGAATCCAAAGTCTCTTGCGATTAACCTGAATTTATGATTAACTAAAACAATTTGCAAGGCACAACGTCTCTTACTAATTGCTTTCTAACTTTAAATAAAATACTTCAAACTAAAGCTCAAAGTCTTTAGCTCTTAGCAATCTGCAGCCACTATTCAACTACATCAATCTCCTTTCTTGAAGCTCAAAGTCTTCAAAAAACTAAATTGAATGCTCAAGAATTTATGAAAGGAAAACCAATAAGTGATTCAAAGATAGATTGATTAATGCTACATAAGAATACATAAAACAATATCAAGCACCACAACACAAAGTTTGAGATAACTTGCTTCTTCTATTCACTTTGGAATTTTTTTTACTTGAAACACAAAGTTTTCAATATACAGGAATCTTAGCATCGTCTCCTTGCATAAACAAAAGATATAAAGATTAAAACAGGCCTTGGAATGTAGTTTACATGTGTTTTATAACTATGAAACACATGTAAGCATGTTAAAAATCACCACCCTAGAGTCTTCAAGGCAAGACACCACTCATAACGGGGTTTTAATAAGCCTTTGCATGTCTTTGATGATTAAAAAGACATGCAAATGCCATCAAAATCGCCACTTATAGCTTTTGAAGTCATACCGGGATTTTAAGATGAGAATACATATGTTTTAATGACTTCATTACATATGTAATCCCACTAAAAATCGTCACCTTTGAGTCTAGGAATGCAAAATGCAAGTCTAAACACTTTATAACAGGTTTTAATATGACTTTTACATATTTGAGAAGTCATAACTGTTGAGAAATAGCTTCATTCGGATTGAAACATACAAGTAAACATACATATATATGTTAGGGTGAAAATAATATATATATATATATATATATATATATATATATATATACATTATTCCAAATTTGATAACATATATATTTGTACATAATTGAACTTGTTATCGAATGATCCGATTCATATTCACGATGCAAAGACTATCATTACTATCAGGTGACCTGATACATATCCACGATGCAAAGACTGACATTACTCTTGGGTGACCCGATACATATCCCCGATACGTAACAAGTATTGTTGATATTGTTAATAGTAATAATCGGTATCACTGATAGTTAGCATGATCAATAATTAATGATATGCCTACGTAGGGACATGACCCTACATGGCATAAGCCATGTACGGTCATGTCTCTACGTAGACATAACCTTTCACTTATATATAAATCATCGCATGCTTGCTGTGGAAAAACATCAATAACAGGGTATATGTAATTACCACAGCAAGCATACGATTCTAAGTATCTCTGCAATATTAATATTTGATGATCTCAGTAAATTTTATAGTAAATATCAGTGTGAGATAAATTCTGTAATTAGTATCATTAAAGACTATTAAATTTCTCTATTTGAGATCTGCATTCCTTAACATGGTATCAGAGCCTAACTAGTAGAGATTAATAAAGATAGTAAAATTTTGAATCAGAATATCAGACAAACATTCAAATTGAAGGAAGGACAATCATGGTGAACAGTGTTAGAGTGGAGGATAGACTCGAAGGTGCCTCTAACTTCGTCTCATGGAAAATACGAATAATTGGAATCCTTCAAGAACTTGAATTGGATTCATATATAGAAGAAGAAAAAAGTATGCCCGAAGATGAACCAGATGTAAAGAGCCCAGCTGGCTCTCTAAAACAAACTAGTTTTTCCTTCAATTTAAATTGCAATTTTTTGTGTGTTTTCAAAGAACATATAAATTTCCAGTGAATTTCCAGGCTTTTAATTAATATCATCAACAGAAATTTAATATCATTAAATTCTTCTTCCTTAATACATCAACCATTTTAATAAAAACAAATATCATCAATCTTTACAATAATAAAGCTCTTGAAATTGGCACCTGACAAATTGATAAAGTGCTTGATAAACTGGATACATTCCTCTATGGTTGACGCAGCATGAAATAGTGAGTTGCAGCCCCAATTAAATGATTAACACAGCTTCAAATAAATCCATGCAACTCTTACAAAGTCCACTCAGCTCTGATAATGTTCAACGCAGCTTTCTTGGACAGAAAATTGTCAACAAAAAACAATTATAAGTCTCCTAAGGTATTAACGCAGCAGTCCAGAATCAATATGCAGCTCCCAAATCAATGCAGAACAACATTAATAACTTCATACAACAACAGTCCCAAACTATACGCCATTGTCTCACATACATGGCCAACAAAAATCTGCAGCTTCATCAATTAATTTCGCTCCTAGCTCTTAAACTCCAACATTAAACCCTCAGCTCTGCCATAAATTCAATCCACCTCAAATTTGGTATATCTCAGCACCAAACTGTATTTCCAGAATCAGAATTAAATATTCTGAATTTCAGTGGCAAAATTCATCATCAATCAGCGATGATTCAAATTGCAGAATGAGGAATCAGTCCTCAAACCCTAGCAGTATTTCTCCTCTCTCAAAACACAATTTTTATCAAATGAACAATAGATATTTGAGAATGAGCTCTCAAGTCCCTTTTTATTTTTTCTTGTGAGAGCTCAAACACAATTCTTACCAATGTGGGATAAATAGATATACTTTTCCTTTTAATAATTCATTTACTCCAATACTTTAAATTAATACCTTGGTTTAGGCTTTCGTGAATTAATTAAATAAATGGCCCTTTCCCATGATGACTCAACCCTCAACTTAAGTGAAATTATGAAGTTAAATTATAACTTTATAATAAGCCATTTAATGATTTAATAATAATTTGGCCACCAAAATAATAATAACTCCCAAAATACTTATCCTTTTAATATGCCATCTTAAACAGGAGTCACACCTATTATTTCCCCATGTGACCAAATGCACTTTCCCAAAATAGAAAGGGTCCTTCTCGAACAACATCAGGCTTACTATAAATAGTAAACATGGCAAAACTATAGAAAATGAAGTCCGAATGATGCCAAATGAAAGCCAAACGAAAGCATACTGAATCCTGAAGTAGATGCCCACTGAAAGAGACCCCCTGTCCATCCTCATTAATCTACGAGGGTCATGTGATAGGCTAATCCCAAGAGCCTGAAAAATGGGGACATTACACCAGAGAAAACAACATGGAAAAGAAACAATAACAAGGCTAAGAAGATAATTATTGACACTGTTAAAGATCACATTCTTCCAACCATAGCTAGATTATCAATGGCATATGAAGTATTCAAAACCATTCAAACTACATATGAGATCAACAATGCAAGCAAATTGCTTACCTTAAAACAACTCATGAACATCAAAATGAATAAAGGAGAAACGATTCCATCATATTTCTTGAGAATTTTCAAAGTAAAAGATCAACTTTCTACTATTGGAAATAACGTTGATGATCTAGAACTATCCCTAATTGCCCTGAGAGGATTACCAATCTCTTGGGAATCTTTTATCCAATGCATTAGCGGTCGACCGTCTCTACCTTAATTCGATCAACTTAGAAACGATTGCACTCAAGAAGAATCTTGACTAATCTCAAGGGGGATAAGTCCAAATAAAAAGGGAGAAATTCAAGCACTACATGCTAATACAAACAAGAAAAGGAAAAAGAACTTTAAACGAAAGAGAGGAAATAATAATCATCATCACAAAAACAAAGATCTCTCTAAGGTCCAATGCTACAAGTGTGATAAGTTTGGACACACTCACAGGTTCTGTCCGGAAAGGAAGAAAACTCAAGCAACCATTGCTGAAGTCAAAGAAGTGGAAAATCCTCTATTTTTCTTAGCCTTATCAAGTGAAATAAACTCAAATAAAAGCACTTGTATAATCGATAGTGGAGCATCAAGACACATAATCGGGTTTAGAGATCAATTCAAAACTTTTGAAGGACACTCAACTGAAGAGGTCACAATTGGTGACAACTCCACTTATCCTGTGAAAGGAATCGAGACTTGTTCAATCAAATTTAAGAATCGGAGTTACATTACAATTAAAATATGTTTTATTTGTACCAGGAATCAAAAGAAATTTGGTCTCTATTTCAGGTCTAGCTGATCAAGGATATCGTGTCACCTTTCATGAAGATAAAGTTCTACTTTGGCCTAAAAATTCCAACATTAAGAATGCTATTTCCATAGGAACGAGAGATGGTAGCTTATACAAACTTTGTAATGATAAAAAACATGCACTAAGTCATGAAGTATCAAATTGTAATGACATTTGGCATAGAAGATTAGGTCATCTTTGGTATAGTGCCCTACCTACCATAGCGAAGATCACTACAGGTCTACCTCATTTGAAATCTGAACATACTGGAATTTGTAAAGGTTGTGCTCTAGGAAAGAACTCAAAAGGGTCTTTTCCTTCAAGCGACCATAAATCAAAATTTGTACTAGAACTTGTCCACACTGATTTGTGTGGTCCAATGTCAACACCCTCATCAGGAGGATTCTTGTATTACGTAATCTTTGTTGATGACTACTCTAGGAAAACCTGGATATATTTCCTAAAACTTAATGAATCAAATGAAGTATTATTGAAATTCAAAGAATTTAAAGCCCTAGTAGAAAATCAAACCGGGAAGAAAATAAAGACTCTAAGATCAGATAATGGGGGTGAATATATCTCTGAAAACTTTAAAGAATTCTGCATTTCTGTTGGGATTAAGAGGGAGTGTACAATACCTTATAATCCTCAACAAAATGGAGTTGCAGAAAGAAAAAATAGGATCATCATTGAAGCTGCCAAAACCATGATGCATGATCAGAATATACATATCTCATTCTAGGCTGAAGCCTCAAACACAACCGTATACATTCAAAATAAATCCCCTCATTCTATCTTAGAGAATATAATACCTGAAGAAGTTTTTACAGGGAATAGACCAGACTTAAGTCATCTAAAGAATATTTGGTTGTCTTTTATACATTCACGTTCCTTAAGAAAAAAGGACCAAACTAGAGCCCTCCGGGAAGAAAGGCATATTTGTTGGCTACAGTGAAACTACTAAAAGATACAAAGTCTATATCCCAAGACAACGATCTGTTGTAAAATTTGAAGAAAATACTGCGTATAAACTATCTCTAAATATAGAAGATGATTCAATCACAGAATTAGATGAAAATCTTACAATTGAGAATCAGAGGGAGAATATCATAGAAGATAATGAACCTCCAGCAACTAATTTTGAAAATATTGAAGTTTCTAATAACAAGAAAAGGCCACTATGGTCTAGAAAGATGATTGAAGAAAACAACATAGAACCTGATGAAATTTTTAGAGAGAATAAGAAAATAAGAAATCAAACATGCTATGTTGCATTCTTAATTGAGCTCACAAAATCTGAACCTTCAAATGTTGAAGAGGCCTTATCATGTCAAGCTTGGAAAGATGTAATGATTGAAGAATACCAATCTATATTGAAAAATGATGTCTGGGATGTTCTACCTAGACCTAAAGACAAATTAGTTGTCTCTTCAAAGTGGTTATTCAAAATCAAATATGTATCAGATGGTAGTATTGAAAAACACAAAGCCAGATTTGTTGCCAGAGGGTTCTCCCAAAAGGATGGAATTGATTACGAAGAGACATTTGCTCCAGTTGCACGATATATATCTGTAAGGACTGTTATTGCCATTGCAGCATCCAAAGGATGGAAGATACATCGAATGGAGGTAAAGACATCATTCTTGAATGGTGTAATTGAGGAAGAAGTGTATATAGAACAACTTGAAGGTTTTGCTACACATGATAGGAATCTCTATGTGTGCAAATTGAAGAAAGCTCTCTACGGCCTTAAACAAGCTCCTAGGGCATGGTATGAATGGATAGACAGTTATCTCTCCAAGCTAGGATATTCCAAAAATAAATCAGATTGTAACATATACTTCAAAATATCAGATGGTGATATGTTGATTCTAGTTCTCTATGTTGATGACTTGTTAATAATAGGTGAAGATTACCTTATTGCAAAATGCAAACGAGATCTTGTAGCTGAATTCGATATGAAAGATCTAGGCCTTCTACACTGCTTTCTAGGTCTAGAAGTATGGCAAAAGGAGAACTATATTTTTCTAAATCAAGGAAAATATACCACTGATATTTTGACCAAATTTGGAATGATGGATTGTAAACCAATATCTACTCCAATGGAAACAAATCTTCATAAGCTTAAAAGTGATGCAGAAGATTTAGAATCTACAGATCCTACATATTATAGACAAATTATTGGATCTCTCATGTACTTGGTGAACACTCGCCTTGATATTTGTTATGCTACCAATGTGTTAAGTCATTTCATGTGCGGCCCTAAGAAGATTCACCTAATTATTGCCAAGCATATTCTGAGATACTTGTGTAGCACTATTGGACTTGGCCTGATGTATGAGAATGTTGAAATCAAACTACAAGGGTATTCTGATTCCAACTGGGCAGGCAGTTCTATTGATTGTAAAAGTACTACAGGATGTTGTTTCAGTCTTGGATTGGCTATGATATCCTGGTTCAATAGGAAATAGTCTACAGTTGCTCAAAGTTCCACTGAAGCTGAATATATGGCTGCTTCCATGGGAGCTCGTGAAGTAGTATGGCTGAGGAAGTTACTAGTTGAACTATTTGGAAAACCCTTGAATCCCACCATGATTCACTGTGATAATCAAAGCTGCATCAAACTTTCAGTTAATCTAGTTTTTAATAACCGATCCAAGCATATAGAGATACCTTACCATTATATAAGAGACATGGTAGACAAAGATGTTATCAAGTTGGTGTATATCAGTACTGAAGAGAAAAATGTCGACATTTTCACCAAACCCCTTGCCAAGTTGAAAATAGAATACTTCAGAGGTAAACTTGGTATGACTAAATTGTAGTTGAATCTTTCTGAGATTGAATCTCTACCATATGTACTTTAATATATTCATGAATATTTTAATTTTGCAATAATTATATCTGTGCTATGAAAGGTGACGATCTTTCAATAACATATGTGTGAGGTTACTATTGTTAGGTGATGATCTCAACAATAGTTTGACCTGTTATCAAGATTGACTGCATTAAGTTGTTGTCCTGGAATGTGCCAGATATCTTGATACTGAATTTGTTATGTTATCACTAAGTGTTGTCCTGAGTTGTGTCAGAGACTATGATAACAATCATATCATGATTGACTCCATTAAGTTGTTGTCCCAGATTATGCTAGATATCATGATATTGAGATAGTTCTTGACTTATTATTATGACAAACTTCTTTGAATTGTTTTCTCAAAATGTGTTGGTAGTCATAACAATCTGTATGTCAAGATGTAATACCTATGATATTAGAGATTTCATTGTCATCCTAGGATCAAGGTTGTTATCTAATAGACTTCATTTAGTTGTTGTCAATGATCAGATAACTTACATTATTGAAATGTATTTCACGAGTAAGAAATTCATGTGATGTTGTTCAAATCCTCTCTTCCTAAGAGGGAGTGTTGAGAAATAGCTTCATTCAGATTGAAACATACAAGTAAACATACATATATATGTTAGGGTGAAAATAATATATACATACATACATACATACATATATATATATATATATATATATTATTCCAAATTTGATAACGTATATATTTGTACGTAATTGAACTTGTTATCGAATGATCCGATTCATATTCACAATGCAAAGACTGTCATTACTATCGGGTGACCTGATACATATCCAGGATGCAAAGATTGACATTACTATCGGGTGACCCAATACATATCCCCAATATGTAACAAGTATTGTTGATACTGTTAATAGTAATAATTGGTATCACCGATAGTTAGCATGTTCAGTAATTAATGATATGCCTGCGTAGGGACATGACCCTACCCTATTATTTCATGTTTTTCCACAGCAAGCATGTGATGATTTATATATAAGTGAAAGGTTATGTCTACGTAGGGACATGACCCTACCCTATTATTGATGTTTTTCCACAGCAAGCATGCGATGATTTATAGATAAGTGACAGGTTATGTCTACTCTACGTACGGTCATGTCTCTACGTAGACATAACCTTTCACTTATCTATAAATCATCGCATGCTTGCTGTGGAAAAACATCAATAATAGGGTATATGTAATTACCACAGCAAGCATACGATTCTAACAATCTCTGCAATATTAATATTTGATGATTTCAGTAAATATCAGTCTGAGATAAATTCTGTAAACAGCATCATTAAAGACTATTAAATTTCTCTATTTAAGATCTGCATTCCTTAACAATAACGTGCTTTTAGACTCCATATGCATGCATACCAAAGCATTTTAATACATGCAATCATGTTTAAAAAGGCCACCCAAAGTGATGACGGGCTGTTTTGACCCTTTTACATGTGTTTACAACTTTGTTTTTAATACATGTATTTGCATTTTAAAATCCCCCCTTTATGATTTTTGGCTTAAAAATATTGATGGTGGAGTTTCAAAAACGACTTGCATGTATGAAGTTTATGTAATACTAAATAAAAACTCCACTCTATTGCACATAAGTTCTCATGTTTTAAATTTACATGTGATTTATAGTTTTAATGTAAAGATATGTAACGGGTCTTAAAAAGTCCACCATTACATTAGAAATTAATTAAAAGTTATATCTAAATCTCAATTTTCTCATTGTGGAACTCAGAAATCAGAGAGAAGCCAATTAGTTCATGGCAGAATTTAGAGTGGTGTGAGGATTTTTAACTTTCAACCTCATAGGAGTTATAATAAAGATTCTAGATTTTGGGAGTTTCTAAAAGATTCTAGACAACCAAATTTCAGGATTCAGCACGCCTTCAACATTGTTACCTCCAACAACCTTTCTTGACTTTCTAAGATCAAATTGAAATTGGGACCCGAATTTTCTAATGATTCTAACTCATTTCATCACAAATCACTTGGTTTCAACTCCACATCCATGAAAGACTTAGCCCAACTCTCACTCACACCCAGACAAACTTGACTACCTAGCAGGCCAAAATCGCTCAAACTCATCTCTCAGACTTGGAGACTTGAAAATTGCTACCACTTAAGACCACCTAAGATAACTACTACTGCCAAAGCAAAAAGAGGGGGACCCCTTTTGCAATAGGGCAATTGTGTGAAAACCTCACAACAGTCCCCTTTTGGTAGGGATTAATGTGTATTCTCTGTTAGAGCTTAGTATGTGTTAAGGTTTGGCCTTCGTTGTACTCAGTTTGCTCACTTACTATTTATAGTAAGTGACTATTTCAAAAAATTTAGGACTGCTAATTATAGAAGGGTACTTGGACGAGCTATGTTTGCAGTGTCAATCCTTGGCACCATTGGGTTGTTTAGATATTCAGGGACTTACTATTTATGGTAAGTAATATTTGCAGAGTTGCTAATTTTAGTAGGGCACCTGCACACCTAGTGTTTGACAGTGCCGACCTTAGTTCTTGATAGCATAGTGAGATGGTGAATATTCAAGGAGATATTAATATTTTATTGGCATTAATGATATTATTTATTAATGGTTATATTATAAATTAAAGTTTTATTAAGTGAGGGTCCATTATATTTAATGAAAAAGTATGCCTTTATTATGACATAACCTATGTTCAACACAAAAGAAAATGTCATTAAAGAGGTTTATTAGTGAAGCTTTATGAATTGAACCATGTTGAGAAATTATAAAAGCCTCCAAGGACTCAAATCGAACTCATTATGCTAATGAGTTTTTGAGAGACATAGGGTTTCAGCCATCTTCAGCATTGGAGGACAAAATCTCTTCAGTGTTTATGTAATCTTGAGGTTGTGAAAGATCAGCTAAATCATTGCTTGATTGTGGGCTTCATACAGAGGTCCAGGTTGTGCTAAATTGGTGAAGTTTCAATTGTTAATGTTTTGGAACCAGAATATCATAAAACATATAACGGGTAGCTAAAAACACAAAGAATAGATTGACATGATTATTTATCTTGGGAAAACTCTCCTACTTGAGGGAAAAACCCAACAACACCAAGAAAGACAAATCTTTATTGAGTGTTCAAATTGAATACAAAGCTTCACAAGCTAATTTTGATACCCAACAAACCTAATGAACTTCACCTAATGAACACCCTTGGCTCCACCCTCTCCTCATGTAGTGAACAGGTAAGAGTCTTAGACCTGTCAGTATCCTTTCCTTTGCTTACCGGTCGCACATTCCTCGGTTGTGTTGTTGACACCGGTTTGTCCGTTTACTTCCTCTGTGCTTTGTCTAGACCGGTTGTACCCTGGTCCTCGGTTGTTATCTACCTTTCCTTGACTGTATGCATTACCCGGTTGCTGATGCTTAGTGTAGTGACCGGTTACACTAGATCACAGTCATTCCTTTTTTGCATGTTGTCACTGGGTGCCAATCCAGCGTCTTTTCATATAGATCTCCTTAGAGCTTTAGACTTTAGAGAGATGAAAAATCTCTATCTTCTTTTGCCAATCAATGACAATACTTGTACCGGTAGCAGGCTTACCGGTTACCATCTCTTAATGCCAACAAAGCGTTCCCAGTATTTTGCTAACCACCTCTTCACTAAGCTTTCCTCCAATGCTTTTGATAGAGTTGATCACCTCTTTGATCCGGTTGTTTTATTGCTCAATGTCTTCTCCGTCATTCATCCTCATGTCATCATACTTTTCCTTAAGGCTTTCAACCTTGGCTCTTTGAACATTTGGGTCCCCTCCATATACTAGTTGCAGCTTAGCCCACATCTTGTGAGCGGAATCTAGATGCTTAATCTCAGCATAGACACGATCAGGTAAAGTGTTGGCTATCATATCCATAGTAGCCGTGTGCTCAGTTTTGATCTTCAATTCATTAGGTGTTAGGGTGCCAGGGGGTTCACTGTAATCAGTGGTAACATGGGTCTAGTATTGATCTCCGGTGGTCTTCATGTATAGCTTCATTCTACTACACCATAGAGTAAAGTTTTCCTTTGAAAACTTTGGTCCTTCATTTCTCATCATCTTGACTTTTTCTTTATGCGGTTAAGCGGTAAAGAAAATGAACTAGAGCTTTGATACCAATTGACAGTCCCAACCGGTGCTAAGAGGGGAGGGGTGAATCAACATCTATAAAACTTCTTAATAAATTTGATGAAGTATACTTATAACTGTAAGCTAAACAGATTCAAGCATAAAATAACATCAAGCAATCAATCACACACTGACACCAAATTTATCACGTGGAAACCCAATTTGGGTGAAAACCAGGGTGTGAGGAGACTTCACAAATTCTGCACTCTTCTGAAGTGCACCTTGTTAGGAGCCTTCCCTGTTAAAGGATTACAACGCACTATTAGATGCGACCCGTTTAAGAGATTTGTTATAATAACGCCGGTTAGTGCCTGCCTTGTTAGAGGACTTAGAACACCTTACAAGATGTCACTTGGTTAAGGGATTTGATACAAGGGACCTATTAGAGTCCACCCAAATACTAGGATTTAACCACCCAAATACTAGGATTTAACTATTGTAATTGTTAGAAAACAATAGAAAGATTGACTTTTTACAAATGGCTTTGCATAGCTTGATAAGATCTCTTTTATGCTCAACCGAGAAGCATCACCAGTAGCCGTAGGCGTGTTCTCCTTTGTTGTCGTGCTTCTCTGCACTCTCTTCTCTCTCTTCCTTTCTTTTATATTCACCCTAGCTTCTCAGGCGTACAGGTTCACTCTTTTCTTTGGCAGAATGAAGACAACCTATATTCTCAATAGGCAAAATAATATATAGAGTCCTTGCCCTAATTGCGCCTCTATTGCATGACCTAATTTCAGATCCATTTCGGATACATCACTCGGTGGAGCATTAGTTCACTGAGGAAACATCCGATGCATGCCCTTGCTTTATCTGCTTTTACGAAGAAAACAATAGATGCATGTCAAGCACCTTTCCTTTGTAAGAGATAACTCCATGTTTTAAAGCCACAGACTTCGGCTTTAAAACCTTTAAACGCGCCTCGAACTGATCACCATGTTAATTCGAAGTCTTTCGGATTTAGTGCAGTAAATCCCGGTCAAAGAGTTGGTGAAAACAGATAGTTGACTATGACTTGCCCGGTTCTTCTTATCATACTGAAGTCTTTTCTTGATCGGTTGAGATCCTTATGTTGTGAACAGGTAAGAACTTTAACTTGTCACATTTCCTTTTGTCACTTTTCCTTCTTTTACCGGTTGCACTTTTTCCTCGGTTGCGTTGTTGACACCGGTTGTATCCCTGTCCTTGGCTGTATCCTTTATGTCACCAATTGTATCCCTTACTCAATTGCAAATGCACTTTGCTTAGTGACCGGTTGCTTCTTTAGTCTTTTCTTCCTTGTATAGTGTCACCGATTGCCAAACCAGCCTCTTTACATACAGATCTCCTTAGATCTTTGGACCTTAGATTGAGATGACAAGACATCTCTTTTCTATTTTGCCAATCAATGACAATACTTAATTGCCATGAACCGATAGCAGGCTTACCGGTTACCATCTCTTGATGCCAACACTTTGAAATAGAGCCATTTGGGTTACACTCAGCTGCAATAATGCAAAATATGGTATCTGCTCAGTAAATCCAATCTTAGTCTGATCAGATTCATATAGCTTGAAAAACATGACATAGGAATGGATATTTGAAAACTTGAAAACAAAAAATGAACCTTTCATTGTGGAGCAAAGTTCTGATTTCTGAGGACATACTGAGAATCATGCTTACCTGGATGGGATCGATTGATTTTTCCCTGCAAAAAATGTTTGTCTTTGTGCCCTATGTTAAAATTTATGAGATGGCAAGCCTTGAAAGTTTTCTGATTTTAGTTCTGAAGATCGTAGCTTTTTCTGGAAAAGTTCTCAGACTTATGTCTGAGATTACATGGGTATGCAAACAATGTTGATGCCTTAAGTTTCTTCTCTTCACTTTCAGAATCCTCACCACTTGTCATAACACTTTCGGACTTTAGTCTGAAGATGTTCACAGCCTCTTGGATAGCTGATGATTACCTCTGCTTTTTGAAATCTGCAACACTTATTCAATGGAGATTCAATTTTGAGCCCTCAAGGTTTTTTGCATTCTTTGAAGCTCCCTACGATTTTTCACCTCTGATTTTTTCTAAAAAAACTCGCCAGTTCCTCGGAGGGTTTCAGACCTTGGATTTGAAGCAAGATTTCTGTAAATTCAAGGAGTTTTGATCTTAATCTCTGATTTTTTCCTTCAAATCGACAGCCTTGTATGATGGAGATCGAATCCCCAGATTTCAACTTCAATTTGCATTTCCTCAAACACCTTTGATTTTTCTTATTTTCTTATTTTTTTCTTCACATGATTGATGCCACCTCCTAATTGTCTAGATCGAACTCCTTCCTCTCAGCTAGCTAATTTTATGATGACTTCTCTTGGGCCGACCAGCTTCCTTCTTTGCATCCTTTGACTTTCAAATTTAAGTCAATTCCTTTCAATGTGTTTTCTTATAGTTGTTGAATGGCCTTTTAAAGGAGTTTTGGCTTTGGTTTACATCTCCACAACAAATGTGGGATAAAAGAGTTTTTCCTCTTAAAACCTCGGGATTCGTGCAAATTGATTTCCACTTAATTTCCCCTAAATTTGCATTTAATTTCATCTTCAAAAATCTACTGTCTACAAGGGTAAAATTGATGCATATAGGGACAATCTTAGACCTTTTTAAAACTCTATTCTCAGCCTTGTATAAGCTTCATAGTGGAAATATGAAATCCTTAAGGACTAATCCTTGTTGAAATTAACTTATCTCCTCTAGTGGAGATTCGACCACCATAGGGACTAACAAATCCCTTTAAAATTCCCTTTCACATGCCCGGTCACCCACCAAAGAGGAAATTCAATCATCATAAGGACACCCATTTTACTTGTTTAGTTGCCCACCAAGGAGGAAAATCGACCCCTATAGGGACATTCTTTATCCCAACACCTCATCTCTTCGTTTACTCGTCTCAGTCCTCAAGGGGAAAATCGACCTCTATAAGGACAAGTGGAAATCTCGTGGGTGCAAGGACTAGTGAAAATCCTTGTCCATAAGGAGAAGTTGGGTCCCTTATTCTTCAAGTGGTAAATTTAGCTTGATAGAGATAGATAGAGTTGAGATTCTATGGTCATAGGGACTATTGGAAATTCCATTTCCACGAGGACTTTCCACTTCCACTCATGAAAATTTTCTAAGTATCAACCCAATGGAGAAATGACCCTCACAAAGACAAAGTGGAAATTCCTTGTCCATAGGGATTATCCACTCCTATTTTATCCCAAAATTTTCTAAGAGTCTAGCTAGTGGAAAAATGACCCCTATAGGGACTTTTGGCCAAGACTTAGTGAATTTTACTTATTTTCGCCTTCTAGGAGTGGAAAATTGACCCATATAGGGACTAACACCAGGTATTACTGGAAAAGCAATTTTCATAGGGACTCTTGGTCCAAATGTGGTGGAATAATGCCTCCCATGCACTTCTCTTGCACGACTTCATCATTTTAGTCCTAATTAACAAATAAAATACAACCTTATAGTACTTTGAAGACCTAGCCAAAATATCCTAATGCTTAGGATCACTTAATCACTCCTCAGTTTGCTAAACTCAGAACTGACACTACTACTGTCAAAAGCCCTAAGACTAAAAACTAGACGAAAAGAGGGGGTCCCCATTTGCGATGGGGCGATGGTGTGAAAAGGTCACAACAACTCCTACTCTACCATCCATGTTGATCTCCATGAAGTGACTTCACTTTGTGGATTTCTTTTGATATTTGGAAGCATGTGATTAATGTGTTTTAAATGTAACGTTCATATATGTGTTTGTCAATGTCTCTCCTTCGTTTCTTTGTTCTCATCTCTTTTTACTCAATCTTTATGGAGCTTTGAGAGCGCAATACTTTTTAACCTTCACATTGCTGCTTAATGTGAATTGACTTCAATGTATGGTAATGACAATCCAATAAGGTTGACAAATATACACTTATGTGTTCATTACAAGTTGGACTATCCACCAAGTCCTTGAGGCAAGTTTATGTGTCCTTAGATTCTTAATTAAAGAGCAAAGTGGGTATTGGTTGTGCTTGAAAATACACTAAGGTCTTATTTCCAATTCCTCTTTCTTCTCTCATCATTTTTTCATTTTCTCCATTTTTTTTCAGTTCTCTCTATCACCCGATGGAGACTAAAATGGACAAGATAATGATGTGCAAATGATTTCAAACATGGAGATTCTTATATAAACAACAGGAGGTGATTGATAAAGAGAAACAACAACATCAATGTAAGAATTTAAAATTTACATACACTATAGGAAGACGTCATCACATGATAAAGACATAATAGAATAGGAATTACTTTTAGAATTTCCATTAGCTTCATGATGTATGGTACAAACTCTAGCTATGATGAATATCAATCACAGCTAAGAAATGAACAACACTACCATGATATGAATGACATTCCTGTCAAAGGAAGGCAACATGATAAAATGTTGTTTTGTGAGAAGTGATTTTAAGGATGATCACCATCATTGGGGACAACACACTCAACAAAAACTATGAATTCATTATTTATACTTATTTTCTGTTAAACATGACTTATTTATTACTCCAACTTTATTACCTTTCTACTTTTTATTTATGAAAAGATGAAAGATAAAAATTTTCTACTAGATATCCTTCCTTGCAGAAAACAGTTCAACAAAAGATAATCTTACATTGCTTTCTCTTCAACTATTGTTTTCGAAATGATATAAATTATAAATGGGCAAATCTTATTTCACAAGGCATTGTCAACTTGATGGGTGTATGCCGCTTCTGTTTTATCAGCAATGATGCAGTGCTTTTTTATGACATTTGGAATTACTCCCCTGCTGTGAATCACTTAATTCACCTAGGTTATATATATACAATCTATGGCATTGTGTAAAATCCTCTCACTGATTTCTTAGTAATTTGTTCAAGTATTTGTCAAAATACCTCAATTTTAAGTTGCTGATCCTTTCTCTTTCTTCTTTGTGGATACTTTTATCAATTTCATTAATCTCCAATTTAAAAGATTGCATGAAAGGTATAGTAAATAGAATTCACAGATAATCCTCAGGCTAAAATATTTCAGTAAACTAAAATTATTTGATTTATTATCTTAAAGGATTTTATTACACAGTAATTCTTAAACTGAGCACTAAATAAATTTCCGACCATATACAATAGTTTTGGAATTGGGACTGTTGATACATATGGTTTCCTGAAGACTAGGTGTCAGGAAGCTGCTCAAATGTGCAGATTACAAGGATGTATACCAGTTGATATGACCAGAAATTGGCATCCAATACCCCCTCACATATTCTACTAAATTGCTCTCCACAGGCGCTGCTGTCACAACTCACGTTACACTCATATATCTAACTTATTCCTCGCGTTTACTCCAGCCACATCTTCTTTCGTAGGTGGCACTTCCCATACAAGCTTGACTTTGACTTGCAACTGACTTCTAAGGTTCCATGGCATCCATTACCCATGATTACCCTCTTTGGTATAATCACTCACCTCAATATTGTTTTGATTCCCTTTTAAATGTGCCACAGGAAGTATCCTCCAATTGTGGTGATCCAAACTAATTTTGTCTCTATGATTTGACGGCAGCATGAACGATACACACTAAAACAAATCCTTTTTTCAAATAAACAAGTATGATATCAACCTTTATACCTGCAATCCTTCAATCCTTATGTCCCTTATGTTACTCATGCCTGCAAAGACATAACATTCCAGGCGACTAATATGCAAACTCATCATGAAGGAGATTGTGCCATTATCTGTGGTGGAAATGCTTGTTTCCAACTCCAAAATATGCAAACTTGAAATTCAAGGAACTCCCATTATTCATCAAGGCAGGCGGCAATCAGAAGTAATCTCGAAGGCTATTGTGTGGGGTGTCGATTCCTCGTGTTCTTATATTGCCTTCCGAAGTCTCGCAGCACATCAAAATATATTGGAACAACTTTCTTATATGATTTATGCAACTTCAACTTCAACTTCATAAGGAGTACCTAGATTGTTATTCTTGCACTTCCCTTCTATGTTAATATGGTCCTCTTGACTTAACAAATTTTCTCAAAGGCAGATGACAACAGATATTAGGATCCCCATTTATCTTATAATAGATTTCAACTATTTCAGAAATACTAATGCACCTTCCCAGAACTAGCGGTAGATATAGAGTTTAAGTGAATCGATTCACCTGTTGAAAGGAAATGTATCGATTCAGCCCTGACTATTATTCTTCAAACATTCAACACAATGAAGACTTCAGGATGAAATTTCTGCACGAAATCTGAGGGTTTTTTACCCCAAACTCTGAATCTTCAGCTCACTTTCAATTCTTGGATGGAACCGCTCTAATGAAGGCAGATGGTTTTTGTCCTCGGCTTCTGGATACAATTGGGGTTTTTGTCCTAGTAGTAGATATATGGCCTCAAGAACAAACCTCAATTAGAGAAATTGTAATCTTGAAAATGTCTTTTCTTCTCCTCAACTCCTTTCATAACCTTTCAAAACTTTTTGGAGTTTATAACGTAAAAATCTTTTTTATGACCTTTTTTAAATAATTAAAATGAATTGTTTTTTAATTTATTATTCTTTTGACAACTAAATTAAATCATTCTCTAAGGTCAAATAAAAGCAGACATTAGACATCGTCAAACACAACATGTACCGCATTTTTGTGCACCCATTTAAGAACTGTTTGCTGCATTTTGAAGGTTTTATCTTCATGTGTGAATCATCAATTTAATACTATACTTGGAAGAGTATCTTGTGAACAAAATTATCAGATATTTGCAAGAAAAAAA
The DNA here is from genome assembly GCA_027943335.1 of Chamaecyparis obtusa. Lineage (NCBI taxonomy): Eukaryota > Viridiplantae > Streptophyta > Pinopsida > Cupressales > Cupressaceae > Chamaecyparis > Chamaecyparis obtusa. Next base: position 1,498,339 of record BSBK01003276.1, read on the forward strand.
GACAAATACAAACCATGACTAACCAAAACTTAAGTATAGTTACAGTACACAACATTGTTATTTTTTGTCAGGATATGCAAAAACATATGAAGTATGCAAATGACAGTGATGGTCCATAACCATAGTTCCTACTCATGAAGCAACGTTTGAGTGTTTTGCTTTTCTTTGATGAGATCATCATTCATACATGGTAATGTGATTCATTGGTTGTTTGTGGTCGATATCCATTATAGGTAGGATCTGTACAGTACATCATGAAGCTAATAGAAAAGAGTATTCCTATTCCATTATGTGTTTACCATGTGATGTGATGTTTCCCTATAGCGTGTCTTAGGTCTAAATCTTCACATAGATGGTGTTGTTTCAATGTATGACATCCAACTTGATGTTTATATGAGATTCTCCATGTTTGAAAACATCTACCCATCATCATTTTTTCCATTTGTCATCAATTGGGTGATAGAGAGAACTGAAAAAAATAAAAAATGGAGAAAATAAAAAGCTGTTGGAAGGAGGGAAAGTTGTAAAAAGAATGGTTGTGAATTTTGAAGCACAACAAGACCCACTTTGCTCTTTAAGTAAGAATCTAAGGGCACATTAACTTGCCTCAAGGACTTAGAGGACTAACTTGTAACGAACACATAAAGTGTATATTTGTGAACCTTATTGGTTTGTCATTGCCCTAAATTGAAGACAATTGATGATGAGTGATGATGTGAGGCAGAAAGAGATTGCACTCTCAATGCTCTATGAAGATTGATTAAAAAGAGAAGAGGATGAAGAAAGTAAGGACACACATTGTCAAGGGCATAAACGAACTTCATTTTTTAAATGTATAAAAGTTGCCTTATTCCAAATATCAAACAAAGCCAATAAAGTTATGTCACTTGGAGATCAATGCAGATAGTTGAGTAGGAGTGATGAAAGGGCCATCAAAACAAAGACAAGGGAACCAACAAACCTAATCAGATGAACATTGAGGAGACAAGAGACCATTGGGGAAAATAAGAATGAAGGATGACCCTCAACTTGATATGCTGACTCAACTTGCATGGAGTTGCATACATCATATTAGATTTAGTGATGCAGCATAATGTTTAAATATTTTCATTAGCTTGAGTGAGCGCTCAAATTGTTCAGACATGCTTGGGGATCTCTTGTGCAAGTTATATAGAGTCCTCTTTAAATGTTGGTATAGGATTACACTTGAGGTGAGGAAATGAACTTTTGTTAAGCTCTTGAGGGATAACACTTGTTTTATTTAGATTTGAATAGGAATCTTGGAGACATAGTGCTAAATTATAGGATATTAATGTATTATGAAAACAGTTAACGGAAGCAAAGGGAATGAGCACAATAAGCACACAATTCTGCAATGCAAATGAACTTTATTGAAACCAGGAGTAATTTATAAAACAGTAGCAATCTCTAAGCAGAGATGTGAAGCCAAAACACTACTTTTTACACTCCACTAACAAAATTGTTAACTCTAGCAGGGAATGAACAGTCTAAAAATAAAACATTTAACTATTCTTCTTGGAATTCATTCGAAAAGCATTCTCCCAAGAAGTTGAGGGAACTTTTTGTAATATTAAATTCATAAAAGACAAAGATTTTGGTATTTTCAAAATTTTGGAATTGTCTAGACTTTTATATTTTCCAAATTGATTTTTTGGTACAGTTTTTGGGGAGTCAAACTTTTCTCAACAGCATTATGCATCCATTTCTCATGTTATACTTGTCCCAACGTTTCCCCCAATTTTTAAAATGGAGTTATATGGTCATAATAAAACGTCCTGGCGAGGTCACCTGCTAGTTTTTGATATATTCTGTCAAGTTATGTCCTGAACTGCAACCTGGGTCATACCCGCACATTGCATTTCAAGTGTATTTTAGTGAGAATGTGAGTGGTTCTGATGAGTTATGTTGTAGACAGCTTCAATATCGATCTAACCTTTTTGGTTGTTAGGGCAGTTCATCAGCTGCAGTTAGTCAATTAGCATAAAGGAAGTTTGTGCTCTTACTGCCAAATTTTTTTTTTTTGCTTGATGAGAAATAGTCAACTCTTCTGTGAGAAATAGTTTTTAAACTATTTGGTTTGATTGGAAATTAGGTGTTTTATTTACTGATACTTGCTTTTGTATGTCAAGCATGAGGGAATTCACTTTTTTGTAAGATGTAGTTCTATTCATGAACAAATTTATTGTTATGTATATCCTATTCGATTGATCTACAGTCAATAGAATGAATAACAAGAATAATGTGAGGATGTATACATGGGTAAAGATTTCTGCAGTAGAACTTACAATGACAATCAATTATTTTATCTCATTTTTCAAATCTTCATTCTCTCCCATAACGTTTACTCCATGCAGCAAAAGAAAAACTGAAAGGCCTGTTCTCTTGCTTATATTCCATGAGGATATTATCACCTAATAACTTGACCAATTATCCTGATTCTATCTTGCAGATATAATCCACTTGTATATGCTTGGGAATTGCACAAGCAATATGTGAGGAACTATGGTAAGTATTCCATACCACTATTGTACTTGTACTACAATTTATTATGATTCAAATGATGTGTAATGACTTTCGAAGCCTAGCTTTTACTATTCTGATTTTACCAGATTGAATTGATGAACCCATATGCAAAAGGGACATTGCTTTGAATACATTAAGTTGATTAAGAATTCCTACTTTGCTCCCAATTCGATTTTCTAAAGTGAAATCCTACAAGATTTATGGCTAATTTTTACATTTTGTTTGCTGCATAAGTTGAGGGTTATTAGGGCTCACATCCAATTTATTAAACCGAAGATAAAAGTTCATATTTGAATATGGATTCTCATTGAGACTATGATCTGAACCAGAAGATAACAGTATAGGGCAAGGTGGGTCAGCTTGAAAGCCTGGAGCTCCTTCTCAGGCAACATAGGCATAAACTACCAGAAAATAGAATAGAAAGAGACAAAAGTAGTTGTGATTCTCAACCAATTCTCCCGGAAAGTCCACTGGAGCTTCCTCTGAATAAAACCCAGCTTCTGCAGCCACTGCTCTCGGCCTTTTTCCCATCAGCCATTCTCACCAAATATTTGACAGCACGCAGTGCTTTCTGCTTAGTACTTTCTTGGTGTGAAGAATGAGTTTTAACTTTTAAATGGACACCTTAACTTAGAAACATCAAAAAAATGGTTGAAGAGAAGAACACCCATAGGACAAAGCTTCCTTTCAAGAGAAGGATGATGAATGGATGAATTTGGGAGTTGCTCGTGTACCTTGAAGCTGATACTGAATTGTGACTGAAACTGATCAATGGGATCAAGTGCCATGCAAGACTCAAGAACATTGACTATAATGAACGTTTCTCACTTTGAGATGCGAATCACACGCAAGATTTGGGAATATATTCTATAGATGAATAACTTTCAATTTGAGATGTGAACCAATCTGAATCAGCACGTGTCAAATCATAAGCATGATGGGGCAGAGAGAAAACAAGTATCTAAGCTAGCTGATGCAACTGGGTGTGAACTTTCATATATAGAGGGAGGTTAAATCATAGTTCATGCCATGTGACTAAATCTCCTCCCACAATTTGTCATGTTGTGCAAAACTACTAGAAACACATGGATTAAGCCTCACTAGGCTAGAGCTTTATTTTATTTCATTATCACAAAACGTCAATAAATTAAGCGCCCAAAGAGAAGTAGATGCGTGATGGTACTTTATTAGTGTAGAATAGAAAGAGACAAAAGTGGTTGCCATTGTCAACCAATTCTCCCACAAGGGCCATTGCTCTCATGTAATGTCCCCTGTTTGGTTATGAAAGGATGTTGGAACAATTACTCTAACTTTCTTCCTCTGTGTTTAATGGATGCACTGAAGCAAGTAATAATGACTCTTAATTTGATTTCTGATATATGTATATATATATATATATATATATATATATATATATATAATCAAGATATGTACAATTAATGATTGTAATGTCTAATATGCAATAGACTTGTACAATGTGCACAATGTATACTATCATAAATTGTGATAGATCAAAGATGCTATATCTGATTTACAAATGAAATATGCAATCGATATTAATTGCTGAAGCTATGCTGCTATATCTGAATATATATCAATGGATAATATGCAGTCCATGATTCCATAGTGATCGCTTGAAGCGATTAGTGCTGTGCTTGGTTAACAATGGTAATCTGCACTTTACTGGATGCTGTATATGATGAGCAATATAAAATATGCGACCCCTTAGATGCCGTCTCTAATGTCTTCTATTTGCACTTGCACCCGAATGGCCGACTAAGCAACTGGCTCTAAATAGAGCATATCCAAAGGATAATAAGAAATGAGATAATATGTATTTGATGCCTTTCAGAAACGCCTTTGAACTCTATCATATATCATTGCTTGTCAAATGACAAGACACGGGGAAGAGATGCGTTCCATCATAAATGTAATTAATGTTTGTTGGCCTTAACTAATATCATTATTGACTAAGTCAATATTAATCGACTTAGTTGATAACATGTATGTATGTAATGTCCCCAATTTTAATAAATTATTTTAATTAATTAATAGTCCCAGAATTTAAATAATATTATAAATGGACCTTTATTTAATTAATAAAGGGGCCCATTTTTATTATTGTTGTCCACAAGTGTTTTCCGTGTCGGCTTTCTTTTGTAAACCATCTGGAGTTTCTCTGAAGGGGTATTTATGACTGGCATGTAGGAAGTTGTTAGTATGCGATTTGGAATATTTTATTTGTATTGCAAATTCCAGTTGGAGTTCTGTTGTCCGCCATTTCGGAGGTGAAAGATCCTTCCTATTTGGTTTGTTGCAGTTTCGGTGGTTCATAGCCACCCTAGTCTGCCGTTGGAAATATCATTCCGATATTTCACTATGTGCTCCAAATTTGTGAAGTCTTCTGTAGAAGAAAACATTGTATTCTTGAGCGATATTTGTTTGTGAAATCTGAAGTACTATTATTACTTGAACCTGTTATCTATTGCACTTGGGGATTGTCTATTCTGTAAGTGTTATGCCAAATCTGATTATTCTGATCTAGAGCTCCGACATACAATACTTTAATTATTGTTTGAGAGTGACAAAGTAATCAATGGTTCATAGTACCAAGGATCCGTACGGCATCACTGTACGACAAACCATACTCGAAGGGAGGACCTCCGTACACAACATTCCACACCACACGCCTAGTTGGAGAAGGTGATCGTATGGTCACGTACTTCCTTATTCACCGTATGTGACATCCACACTATACAAGATACTCCTTTCCCACCGTACAGACTATTCCATTAGCCTGAGCGTACAGTTGACTTGTACAGTAGTAATGTCCCTTCTTATTCTCCTTTTGTAATTTCCTGCAAAACCGACGTTAGTATGAAATATTACATAATATTTACATGACTCATACTCTACTCTAAGTTAGTAAGGGGGGGATTTGATTCTTAAGGCTGCCTCTAGGTCGGGCTTCATAGAATTCCCGATTTTCGGCTTGAGGGATATAAGATCCACTCTAAGCAACCGGGCTATCGGCACGTCTTCCCATAGAGCACTGCTCATAAGAATCTCTTGGAAGCAATAAATGCTCTCCAAGCCTACGCATATGCATATGACTGGCATCAATATATATACTGCCTATATGAGATTATAACAATTTCAAGACTAGGGAAACTATAACAATTTCCTCTAGCCCCCTCCAAATATGGGGATCCATCTCTAATGAATATGAGATTCATTTTATATGGAATCCATATCATCATCTATGGTGGACATATAAATGTACAAACATTAATGTTGATTATAAAATCATAGTTTAGACTTGACAATAAAAGAAATCTAAAACTATCTCAAAATTAAAAAATTCACAAAAAAAAAATGAGTGTATCTTAATTACATATATATATATATTAATTTCTATATAAATGAAAATATATAAATTTCCACATAAATAAATAATATGTAAATTAATTTCTATATAAATGAGAAATGTCTACACCATATATATATATCATTCATATTTAATAATTTAAAAACTTCTAAAACTCGGGATGTTGCGCTGATCACTGGTTATTATTATTTTTATTGCCTTTTATTTTCTTTGTATCTTTTTTACTTATCTCTTTGTTTTTCTATTTCTTATCTCCCTATTTTCCTCCTTATATAGTTTATATACAACATAGATTTATCTAATTTCACTGTTATTAATATATATTTCTTATATATATATATATCTCTGATTTTACTATTTTATACATCCATATCGGATTATACTTTTATTAATATATATATATATATATATATACACACATAAGATCATGTAATAATTCTTTATCCTTAATAGGATTCAAATATAATATTCTGTAACTAGTATTAACTCATTGATTGCTTGCTAGTAATACATATGATTCATTTCCTTTCTTATCTCTTATAGAGAATAACGATTTTTTTTATATTTTCTTAAAGGCTTTGACCCTGAAATTGCTCAACACACTATTGAGTTGTTACCTAATGCTAAGCCTGTTAAACAGAAACAAAGACCCCTCAACCCTAAGTTAGAATCCCTAATGGTGAAAGAGTTGACTAAGTTGATTGAAGGAGGTATTATTTATGAGATCAAGCACACTAGTTGGGTTTCAAATCTAGTTCCTGTTAGGAAAAAGAACGGGGAAATTAGACTTTGTGTTGACTTTAGAGATCTAAATAGGGCTTCATTTAAAGGACCACTACCCATTGCCCTCAATGGAACAGATCTTGCAAGTTGTAGCTGGTTTAGAAAGATTCTCCCTATTAGATGGTTATTCAGGTTATAATCAAGTTTTGGTTAAGAATGAAGATCAATACAAAATTGCTTTTACTACTAAGTGGGGCACTATGGCCTATAAAAGATTGCCTTTTGGCTTATCTAATGCTGGTGCCACTTTTCAGAGGGCAATGGATATGGCTTTCAAAAGGCTATTATATAAAATGGTTTTGGTTTACCTTGATGATATAACCATCTTTTCAAAGGATGCTGATCAACATTTAAGCTATTTGAGATAGGTATTTGAGAGATGCAGAGAATTTGGGATATCCCTATATTCTAAAAAAATGTATTTTTTCAGTCATGAAGGTAAGTTGCCGGGGCACATAGTGTCTAAAGATGGGATTACAATTGATGCTGAAAGAGTCAAAGCTATTTTAGAGCTACCTTTACCCAGCCACAAGAAAGGGCTAGTTGGGTTTCAAATCTAGTTCCTGTTAGGAGAAAGAACGGGGAAATTAGACTGTGTTGACTTTAGGGATCTAAATAGGGCTTCATTAAAGGACCACTACCCGCTGCCCTCAATGGAACAGATCTTGCAAGTTGTAGTTGGTTCAAAAAGATTCTCCCTATTAGATGGTTATTCAGGTTATAATCAAGTTTTGGTTAAGAATGAAGATCAATACAAAATTGCTTTTACTACTAAGTGGGGCACTATGGCCTATAAAAGATTGCCTTTTGGCTTATCTAATGCTGGTGCCACTTTTCAGAGGGCAATGGATATGGCTTTCAAAAGGCTATTCGATAAAATGGTTTTGGTTTACCTTGATGATATAACCATCTTTTCAAAGGATGCTGATCAGCATTTAAGTCATTTGAGAGATGCAGAGAATTTGGGATATCCCTAAATTCTAAAAAATGTATTTTTTCAGTTCATGAAGGTAAGTTGCTGGGGCACATAGTGTCTAAAGATGGGATTACAATTGATGCTGAAAGAGTCAAAGCTATTTTAGAGCTGCCTTTACCCAGCCACAAGAAAGGGCTTCAAAGTTTCATTGCTAAGATTAATTTTGTTAGAATGTTCATGCCTAATATTGCTGCATTATTGAAACCTCTAATTGCCATGTTGAAAAAGAACACTGTTTTCAATTGGACAAGAGAAGGTAAAGATAGTTTCCCATTGTTAAAAGAAGCATTGTCATCTGCTCCTACTTTGGTGAATCTAGACTTTTCCAAAGATTTTATTCTGTATGCTTATGGGAGTATGGATACTATCTCTGTTGTCTTGGTACAAAAGAATAGTGAAGGTTTTGAGCAACCTACCGCTTTTTATAGCAAGGGTCTTGAAAATTATGAACAACGTTATACATTTGTTGAAAAACATGCATATGCTATTGTTGAAAGCCTTAAAAAATTCAGGCATATGCTGTCAAATAATAAGGTTCATCTTATGGTTTCTCACCCAACTGTTAAAGAATTTTTTCTCAGCAGAGATCTTAATGAGAAGCGTGCAGGATGGATTACCAAAGTGATGGAGTACGATGTTGATATTAAGAGCACCAACTTGGTAAGAGGAATGGGGCTATGTGAGTACTTGACTGATGAGCCCATGAAGGAAGTCATGTTGGTTAATGATGTTGCAGCTGCAGAAAGGTAGCCAGCAAGCTGGTTGAAGGAGATGGTTCATTTTCTCAAGACTGGTGAGTGCCCTCCAGGGCTTGAAAGATCCAAAAGAAGGTATTTTAGGTTGCAATCCATACCTTATGTCTTGATTAGTGACACTTTGTTTAGAAAGGATATCAATGGTGTGCTCCTGAGATGTATTGACACTGATGAAACCAGCAAGGTTTTGGAACAGTTTCATGATTGAGGAGGTCATTTCAGTCCAAAAGCAACTTTTAAAATCATCAGAGCAGGCTATTATTGGTCTAATCTATTTAAAGATGCTCATGCATGGGCAAGGAAATGTCTGAAATGTGCCTTATTTGCAGGCAAAAGAAAGGCTTGCAGCTTTACCTCTTCAGCCTATTATTGTTGACCAACCATTTATGAGATGGGGTATTGATTTTGTGGGCCCCATTAACCCAAGTTCCAGCGCTGGCCATAAATGGATATTGACTGCAACGGATTATTTTACCCGCTGGACTGAGGCTGTGGCTTTAAGAGAGGCAACTGAATTTACTGTTATGAACTTCTACCAAGATCTCATTACCAGGTTTGGTGTTCCCGAGTCAATAATTTATGATAATGCTACGTCATTTGTGGGATCTAAAGTTATTGAATGTGCTTTACAGAATGGTATCTATTTGAATACTTCCTCTAATTACTACCCTCAAGGTAATGGGTTGGCTGAGTGAACCAATAAGAACTTAATCAGAATCATAAAGAGGACGTTGCAGGAGAATCAAAGGGACTGGCATTCAAAGTTGAAATTTGCATTACGGTTGGACATAATTACTCCTAAACAAATTATAGGTAATTCCCCTTATGTTCTAGTGTATGGAAAGGAAGCTAGGCTACCTATCTCAACAAAATTCCCTACACTAGATCTTGCTAATCAACTTGTTTTATTTGAAGATGATGACCCACAGAGTCTAAGGTATGCGCAATTGCTGGAGTTAGAAGAGAAAAGGAAACAGGCTCTTAAAACAATGGAATATCAACAGATTCAAACTAAGAAGGTGTTTGATAAAAGGGCAACTCTAAGCAATTTTAAAGGAGACATGGTTCTAAGGTGGGATGTTCTTAAACGCAGACCAGGTCATCACACTAAGTTTGACCATATATGGTCTCGCCCTTTTCTGATTTCAGAATGCAAGGAGCATAATGCATTTCAGCTAGCCACAATGGATGGAGATGTTCTACCAATCCCAGTTAATGGGATTCACCTCAAGCGTTGCTTTGAGGTTTGATTCAGCTTTCTTAGCTTAGGTTTAGTTTTATGCTTTCAATAAGGAGCTTCTGCCCCATAGGTTAAGTGTTTTTCTTCCAAGTGTTGTCCAGGCACATGTGTGTTTTGTTTGAGCATAGTTTTGTTTTTCAGATCTGGTCTTTTTGTTCTTTCAAAGTTACTTATGAAAAGTACCATCCTCAATAAATGATCAAAGCCATACCTATCAGCTAGAACAATGAATTCTTTCCATTGTTATAGTCATAATTATGATCATTATCAGTCATAAAGGGTGGTTATTTTTCTAAGTTTTAAGCTGACTCAGTTGCCCAATGGATAAGGTACTGGTTTTTCTTATGTCTAGTAGGCAGACAAGCAACTGAAATCGCCAAAAATGTTACTAATTTTTACTACAGAGATTGCAATCATGGAAAAATTAATCATATCAAGTGAAAGAGGTACACATTTTATCATATGCAGTGCATTAAAAGATTACAAGTACAAGAATTCAATTCAGATATTTCAGTTGTATTTTTAAACATAAAAGATTACATCTTTTCATGCAATTGAAATGAAATGTAATGTGCTGAATATAAGTGTATCTCTCACACAAGACCGTGAGAGTGGTCTTATCTAGTCCTACGCAAATAAAGAGCAATTTAAAAACTTAAAAGAAATGCAAATGTATGAACAAGGAATGGAAAGAGAACCAGCCATTGCCTGTTGTGAATGGCTGGTAGGTTTGCAATAAGTCTGGGGCTCATCATCTCCAAGCCTCCAAGTGTCCAATTCCTACAAAAATGAGAGAACATATGGATTAGATCCTTACGATCTAAGCAATGACTGGTTTCCTAACATTTTATGTTGACACGTATACACTTTTCAGCCATAATCTTTGTTTGAGTAGGAACAATCAAAGACCACTATCAGGATAGGCAAAGAAATCATCATTATCATCAACAAGTTTTATTGCTAACTAGTTTGTTCAATGTGCAGGTTCTTGTGTTTTTTGTTTAACAAGTGGAGTAAATGTGGCTCCCACAAGGGTTGAGCCCAGATTGTTAAAACAAAAAACAAAGGCATTTAAGGGAAATATCATGATATAAAGTACCTTAAGGGATTTTCAACTTCAGACAATGTTGCAGAATACACAGAGTGGTGCAGATTTGTAGAACAGGACAAAGTATCTAAGAAGATTGGTATGCTTTACAAGAAATGGAGAAGAGAGTGTCATTAGAAATTGTTCTTTGTCAAGGTAAGAACCAAAGAGAGATGTTCTATATTGGGCTCTGATCAACATATGGTGTTTAATGCAGCTGTCAAGCAAAAGGTAATATGGATTAAGTACAAGTGCAACCGTGGAGACAAGTATGAATTTCTCAGAATTTTTTCGCAAAAAATAGGCACGACAGATATAAAAGAACAATGACATTAAATTAATAAGTTCCTCAAGAATTACATCTATTTTATCAGCAATAGCTTAGAGCAGCGACATTAATGCAAGTATAGATCTCAGATTCATGAAGGGAAGAGTAGAATATGAAGTATAAACAGAAGCATAAATCTGAAGTAAAACTGAGACATTAAATTGTGTTAATCAGTAATGAATAACAGAGCTACCAAGGGTAATGCACATATAAAGTTAGAGCCTCCATGTTAAGCTTTAGTTTCTGCTGCAGTTCTTGGGATGAAAAGAGGGTTTGGCATGACCGTTTAGTTCAACTGTGTTACCCAGTCAGCAGTTGGAGATGCGAAGGCAGATCCACGTTCAAGTTAAAAGCCTCAGGAGTCTGTCCGTTCTTCTGCAAGGAAATGGTCATGGTTTTGCTGATAAGGGGAAAAGCTGTTTAGAAAAACAAATAAATAATACTACAAGTTCTCTTTTGTTTACAAGTTGCTGGGGCCAAATCATTCATCTTCGTATCACAGTTGTAGCGAGACATGAGGGTAAACTCAAGGTAATGTTACCAAAACCAACAAATACAGCACAAAGAGTTGCGTCAAAGAACCTCAGTGTTGGCGGCTCATTCTAGGTCCGGTAACAGCTACATTTTAAGCCAAGTTGAATAGAAAGTTTTACACTGAAATTCTCCAGTTTTCATCAAATATACAACAGCAGGAAGCATTAAACACCGTGTCCTTTTAGAAACAGCAAAGGGCTTAATGCCTTAGGTTTTTGATATGCAATATTTCCAAAACAAAAGAGAATATGGCAAACCCAATAACATCAAAGGAAAGAAAGCTTATTACCCACAACAAGGAGAATGCCCAGTTGTCAACAGCGAGCAACAGCCCCAGAAAATGGCATTAGATAGCAACAGAAATGCTGATCTTCAAGTACCCAATCACGGCTTACACAGTCCCAATGAAGCAGCTTACTCACAACAAAGAAGGAAAACAACAGATTATTTTTCCAGTCGCAGATGAGAGAACACCAGCAGAAAGAAAGAGCTGGGAAAAGAGCAAGGATCGGCTGCACATAAATGTTCAAACCCTAGTTATAGAGGAGCAGCCTAGTAAAAGCGGCAGCCGCAATCATTCAAAGAAAACAACTCCAAGATTCTTCAGTAAACCTTCATCAATAGCGGCAGTCAAACCTATCAAACCCTAGCAGAAGCCGCTTTCCTCCTTTCCCTCAGCGACAAAGAAAATGCAAAGATGAAATGAATTATGTTTTATGTTAGGGTATCTTCTATACCCTAAAGCTATTGGATTGTTTTGCCTTTAATTTTTTTTAAGCCCATGTAAGTCGGTGGGGCCTTAAGGTTTTATGCCTTAGGCTTTGTAAGTTTAAGTTCCAACAATAGTAACATAGAGTAAGTAATAATATAGCTATAATTTATATTTTATGTTTATTTACATCAAGCAATAATAATATAATTTATTTAATAAACATAAATTTTTTTTTGTGTTTATTAATTAAATTTGTTTTTATTACTTGATGTAAATAAATATAAAGTATAAATTCTAAATTATAACTATGATATTATTTATTTTAAGTGTTATTTGTTGATTCTTAAATATTTAATACTAGTAATGGTATCTTAGAAACCATTTGATGTTATTGAATTGTAACTCAAAGAGGAGGTTGTGTCTTGACTGAAAGATCATTTTGGGGATGTGGTAGCCCTTTTGTGCCAAATTGGGAGACTTTGTGTTAGGGTTGATGATTTGCTTGTTAAGTAGAGCAAGTTTAGGGAGCTTCTTGGAGTCTTTTAGGAGTTCCTTGAGGCAAATTTTGAGCTATCACCATGTACACATATCAGACACTAAGTTTGAGGGACATTTGACATCTTTTAGGAGTTTCTAGAGTCCTCTTTTGAACCATTTTCTTCCAGATTCGAGTTCATCATTCCTTTTTTGTAGGATCTGGATAGGAGATGGTGGGTGATATATACTCCTCATTTAGAAGGAGAGGGGGTTCAGTTTTTGGAGAGAAGATATATGCATTTGTGACTTCTGTTCTTCGCATTTTGCTCTTCATTTTTTGATCTATTCATGTGTTGATCCATTGTTCTATTGCCTTTGAGCATAATACATATACAAAGGACCTGTTTTGAGGAGCTATTCGATTGCAAAATTGGTGATTGATGATATCTATTGCGTTGTTTTATGACTTTAAGTACTGTCTCATTTTCTGCATTTGCAAGCAATAGTTATGTTGTTCATAGGTTATGAGTTATACACCTTGTTGATTAAATCTGAATGTGCCAAAATCCATTTCATTTTTACCCTTTAAGAGTTTTCTCATGAAATATTTACATGAATAGCTGTTTCATTCAAAGATTTGTGTCCAGATTGTATCAGTCTCAAGTTGTTCATCGTGTGAGGATAGAGCATTATTCTTCATTTTTATTTGGTGTATCACCTCCTTTTCAATTTCATCCAAGTTTGTTTTACCTTAAGTATTTCTTATACCTTTTCCATCAAGTTTCCAGTTTTATCAGATTAGGTGAAATAGCAGATTATATTCAATAAGAGCCGGCCTAGAACCCAAAGGTTCAGTCACACTTATAGTTTTCCCACAAGCTTGTGATTGTTCCCATGTTATTCCAGAATTACTAAAGTTTCAGAGCTAAGTGTTTGTGTGCAAAATTTTGGAGATAACAGGTACACTGTTTACCTAGTAAGTCTACCGGTTCACCACTGTTGCTCTCATTTGAGGACCGGTGTGTTTGATGTTTTCCAATGATGACAACTAAGCTTTATGCCAACAATCTTCCCATTTGGCATTGGTGGCAAAACATATCATAACACATATCATTACTTGCCTCTCAGGAGAAATCTTCCCCTGTTGGGTATCATCTTGTCAACTGATACTTCCCTTGTCGACTGGATCTACTGTATCCAGTCTCTTCTCTACTATCCATATTGACCAGACTAAACCAATATCTTCCCCTTTCTCTTCCAATCTCTTCCCCTTTTTGCCTCCAAGAGACAAAGGGTGTGAACAACTCATAACTGAAGCTTGTTGAAGATATCCTTGTAGATCTTCCTGGTGGAAACTAGAAATGGTTTCCATGCAGCTAGTACTTGACCAAGGTTGTACTTCATTGCTTGCAGAGAGACAATTAGGTTCTCCATATCCTCAATTGTCTTATAGTTTGGCTCATTGAGAAGTGTATTAGCATCATTTGCTTCTTTCTGCATCAGATCAAAAGTTGGAGCTATGTATAACTGAAATCCAATGAGATCTTGGATTCTCTTTGTATTCTCCTAAGATGCCTTTCTCGGTGTGAGAGCTAAGCTGGTTAGCTCACGACTATACTCTTTTGCTAAAGAGGTCTTAGGATTGAACCGTGATGTCTCTTTCAGCTGTTGTGTTGTCCTAGTGGTCCTCTCTATTATATCCTTCACAAAATCTTCAACTTTGAAGTTTTCGTTATAATCTTCCCAGCGTCTTGAACCTATTTCTTTAGTTCCCCGGTGTTGGTAGCCACAGTGGCTTTGAGTGCTTCAATCTGGTCATGAAGGATATTTATTCTCTTTTGTTCATAATGATCTATTGGTACAGTTTTTGGATTTGTTATATCTTCTCCAATTATTTGTGCCAAAATTTCTAGCTGATCAATTATGGGTTCTTCATCAATATCTGCATCAGGAGCAAAATTATATAGAATATTTTTAACACTGGTGAGAACCATGTCTTGTTTCCTCTTGTGAGCTGCTTCAGCTGTCTTGTTGACATTTAGCTGATGTCAATCAATGTGTCCCCTGTTGGTGGAGTGTCTATTTTGCCTTTCTTAGAGTCAGGGTCTGCTGCAAATGATAGCTTTCTCTTCAATGAAGATGAGCTTGAATATCTGCAGGTTGTTTCTGTTTGATGATATTTTCTAGCTCTTCTTCTGGTAGCTTCTCTGCTTCCACCATTATCTCTTGTTGTGGTTCTTCTTCTACCTCTATTTTGTCTTGTTGTTGGTCTTGTTGTTGTTGCTTTTCTACTTCCTCTTCGGCAACCAGTTGGACAACTTTGGCCATTTTTGCTTTATCGGTATCCTTTTCTTCAGCCATCCTGGCTGATGATTCCCCTATTTCTTGTTCCACCAGTTTGAGTGGTGTATCCTGTACACTGGTTTTGTCTTGTTCACTGGTTGTGAACTATTCACCGATGGTGTCCTGATCTTCGGTTTTGTCCTTCTCACCGGTTGTATCCTGATCAATGGTTGTGTCTAGTTCACTGGTTGTGAACTGTTCGTGTAGGACCATTTCCTTTGCTTGTTGACCTTGAGATGTATCCTGAGGACTTGTTGACTGAGGTGTCTCTATAGATGCCTTTTTTGATGCAAGTTTCTCTTGCCTCTTTGCTGGAGTGTTGGAGTCATGATTTTTGCATAATTGAACAGTTTCTTCATACACTTCTTTTTTTTTGGGCCATTTATAATTTTAGCCACTCTATCTCGAGTATCCAGATTCAGAATTTCTGCTTCCACGAGAATCTTGATTGCTTCTTCATCAAGACCTGGTTCTACCTGTTCTAGAACTTCCCTTAAGATTTTAGCATCCTTTGCTACTCTCCATTTTGTTAGTAGCCTTTTGTTGAGTTCAGCTGGGAAGATGGACTTGTAGTTCTTTGGTCCCCAGTTCAAATCAAGAAAATTCTCTAACAAGGCTAGTCCTATCTTATCTTTATCATCAGTGCCTAAGTCACTGAACCATTTAGCAACATTTCTAACTTCACCAAAATCTAATATTTCATCAACTATGTCATCAACAGTGAGGGTTTTAGCTTTACTTTTTTCTAGAGATGCTAGAATAGTTGGTGGGGTGAGATCACCACCGGTGTCTTCAGTGTTGTCTACAATGACTGGTTCTGTTGCTGGCTTTGGTTGGACTGGTGTATCAATGCCCAGAATGCCTTTGTCTCTACCGGTGTCCTTTTTTGGTTTTAGTGAGGTCATTTGACATTCAACTTCAGCCTGGTGTTGCTAATCTAGAATGGCTATCCAGATTGCAACTCCTTCATGAACCGTGTCAACTTCCCCAATTAGAACTTGACCAATCTTTTTTCTGATTTTAAAACTTTGTTTAGATGTCTCTGCTTGATTGGTTGCCTCTTGTAGGCTCAAGTGGCTTTGCACTTCCAATAGTGCCTTTATTCTCAGCTTCTTCTCCTTTGCTATTGAGGATTTCCATCTTCCTTCAATAAGCTCTTATAACTTTGCAGGTATCGATCCATGAATCTCAGTAGGCATTCTCTTGAACTTGTGTAGGTTGTATACTACAAAATCTTCTATTTCGCTTCTGTCTTCATCACTTGCCAGAGTGTATCTTTGCTCAACAGTTCCCATTCTACCCGTTGTCATTATGCCTTCAACCAATTCATCAATGGTTGGTTTCTAGCCTTCTGTTCCTCCTTTTGTACCGGTTTCCTGGTCTTCTTTCTTCTTATATAGGTGTCGGTCTGCTCCATCTCAGTTTCTTCTGAGTCCCCTCCTTGTGATTGTTTGGTTGTAACCGATTGCGCCTTCTTTTGAACTCTGGGTTCTAACCATAGTTACACCGCCCTGAGGGACGGGGAGACGGCGGGACAAGTTTCCCAAACGGGTGGATAGAGGGGCCTCAATTTGGGGACGGCGGCGGGAGACGGGGGGGGGGGGGTGTATATAGTATATACTATCAATGTGGTACTTAAAATGGTAGTTATGAAAAGATGTATAACAATATAAGAGTCTAAGACTAAAATCATTGAACATTGCACTGTTAATATATTGAATCATTGAACATTTAACATTGCAATTTGCATAATGCATTGAACATTGAACATTGCATTGGACATTGAACAATAAATTTTAAATACTTCAATCAGCATAAGAGTTTCTTTAATCAGCATAATAAATATCAAAAGTATGAGTATCTAGCTCATCATAAAGATGATTATTGTATTACATTGAGTTGCATATATCAAAACAAGTACAAACAACAAATATCAAAATCAAAATGCCAAGGAGGCCTCTAATCATGCATCTCGGGGTCGGCAAAGTCATCATCATCAGAACTATCTCCAAGGTTAAGAGCCGCTAAAGGAACATTGACTAGCCCTGCATCTAAAGCATCATCATCGTCATCAATTTGTGATGGCTCCTCTGGCTCTACATCCCATCATGCTGCTGGGCTCTCCTTGTACACACGTGTCCTGCGATCAGTGATATGCAAGGCACTATGTATAGCCACTAACTTCTCCGCTCTATCAGAGGTAAGTTTGTTCCTCTTAAGAGAGTGGATGAAGCTATACGTAGACCAGTTCCTCTTAGAAGTTGAAGAACTAGATACCTGAGATTATCAAATTTCAATCGAATGACTAGTGTGAGAAATTGAGAATTAAGAAAAGTTGAATCTAAAGTTAAATTTAAAAAAGTTAAAATATTTATTGAGTTGAAGAACTAGAAACCTGAGACAACAAACGAATGGCTAGTGTGGTAGTTGTTGATTTCGGTCCATGGCAATTCCACCACAAAACCGGATCCTCTTGTGCCATAGTTTTTATGTCCGCCTTTGCTGCAGCTACATAACCCCTAAGAGTAGCAAATCTGGTCCACTCAGTGCGAACCTTCCCAGCAGTGCATCATACATCCTATCAATGCACTTGAAGAACCCTTCCTTCACCTGAAAAAATAAAAAAATTCAAATCATTGGCAAATGAAATAGAACTCTCAATTCTGAATTATTAATAAGACATAAAGATGATTAAAATGAGTAGCATCAAGCATGATATGAGTTTTTAATTACCTCATCATCCTTAAGTGGTATTACTCTGCCAGGCCTAGGTATGTACCACTTCGGATTCAATGCATAAGCAGCCATGTGTAAGGGAGTGTTTAGGCTATCCCATCTCCGCTGAATAATAGGACGAATGTGGTCATTGTAGAAGGCTAAAGTGGGGTCCTTCTCTTGCACAATTGCCCTCATCTGGCCAAGCATAGAATCAATGCACTCATACACCTCTCCAAGGCTAGGTGCATCCCCATCCCCATATTTGATGACCTGAAAAACTAGATGGATGATAGAGACTATGTATTTTGCATCACCCCAAAATACATCACTCTTCACTATCTCCTTCACCCTCCGCCCCTGTTCTGTCTTGGATCCATCCCACCGATTCCACTCATTCGTCATAACCATGAGTTGCAGTGGCTCTTGCAACTCAAGTATTCTCTCCAAAAGAATGAAATAGGATGCGTATCTAGTCTCAACTGGTTTCAAGAACTCCTTCGCGAAGCTCCTAAAGAGTGCATGTGAAATGTGGTGATTGCAGATATACATTTGCACATCTCTAGCATCGCTGACCACTCCCTTAATCCAGTCAATCTTACCCATGTCCTTGAGTGCATTGTTCATGGCATGCACACGACATGGAGTCCACCATATCTGTCTATAGGCTGCCTCAATAAGCTTCACTGTAGCTTTGCACACAGGTGCTGCATCTGTCACTACTTGGACCACATTTTGTGGCCCAATCTCCTCAATAGCTGCCCGAAGGATGTCAAACTGAAAATCAGCATCCTTTTGATGCCCTGAACAATCAATTGCCCTGAGAAAGAATGGGCCCTCTGTGCATGTAACTATGATATTAATGAGTGGACGGTTCCTAATGTTCATCCACCCATCCATGACAATGCTGCATCCAGACTCCTCCCAAATTGCCCTCATGCTCTCCATTGTTGTACCGATCTTGGCATATTCTTTATCCAAGATTGTGGTCCTCAATTTGTGCTCACCTGGTGGCACAAATGATGGTCCTCCCCCCCCGCCACCAACTGCATCATCTCCTTATAATAAGGAGATTGAGCTACATGAAGTGGTATGCCATTGGAAAATAAGTATCTCCCAATGGAATCCTCTATCTCCTCTTTCATGCGTGCATTAAACAAATCCGCTATGGGGTTACTTTCAAGTGTCACCTTTCATTTCCCCTTGCTCGGTTGTGCTTTAGGCATAACATTATAAGTGGAAGAAGGTACTGAGGCTGTCCCTCCCAATGATGTTGCTCTCTGCTGTGATCTAGGAGTGTGAATATGTGGCTGCCCCTATATACGCTGCTCATGAGCCTGCTGAATACTCCGAATCTGTTGCCTACCAGATAAATTAGTAGGCATTGTAATTCCCAATTCATCTGGAACACCCCATAGCTTGTTGAATTCAATTCTATAATGCAAATTTTTAGGCTTTTCCAAAAACTTACATGGTCCCACACCTTTGCCTGTCCAAAAAAGGAAGTGTGCATTCACTCTAGTGATGGTACTGAACCATTCTGTACTACAAATGTTGCATTTCCACTTCCTTGTGCCACCTGCTTGTGTTGGGGCTGTTATCCTCATTGCAAATTGTCTAAGAGGAGATTTAGGATCATACACATCCCTAGCCCACCTTGCCAAAATTGTGGAGGGACAATCACTAGATGGTGGACTAGGTGGCCAACTATTTGTGGACTCAGTTTGCTCATCCCCCTCATTGGTGTCATGATCATCACCATGCTCAGCTCCGTAATCTGAATGACTATGTCATGAACCATGAATTAACGTATGTAGTGCAAAAAAATATAGAAATTTTAATCGATGACGTATTTGTAGCAAAATACACATTGCCTTCTACATGGTTAAATTCTCAATAATAAATAATGTACAAGTATAATCATATATAGTAAACAAATTATAAAAATAATAAATAATAATAATTATATAATTGTTTGAAATAACGCTATAATGTATTATTAGACTAATTAAATAAATTAATCAATAATCTAGATGTATTAAAATAATGATAATTATTTAATTCTAAATTAATAATTAAATGTGTCCATTATATTATCTCCTATTAATATTAAGTATACTAATAAATGATTAGATTCCCTATATTAATAATTAAAATAGTTTCCTAATTAATAAATAATTAGTATTAAAGTCTCGTACATTGTAAATAAGGGAAAAGTTATAAGTTACAAATATCACCCATAAATAATTATAATTAATAATAACACCACCCATACAGAGTTTTATAATAATCAAATGTAAATTATTAATACTAATACTATAATTCAAAAGACGTGACTAGTCATGTTTATATATATATTTAGTGGGCAAAGACATTATATCACGGAGGGAAAAGGAAGAAATATTAAGAAATAATATGGAAAGCTTGGGAGATAATAATATAGGAGAAAATGAAGGAGAAAATATAGGAGAAAATGAAGGAGAAAATAAAGGAGAAAAATAAGGAGGAAATGTAGGAGGAACTCAAGGGAAGAAAATAAATATATATATTCCGAGAAAAGATGAATAGTCATAGAATGAAAGATAAAATAATATTATAATACAAAATGGATAGCTTCAAAAGACTAAGAAATATATATTATATCAAGGAGGGAATACTATATATAAGAAATGAACTAGAGAAACTTATATACTTCGATGATGAAATAATTTTGAGGACTTAGATTTATACACATAGATATTAAATGATACAATTATTTATGTTGTATATTAAATATATTTAAAGTAAAGTTTATATATATTTAACATGTTTAATTATTAATAATTAGAATTCTATATATATTAATTATTGATAATCAAAATTATATATATAGTTTATATATGTTAATAAGAATGAAATTATATATCGGTTGTGTTATATATATATTTGTTTATATTTTTGTAATATAAATTATTTATATATACTTGGTCAATTCGTTAATAACTCACTAATCACTATTAAGGGGATAGGGAGTGTGTATAGGAAGAGGCGGGTAAATCGGTCACATGATGGAAAGATCCCGAGATAGTTAGAACCTTGAGGGAATCCACTTGTAGACTGTGCATGCGTCCTAACACAATAAATCTACCATCTTTCTTAAGATTTGTGGTTAGAAGTGAAGTAAGGAATTAGAGTTTAAGTATATATTATGATTTAGAGATTATTATTAACATAATATGATTTGCATGCTTAATGATGCATGATAGTTGTTGATTACAATCTCTATGTATGATTCAAACACAAAAAGGGGAATTTTACAACAAATCAAGAAAGGGTCCAAAAAGGGATCATTACAGACTATCGGTGCTACTATGAGAATGAGTTTCGAATTCCACCTCATCATCAAAACCGTGGGAGCTCATTTTGACACTGGATTTCACCAAATGAAAAAAAAAATCAATAAATACATGGTTTCAGACTTGCAAGTTTCAGCCTATGCCCTACATTAAATTTTTAAATTAATTTATTAAACAATGATAATTTCAATTTCTAGAAATGAAATTTATAATTATGAAATTAAATAAGTTAAAAACTTAAAACTTAACACTTAACAACTAAAAATCTAAAACTTAAAACAACAAGAAATGAAACAACAAGAAATGTAAAACGTAAAATTAAAACAATGAACATTCATTTGAAAATGAGAAAAAAAAAAATCAGTTACAAACCCTACCTTTTTCTTGAGAAATCTCTTGCACAAGGTGAAGAATCTTCTTCCTCCTCTTCTTCTTGCTCCTTCTCACTCCTCTTTGACTTGCAATCAATCTTTTCACTCTTACAATCAACCTTTTTTTAGCTATTCACTCTTCTTGCTGCTGTTGCAAAAACATAGAAATGAAAAACTCAATACAAATGAATCTTCAAAGCATTTTCATGCAATATAACTTCATAGACGGGCCCCACATATGTTTAGGGTTACAATGTAACCTATGAAAAAAATTAAAAAGTTGTATTTTTTTTTCTAAACCTTTATTGGACTGCCAAAACGGGAGACGTCTGGGCGTCTCCTTCAAGGTCGAGCGACGTCCAGACGTCTCCCTGTCTTCGTCCGAGACGCTGAGACGTCTCCCACTGAGACGGTGGCGGAACGGCTACTCCGCCCAAACTGCCGAGACGCCATCTCCCTGTCCCGGGTGTGTCCCCGTCTCGGGTGCGTCTGGGTTTTAGGGGGGAGACGCATCTCCGGGTTACTTTGGTTCTGACACAGTTACCTTCCTTTTCTTCGGTGTAGGAGACCGTTTGGCAGTTACCTTCTTTGTTGCCTTTGAAGGTGCACTCTTCTTCAGATTTGCACTTATCTCATCATAAGTGCCGAACCGGTTGGCTCAGAGATCTAGGTTACTCTCTTGAAGTGCCTTAGCATAAGCTTTTGCATTTTTTGATGAAATTTCATAGCCAAGTTCGGGTGCGAATTCAATTCTTGGCTCAACAGCCTGAATAATACAGTGATCAGTGCTAACAAGGAAATAAACATCATCCTTGTACTCGTCTACAATTACAGATGGAATCCTTTCCCTTTGATGCATTTTAATTTGAAAATTTTCGAAGTAATCAGACATCACCTTATTAAACCGATTTCCCAGACTATTAACCATTTCTCCTATCTGGACCATAACCGGTTTGTTTGTTACCCATGTAACATTACCCACTCCTGGAAAGAATCTTTGGTAATAGAATAAAATACATACCATTAGTGTCCCATACTTCAAGAATTTATTCTTGACCATTTTGAGTTTCTTTAGGTTCTCGAAGATATGACTTCTCAACGTAGCGCATATGTCATATTGAGCATTGTCATGCATTATTTTGTGAGCTGCATGCATAGCTCCACCTGGTATGCTGTTGAGATTGATAGATTGATTAACCTTGTAACCGATTACTGCAGCAGAAAACCGGACACCTTCATCTTCAATGTTAGTTACAGTCATCATATGACTGTCATACCTTGACTTAGTGAGTTGAGTGACTTCACTGTCGACAATTGTTCTTAGGGTAAGGGCTTCCCCTATGGCGTTGAACTCGGTTACTCTCCTCAGATCTTCTTTGTAATTGGAGTAACAACACCTTTTGCCAACCACATTCTTGGATTGTGTACTCGACTGAGTACCAATCGAATCCAGTCAGGATGAAACACTGTTGGGTATTTGACCCCATTGGTCAATCCAGCTGCTTCCAGTCGTGGTAATTTCACCTTGATATTTTCGTCCTTGTAGAGCTTTAGAAATTTGCTTTGTATGAAGGTTTCTCCCAACTCCTCTTGTTTGTTGTGAATGAAGGCAGTTATGTCTTCGATCAACAACATGCCATCTGGAACTGATGATAGGGCTTCAGCCATATCATTCGACCTGTCCTGCACTGGCATGATATCATATTCTGGTCGCTCATGTTGATTGATGTCGATAAGGTTTGCAATAGATGATGATGATGCCATTATGTTAGAAAGGTAATATAGAGAAAGCTCTATCAAATTCGCAGAATACGAAAAGAAAAGATTGCGAATCACAGAAAGAAAGATTACTCAAGCTTAAAGAAAATTATCACAAAACGCAAAGTAAAGTGCAATGAGTAATTCACTTTCCCTTTTATACCCTCGAGTCGCAACGGTAATTAGCAAACAGTAACTTTTGTTAACGATTACCATATTAATTAGCCTTACCTAACTTTACCTTTATCAACCGGCTCACGAATGCTTTACCTGTTTACCACAACAGCCTCGGTTGAAACATCGACCGTGTAACAACAGCTTATCCCTTTGATTGATTCTTTGGTCTTAGTGCTTCTTGGTACCAACCTCTACGTAGTGAGAATAAATCTCACCAGTTACTTCGGGGACAGTAGTATTTCTACCTGTTCCCCCTTAAGCCCTATTGGCTTAATTTGTTGAAGAGATATCATCATCGGTGGATGATGACTTTGTCTCTGATTTCTCTCCTTCAAAGCTCTTTGTCCCCTTTTTGGACCATATCTTCTTTACTTTCCTCTTGGTCTCTTCAGTTTTGTTTCCCTTTTGATTGGGAGTCACATTCCTCTTGACCGGTTTAACTGGGCCTTTTCCTTTGTTCATTGGCCGGTTCCTGCAGTCTTTGGCCAGATGCCCAATCTTGTTACAATTGTAACAAGTCATCCCAGTTCCTCTCCATGGATTTACTCTTTTTTCTTTGTCCATGGGTGAGTGACATTTAGTATTTCTATGCCCTGATGGTCCACACGTAGCACACATGGATGTGCCCCGATTAGCATTCCTGTTATGGAATATCGGTCTTGGTGGAGATTTGAATGTCATGGTTGTAGACTTGCATTCTTTAGCCTTGTGTCCAGATTTATTGCAGGCATAACAATAACCTTTGAAGCTTCCTCTGCTTTGACTGGACACACTGTTTGATCGTGACTTACATTCAAAGGTCCTGTGACCATACTTTTAATAGTTACTGCAGTAACTGTTAGTGGTGAAAGGTTTCACCCGTGCATTCTTGCAGTCATTAGATTTATGACCCAATTTGCCACAATGTTTGCAAGAAGGTTTGGAGATTCTTTTACCTTTGTCTCTGGTTGGTTTCTTCTTGTCCTCCTTGATTCCCTTAGAGGACTTACCGGTTTCCTTGGTGCCTTGACCGATTTACCCAAGTCCTATGGGATCCTTGTGCCTTCTTTGAGCTTTTAGTTGCTCATCCAGCTTCTCAGAACTCTCATTGTATTTTTTGAGTTTTTCATTTCTCTCAAGAGTTTTCAGTTGTGCTTGAAGTTTTTCAGCTTCAACAACCATTTCTTTACTTGCTTCATCTTTATCATGCAAGTGTTCATGCATGATGGCATTTTCCTAAGGTATGCCTTACATGTCTGCATGTAGTTGCAGTATGAGAGCATCTCTCTCACTTAGAGCATCTTTAGCAAGGTTTCTTGCTCTCTTAGCAGTTTGTAGTGCTTCTTTGACACTATTTTTCTCATCCTCATCTTTTCTACTTGCTTCGATGAGTTCAATCATCCTCAAAGCATGACCTTCCTGTTCTCCTTTCAAATTTGAGATTTGATTAGTCAGGTTCATGTTTCTTTCCATGAGTTCAGAGATTGCTTCATTTGAACTACTCTGTCCAGATAGTTCTTCAATTGTGTCCCGACTTTCACTTAGTTGTAAAGCCAGTTCTTTTCTCTTAGCAAGAGATCTCCTTAGTCTGTTTTCAAGAGAAGCAATCATTTCATTTGCTTCTTTCAACTGCTTTTGATACCTATAACCCTCCATGATCTTTTCTCAAGCGGTTAAGCTTCCTTTACCTGAGAACTTGGCTCTGATACCAATTGTTAATCCTAACCGGTTATTGAGAGGGGGGGTGAATCAGTAAATTCAATTTCTTTTAATCTTTTTCTGTTTCTTGTCCTGTTAATATTGAAAATATAATGAATGCTTAAATAATCATGAACAAAAATCACATGCACAAGCCAACACAAGATATATATGTGGAAACTCTCGGTTAGAATGAGAAAACCATGGTGGGACAGAACCCACAAAGTTCACTACTGCAGTAATAAAGCTACCCGGTTAAAGGCTTACAAAGCACTGATTAGAATGGTACCCTGTTAGGGATTTGATAGAGATCGGTTAAGATCTTGACCCTGTAAGGAGTTGACTCGCTAGAGGACTTAGAAACATCATTAATGATGTCACCTAGTGAAGGGATTTATACAACAGAACCTGTTAGGGTTTACCCTGATAAATGGATTTATATGTGCTTCACACAATAAAAGAAATGATCTTCTTTGATACTTAATCTGTCGATTAGATCATACCTGTTCTCTCCTTGTTCTGCTTGGCTGTTCAATCTCTCTCTCTCTTTCACTCTCGGTGACTGTATCCCTTCTCAAAAGACTCGGCTCTTCTGCTCTGATCTCTCTTTCTGCACTCTTGATTTTCAACAACTCTTCTAATGCACAATGACTTGTATATATAAGAATCTTCTCCTTACCACATTAGACGGTGGCGCCAAGCTGTAACTCATCCAAAATGTTATTCTGGAAAGAGATCCGAAAATCTCGCATGTAGAACTATTGATTAAGCATTATTAATATAATGATAATCTATTCTTCTCTTGATTATTATAAAGCATTATTAAAATAATGATAGTTATTGAGATGATATATATATATATATAAATATTTATAAGTAATTATATATAAATATATTGTTTATAATATAAAGATTTCATATGTTATATCGACTATAATGTTGATTATGGAAATTGATTTAATAATCATCGTGATGAATGAAATCCAAGTCGATCACAGTTACTAATAACTGTGATGAACACAGTCATTAGTGACTGTGTTTATCACAACTGACAACCATTGCCACCGCACACCGTTGATATAAATGTAATTGATACTGTTGTTGTTTATATATGTGCCGACCATTATTAATATCTTGTATCATTAATATTAAGGTGTTATTCGATCATTATCGAATTAGTCAATGATATATATTAATAGTTAACAAGAGACATAATGTAGAGACATGAACATAGTTCATGTACAGATATGTTCCTTTGGGATACACATCCCTTTACATTATATATATACTCATTGAATGTGTAACTTGGAAAGTACAAAAAATCTACAAGTATTATTACAAGTTACAACAGAGATAAATATCATATTATCTAAAGTGAAAAACATTACATTATATATCTCGAAAATAGAACTAAAATTAAAATCTGATTGGAAATTTTAACATTATTAAATTTTATTCCAATATTATTATTGTTTTATTATTTTACTATTATATTTACTATTTTAATAATATATTATATTATTATTAATATATTATATCAATTTATATTATTTATTTACTATCTATTATTTAATTGTTACTTTATTATTTTTTTGTTACATTTATTATTTATAGTTTATAAAATCCTATCTTGGGAAGGGGGCATCACATAAAGATATATTTTACTATTGGATATGGTATGCACTGCCATTGTAATATCCTATCTACCAATCACAGAAATTTATTTGCAATAATATCCGATTTCTGAAGATTGCAACTAATCTGGTTTATGGTGAGGTATGTATGGGTATGTTTCTTTCTTAAGTACTTGGAGGTGCAGTTACACAAATATATATAACAAATTTTACTAAGTCCTCAATACGGGTGCATTTCATCATTTAGTCCAACCATAAAAAGGTTTTGTAGAGATAGTATCTTAATGGAACTGAATCTTATTGACATTAAAACACAATAGTATGGACTCAACCAATTATAAGTTTGAAATTATCAGACCGGTCATATTACACAGTAAGTTCGAATGAAGTATGCACTTGATGCTTTCGGCCACTCGCGGGTGTATATAGCAGTGACATCTAGCACGACTATAGGCTACTGTGTGCACTTGATGTGAGTAGCTGCCGTGCGGCACTGTTGGTGTTGAGACTGGTTTGAACGGCCAACCCAGCTGCCGGCTTCCACTCCGTGATACCCTCTTCAGACATGCTGGCTGGAGCTGTTGACTTAACCAATGTCCACTCTTCAACAACGGACGTGACCCTTCTATGTTGTATATATATGCAGTGATGGTTCCATGTAGCTACCTAGGAACTCTAGTGAATCCTTTATGCGTTGCATCCAAATAGAATAGTTGTAGACCCTCGATATGGAGAGGTGAGTGTCTACAACACTCACGGTGCTACCAATGGGTGCACATACCTGTATATGATATCGTCCCTTAGAAACACGGGGACCAGCAGTGATGAGTGCAATCTGCAATCTCCCTTACCCTTGCGATTATACCAGACTTAGACTAGTCTTAGCACCCAATGCCCAAACGTTACCAGTCAAGACAAGATTGGAATCGCGCCTTCTAGTGTCACCTTCAAATAAACAAGAATCAAAATCTGAGAGGATACCTCTTTCCTTGCTTGCCCAATCTATTTGTGAACTTTGCTGCAGAAATCTTCCTGTGCCTATATATGAATCCAATTGTGAAATCTGAATGACTTCACCACTATTGAGATGCTGGGGCTACGTCCAACCTCTCAAGATTTCCAAAGGGTTTGCATCCTCGGAAATATAACCAGTCACGTGAGCAACCCGATTTTTTATCTTTTGTTTATAAATTCCATGGTGTTGATCCCAAGGTGTACTTTACGCTTCTATAACCTTGAAGTGAGGGAAAGCACATAAAACTAAGTAATGTTGGATAAAGTACGCTCACTTAAAGTCACTTAAAGTTACTTTTAATATAAAACGACTTAAGACATAAAGTGACTTTTATAACCTCACTTTATAAAATAAAGTGACTTAACTATAGAAAAGGGATCCCAAATAATTAAATATTCACCCACTGAAGCCTGTGACTAGCTGGCATCCTCTGAAAGAAGCCGTTAACCTATCCGGATGGGGAGATAGACTAAACGAGCGCTAAAATGGCCTAACACGGAGAAGGGGACATTACAGTCCTCCCTTGCCGGGATTGCTTGCCCTCAAGCAATCTCAACGCAGGATGCTGCAAAATAGACTCACCCTCCCATGTGGCGTCTTCCATAGGTAAGTCCTTTCAGCGAATCAAGTACTCTTTGATAGCCTTGTTCCACAGTTTCCTTTCTCTAAACTCAATCACCTCAGCTGGAACCAAAACCAATTTACCTTCCTCGTCAAGCGGGGTTAATCAAACTGAAGGGACTATCTGTTGCCCAATCGCCTTCTTGAGGCAAGAAACGTGAAATACGTAATGAATCCGGCTATCTGCCGGTAGCTTGAGATTGTAAGCTACCTTGTCAACCATCCTAGAAATGCGATAGGGACCATAAAATTGGGGCTTGATCTTCTATGACCCACTCTTCTTCAGCGAACTCTGTCTATATGGGTGAAGACGAAGGTAAACCATATCCCCTGATTCAAAGCTTTGCTTTGTCCGATGTCGATCAACATACACCTTTTGCTGATTTTGTGCCCTCTAAATGTTCTCCTTGAGAGACCTAAGAATATTCTGATGATCCTGTAGCTAGTCTCTTGCAATCGGTGCCTTGCTGTCCTGAAGAGCCAAATCTATAAATGATAATGGTTCGCTGCCATAGAGAGCCCGAAATGGTGACATGCCAATGGTCATGTGATAGGTGGAGTTGTAGCAAAATTTCCCGAAATACAACCATCTAACCTAAGCTCTTTGTTGTCCTGCGACATAATTTCGGAGATAACCTTACACCCATTTGTTCACAATCTTTGTCTGGCCATTTGTCTACAGGTGGTAACTGGTACTGGGAGTCAACTTGGTGCCTCCCAATCTAAATAACTCCTTCCAAAAGGTACTGAGGAACTTAATATCTCTGTCACTCACAATGGTCTTGGGGAGACCATGCAACCTAAAAATCTCTCGGAAGAATAATTTAGCTACCTGTGAAGCTGACCAATTTGCTACGATAGCGAAGAAATGAGCGAACTTAGTAAGTCTGTCTACCACCACAAATATTCTATCCTTGCCCTGCACTCTGGACAAACCAATAATAAAATCCATTGAAATACCCTCCCACCTCTGGGCTGGAATGGGAACGGACTGCAATAACTCGACCGGATGCTCGTGCTCGGACTTGTTCTGCTGACAAGTCTGACACTCTTTGACATGCTGAAGGACATCATCCTTCAAGCCCTTCCATGAGAACCTCTCTTTGACTTGCCTGTTAGTTTTGAAAAATCTCGGATGTCCTGCTGTGGGCGCATCATGAACAACCCTCATTATCTTAGCCTTAAGCTTAGAACCTAACACTAGGTAGATCATATCCTTAAAGAAAATAATGTCAGCGACTACCTTGTACCTATTATCCGGAAGTTGACCATCCAAAATCTGACAAGCTTGAGTATTCTTAGAATACTCTACCAGCAAATGAGATTTCCAATTAGCGGAGATCTCTGGAAAAACACAACAAACCACTACTGGGGGCCTCCTGAAAAGTGCATCAGCCACAATGTTATTTTTCCCTTTGACATACTCAATGTCAAAATCGTACGCTTGAATTGTACTGACCCACTTTTGCTGTCTTTCGCCCAACTCTTTTTGTTCCAAGAAGTAGCGTAGGCTATTGTGAACTGTTTTAACTGTAAACTTGCCACCCACTAGATACTGTTTGAATTTAGCCAAAGCATGCATAATGACAAGCATCTCCTTGTCATAAGTAGAATACAATCTCTCACTGTCCTTAAGGTTCCTACTCTTGAATGCTATAGGATGTCTGTCCTGCATCAGAATTGCACCAATCCTGAAGCATCGCACTTTAGAACAAAAGAACAAGAGAAGTCTGGGAGTGCTAGAACCGAACAAGTACTCATGACTGTCTTAAGTCTATCAAAGACTACCTTTGCCTCATTTGTCCACCTAAAAGCCCCTTTCCGAGTAAGATCGGTGAGGGGCGCTGCTGTCTGAGAGAATCCCTTAATGAACCTCCTGTAATAAGAATACAATCCAAGGAAACCCCTCAAATCTGACACATTCCTTGGTGGTGGCCAGTCTCAAATTGCATGTATTTTCTCCTAGTGAACCTTAACTCCATCGGCCCCTATCACATGCCCCAGGTAGAGAATCTTAGTCAATCCAAACTCACACTTGGATTCTTTCGCAAACAGAGACTGAGTCTCCATGATGCTAAGAATCGCATCCAAGTGTCGTAAGTGTTCTTCCCATGTCTTGCTGAAGACCAATATGTCATCAAATAATACGAAGACACTCTTGCGCAACTGCTTTTTGAATATGCGATTCATACAAGACTGAAACGTAGTGGTGCGTTAGTGAGCCCAAATGGCATCACTAGAAACTCATAGTGCCCATAGTGACATTTGAATGTTGTCTTATGAACATCGTCCTCTCGGACACGTATCTGATGGTACCCTGATCGAAGATCTATCTTCGAAAAATACACTACTATCATGAACCATAATTGACATACAAATATAACTTAACGTGTATTATGTTCAATTATTTTTAATCAATAAATAAATCTTTAATTATATTGGGAATAACAATAATTAAATATTAATTAATACTATATTGATTAATCAACATTATTAATCAATAGTTTAATTAGATTATAATATATTACTTAAAATA
The DNA here is from genome assembly GCA_027943335.1 of Chamaecyparis obtusa. Lineage (NCBI taxonomy): Eukaryota > Viridiplantae > Streptophyta > Pinopsida > Cupressales > Cupressaceae > Chamaecyparis > Chamaecyparis obtusa. Next base: position 1,529,345 of record BSBK01003276.1, read on the forward strand.
TACATATATATAGATAATTAATATTATTGAATTAATATAAATCATATTGATCAATCTATAAAACAATATTAATCAATTAATATGTACCAAACTAAAGCCATAACTGATATATTATATATAATGTGGTTCACTCAAAATAAAAAATATATATCTCATTTTGGATTCAATATATAGATAACATATATAAATCATTATAATAATAAACATATAAATAATGTTACTAATAATCAAAGATCACTAGTAAATAATGATATTAATAAATAGATATTCATTAATTATGTTAATAACAAATGAAAGATAATATAGTGGAAGAATATGTGTGTGACTTAAGGGAATAAGTGTAGAGATTAATTACGAAGCAACGATAATAAAGAAAAATAATAAATTACCATAGTGTTAAGGGATACAATTATTAGTCAATATAGTCGTGACTTTTGGGAGATAGAAATATAAAATGATTTCCAACACTTTAGGAAAAGGGATAGAGGAGAAAATGAAGGAGGAGATATAGGAGAAAATGAAGGAGTAAATATAGGAGAGAATGAAGGAGGAAATGTAGGAGAATATTAAAAGAAAAAATAATTACAAAATACACTCGAGAATAAAATGAAGAAAACATGGGATAAGAAAAGATAGTCATGTGGAAATCAGAAAGGGTAAAAGAATTTTAAGAATTTCTATTATTTAAAGGTATGCATACTTTTCTTACTATTTTAAGTTATTAACATTTATTTTTATAACTTGCATATATAATGGACAACTATATATATGAAATGAGCTTGGTCCTATATGATTCATATATAATTGATAAATAATTGATAAGTAATCATAACAATAAAAATTAATTAATAAGCAATTATAATAATGAGAAATGTCCTAAGTAATTAAGGTGTATATATTTTTTAAAGAAAAGGAATTAGAATATTTAAAGTCTATCCCCTTATTCTCTCATTATAGTCTTGGTGAGGAAAGGTGGATAGATAAATAAAAGACAAACAAACAAGACTCTGCAGCGAATTACAAAGACTGCAGTCATATACGGTATGAGTTTTAAATGCATTTTATTATGTATAGAATATATATATTCAAAATATTGCATTCTTATAGACATATAAATGGTTATAAAATAGTTGATGTCTATTAAAGGTGTATGCATATGGGATCCATCAAATTATGCTATGGGCATCATATGTTTCTTTGATGTACTTATAAACTTGAATATATAATCATGTAATTACATTAAATTTTGTACATTTATATGTGGATGATATGGGACCATAGAGAGAATGAACATTATGTTCATTAAGAGATGGATCCCATATCTGGAGGGGACTAGAAGAAATTATTATAATTTCCTAGTCTTGAGATTGATATCTCACCAAAAGGATGATACAGATGGATCCCCGTATCTGGAGGGTACTAGAGGAAATTGTTGTAATTTCCCTAGTTTGGAGATTATCATCTCAAGTAGGCACTATATATATTGATTGCCAGTCATATGCATATGCGTAGGCTTGGAATGCATTTATTTGCTTCCAAGAGATTCTTATGGGCAGTGCTCTATGGGATGCCGTGTCAATAGCCCGGTTGCTTAGAGTGGATCTTGTATCCCTCAAGCCGAGAACTGGGAATTCTATGAAGCCCGACCTAGAGGCAGCCTTAAGAATCAAATTCCCCCGCTTACTAACGTAGAATAGAGTATGAATCATATAAATATTACATATTATTTTTATACTAACGTTGAATCTGCAGGAAACTATAAAGGGAGAATAAGAAGGGACATTACAACTACCCCATGCAGCTCATCTAACATCTCATCAATCCAGGGAATGGGATACCTGTTCTTGATGGTCCTCTTATTTAGTGCACGGTAATCAATACACATGCGAACAGTACCATCCTTCTTCACCAAAACCATTGAAGAAGCAAAGGGGCTGGAACTGGGCCTGATGTGCCCCATATCTAGAAGCTCCTTAATCGTCTTCTCAATTTCTTCCTTTTAGTGCTTGAGATGACGATAAGGGGTAATGATCACGGGCTTGGCACCCTCCTCCAACTCATTGATGTGCTCAAAGCCCTTGTCTAGAGGTATACCTGGAGGGATGTCCTCAAAAACTCATTAGTGCTTATCAAGCACATCCTGAATATCAGTGTGAACCTGCTGCGCTGAATCTGGTGTGGGTTTAGAGGATATGAAACACTGGGCTGCCCACTCCATATCCCTGTGCCTCCTGATGGCCTCCATCCTGTGAGCCGAAACCAACCAGGATCCGCCATTTGGCATGGCCTTAAGCACAATCAGTTGGTCACCCTGCATAAACTCCAACTATTTCAGCTTATGATCAATAGTGTATCTCCCTAGGGTTTGTAAACACTGCATGCCCAAAATGGCATCAAGACTATCCAAGTCAATGACGTAGAAATCAGCCTCTAGAAGATAATCCCCAAAGTGAACCGGGAGTCCTGAAATCTTCTCTGTACAGCTCAACAAATCTCCCCTAGCAACCTTTACCTCAAACTCAGAAATGCTGTCTATCTGAAATCCTCTCCTGGAAACCATACCAGTGCTGATAAAGTTATGTGGAGCACCTGTGTCTAGGAGGCAAATGATTTGCTGTCCTCTAACCACTCTCTTTAGACAGAATGGGTGACACGTGGGAATACCTGAGAGAGATGCTAAAGTAATAGGAGGCTGCTCATGGGGGGCTTCCCTCTTCTTCCCTTCTGCTGATCGCTCTTCCTGAGCCTCCTCATCGCTGTCCTCAACATTGCTGCCCTCCTGCTGCTTGCATTCACCTTGGGAAACCACCTCAATGTAATATATCTTGGCTTTTCCAAGGCACCTATGGTCTGGAGTCCAAGGCTCTCTACATGTGAAGCATAATTTCTTTCTTCTCAATTCATTTCTTGTCTCGAAATCTAGTCTAGGGTGTGTACTCTTATTCTGATTTTTATTCTTTTGGAATGAAGAAGATCCCTTAAAAGTTTTCTTAGGTGGCTTCATAATGGAAGAGGGTGAATCCAAATCATGTCCTAACTTAATAGCGTCATCCAAGGTGCTCGGCTTGAGGATTCTAACCAATCCTGTAGGTGCTCTATAAACATCATCACTTTCCTCCTCTCAGACATATCAGGAACCATAATGGAAATCTTCTGAAACTCATCAATGTAGTGGTCCAAAGACCCACTCTGTCTTAGCTGGGCTAACTCCCTATAGGAAACCTCAATGTCTTTCCTGTCAAAACGGGTAATCAATTTTGTGCTGAAAGTCTCATAAGACGTACTCAATCCATGATCCTGGGTGACAAGGCCATGATGCCACCAGTCATATGTTGCTCTCTCTAAATGGATGGTCGCAAACTTAATAGCCTCTGTTTCTGAGATGAGTTTGAGGGTCAAGAAGGTGTCTAGCTTGTGAATCCAAGCTCTCACGGATGTCTTACCGCTGCCATCAAATGTAAGAAGGGATAATTTGTTCATTACGTGCTTTAAATCCCTGTTCTGACCCCTGGGTCTCATATCTTGTTGAGCTTTGACTCAATCAAGTAGCATATCCCATTCATCGTGCATGGCCAACACATTATCAGGAAGAACGATTGTTGTCTCAGGTTTTCCTATTTCTTCCTCTGCATTATTTTTTGTAAAGGTAGGCATAAGGGGCCTATCTGAAGTACGAGTGGGTGCTCTAGCTGGTCTAGTCGATCTTGCTATACTGCCTCCACCACTATGATGGCTCGGGGGTCTCCTAGGTGCTACTGTCAACTGTTGAATAACCCTTGTAAGCTGATGTAAGACATCAACAATGTGCTCCTATCCATCACGTATGGCCCTCAATGTCTCCCTGGCCTCTCTATCTGTCTCCTCAGCCATATCTGTACCCCGAGTACCCTGTTCAAACACAATCTCCTCGTCTGCCTTGTATGACTATCCTCTATATCAACATGTATTGAAGATTCTGGCTGTTCCTATTCAACTCTATTATGTCTGAAATTGTAAGACCTGTGGTTGCTATGCATGCCTACTCAACATTGCTACAAATTGAAAATCTAGCCCACTAGGCTAGCAAGACCAAAGGCTCTGATACCACTGTAATATCCTATTTGCCAATCACGAAAATTTATTTGCAAGAATATCCGATTTCTGAAGATTGCAATTAATCTTGTTTATGGTGAGGTATGTATGGGTATGTTTCTTGCTCAAGTACTTGGAGGTGCAGTTACACAAATATATATAACAAATTTTACTAAGTCCTCAACACGGGTGCATTTCATCATTTAATCCAACCATAGAAAGGTATTGCAGAGATAGTATCTTAATGGAATTGAATCTTATTGACATTAAAACACAATAGTATAGACTCGGCCAATTATAAGTTTGAAATTATTAGACCGGTCATATTACATAGTAAGTTCGAATGAAGTATGCACTTGATGCTTGTGACCACTCGCGGGTTATATAACAGTGACATCCAACACGAGTATAGGCTACTATGTGCACTTGACTTGAGTAGTTGCTGTGCGACATTGTTGGTGTTGAGATTGGTCTAGACGGCCAACCTAGTTGTCGGCTTCCACTCTGTAATACCCTCTTCAGACACACTGGCTGGAGCTTTTGACTTAACCAATGTCCACTCTTCAACAGAGAACGTGACCCTTCTACGTGGTATATATATGCAATGATGGTTCCGCGCAGCTACCTAGGAACTCTAGTGAATCCTTCACGCGTTGCGTCCAAATAGAATGGTCGCAGACCCCCGATATGAAGGAGAGGTGAGTGTCTACAACACTCACGGTGCTACCAATGGGTGTGCAGACCTATATATGACATCGTCCCTTAGAAACATGGGGACCAGCAGTGATGAGTGCAATTTGCAGTCTCCCTTACCCTTGCGACTATACCAGACTTAGACTGGTCTTGGCGTCCAATGCCCAAACGTTACCAATCAAGACAAGAATGGAATCACGCCTTCTAGTGTCACCTTCGAATAAGCAAGAATCAAATTCTTAGAGGATACCTCTTTCCTTGCTTGCCTAATCTGTTTGTGAACTCTGATGTAGAAATATTTTGGTGCCTATATATGAATCCAATTGTGAAATCTGAATGACTTCACTATCGAGATGCTGGGGCTACGTCCAACCTTTCAAGATTTCCAAAGGGTTTGCGTCCTCAGAAATATAACCAGTCACGTGAGCAACCTGATTTTTTATCTTTTGTTTATAAATTCCATGGTGTTGATCCCAAGGTGCACTTTATGCTTTTATAACCTCTAAGTGAGGGAAAGCACAGAAAACTAAGCAATGTGGGATAAAGTACGTTCACTTAAAGTCATTTTAAGTTACTTTTAATATAAAACGACTTAAGACATAAAGTGACTTTGATAACCTCACTTTATAAAATAAAGTGACTTAACTATAGAAAAGGGATCCCAAATAATTAAATATTCACCCACTGAAGCCTGTGACTGGTTGGCATCCTAAAAGAAGCCGTTAGCCTATCCGGATGGGGAGATAGACTAAACGAGCGCCAAAATGGCCTAACACGGCGAAGGGGATATTACAACCATCTTTATTATTATTCCTTGTATGTAATTTATCAGATAGAGCAGTAAACAGACATTATTGTCAATGTTTGGGCAATTTCATAAACATATGTTTCTCAAATTAATGTGTGGTCGGCCAAAGTTCCTTCCATTGCTGTCTTAACCTTTATGGCTGGTCCTCAATTGTTTTTAGATTTTATTAAACTTCTAATACAATCATTGTCTTTAGTATTTGGTCGACTAACTGAATCACATCATATTGTTTATTGCTTCCAGACAAATCATATCTCACATATTTAATTAAGTCACAGCCTTGCGTTGTTCTATATTAACAAATATTTGTTTTTATTGTGTAGGCTCTTAAGGGAAGAGTTCTCTTTAACATATATGCATATTTTATATGAATTGCACTTAAGTTTGTTGTCATATCCTTTGTAGTCGCATATCATGTATGTATATATTTTCATAAAGTCGACTGCTATCATATATGGAGTGATTATTAAAGTCTAATTGATTGTTTCATATAATCACATCTCTTCTTAATCATCATGATCACTTCTCATTAAGAGAATTTCTACTTCTTGATTACCATGACTTACTCTGCTTAAATTGATGCGCACTCGTAATGGAGTTGGCCTTTAAACATTAATGATGATCTTTGATTGATAGCCTTGTTCATTTGCTTTCACATAAATGAGTTATGTAAACATTCTCTTCAATCTTCCTTTGATCACATTAATGGTAGCTGTTGGCATCACTAACCAGTAAGCTCTCTACCGGTCCAAGTGTTGTCATTGATTGGCAAAAGAGGATAGAGATTTGTTGTCTCTATTATAGAGGGGACTCTTCATCTAGAGAGGCTGTGAAACCGGTCACTACACTAAGCATCAGCAACTGGATAATGCACTCAGCAGGGAAGAGTGTATCCTAGTATCAACCAAGGACCAACCTTCAACCCGTATAGACAAGTACAAATAAAAGCATATCCAACAAATGTCTATAACACATCCGGGACAGTGCAACCGGTAATTCGCCACACCGTGTAACTGGTAAGCCAAGAAAGAGACAGCAACAGGTCTAAGACTCTTACCTGTTTATAGCATGAAGAACTCAACTGATATATTATAAGACTCCGGTATGAACCGAGGAAGTCATAGTCAACTGTCTGTTCCAACCAACTCTTCTTGGCCGGGATTTATTGCAATAAATCCAAGTGATCTTGAGTTGTCTTGGTGATCGGTTTGAGATGCAGGTAAAGGATTTAAAGCCGGAATCAATGGTTTCTTGAGGCGCGACTGAAGGATTTAAAGCCGGATTCAGTGGCTTTAAATCGAAGTGTTATCTCTTATGAAGAAAGGTTGCCTGACACGCAACTGTTGTTTTCTTCATGTAGTGGATGAAGCCAGAGCTTGCATCGGATGCTTGCTCAGAGAACAAACACTTCACTGAGTGATGCATTCGTTGGATCTCAGGATTAGGTCATGCATTTGAGGCGCAGTCAGGGCAACAAAACTGAATATACTCTTATGTCTGTTGAGAAGAAGAATTGCCTTCATTCTGGCGAGAAAAAGAGTGAACCTATATGCTACAGTAGCAAGGGTTAGAGAAAATCGACAAAGAGAGATAATAGGTTGTGCAAAGCAGCACAACAACAGTTGAGAATACTCCTGTGTTAACCGGTGATAATTCTCAGTAGAGCACATATAGAGATCACATCTGGCTAAGCAGAGCTTGCTGTAAAGATCTTGATTCTATTGTTTTCTAGCAAACTACAATAGACAAATCGCAGCATTTGGGTGGACTCTAATAGGTCCCTTGTATCAAAATCCCTTAACTGGGTGACATCTTTCAAGGCGTTTGAAGTCCCTTAATCGGGCAGGTCTTAATAGGCCTTACTGTAACAAATCCCTTGACCGGGTAGGCTCTTAACAGGGCGTACTTTAGAAGAGTACAAATATTGTGAGGTCTCCTCACACCGTGGTTTTCACCCTAACCGGGTTTGCACGTGATAAATTTGGTGTCACTTTGTGTTTGTTCACTTGCTATTTTATTTGCCTAGAACTGCTTGTTTTTGTGCTACAAGTTTACTTCACTGGATTAAAGAAAAAGGAAAGATTTTTTCAAGTGTTGATTCACCCCTCCCCTCTCAGCACCGGTTGGGACTGTCAATTGGTATCAGAGCGTTGTTCTATTTTTCTTTGTTGCTTAACCGCACAGAGAGAAAGCTATGATGATGAGAAAGGAAGGACCAAAGTTTTCAAAAGAAAACTTCACCTTATGGTGCAGCAGAATGAAGCTATATATGAAGACCAACGGTGACCAGTACTGGAATCATGTTACCAATGACTATAGTGAGCCCGCTGGCACCTTGACACCTGATGAAGAGAAAATTAAGACTGAGCACACGGCTGCCATGGACATGATAGCTAGCACCTTACCCGACCACGTGTTTGCTGAAATTGAACATCTTAGCTCCGCTTGCAAAATGTGGAAAATGTTACAAACAGTCTTTGGAGGAGATCCCAATGTTCAGAGAGCCAAGGTCGAAAGCCTCAGGGGAAAGTATGACGACATGAGGATGAATGATTGAGAAGATATCGAGCAATATAGCAACCGAATCAAGGAAGTGATCAACTCCATCAGAAGTGTTGGAGGCAAGCTGACTGAAGAAGAGGTGGTAAGCAAAATACTAAGAACTCTCAGACCTCAGTATGCCATCAAGATCTCTGCCATTCAAGAGCTTAGATCTATAAGCAACGATCAAGTCACCTTAGACTCCCTAATCGATAAGTTGGCTGCTTTTGAATTAAGCAACTTTGATAATAGCCTATCTGTTCAGGAAGGAGCATTTAAATCATCGGTCAATGCCTCTTCCACCAAAAAGGGAAGAGAAACCGGTAACTCCTCTACTGGTAAGATCGGCAACCTCATTGAGAATCTGCTCTCAGAGGAGACAGAGCAAGATGAGTTTGAAGCTCTGATTGCTAAGAGATTCCCCAGAGGGAAAGGGAAGTATAAAGGGAAACTCCCTTTAAAATGCTTCTCTTGTAACAAAATAGGACACATTGCTGCCCGATGTCTAGATAATGTAAACAGAGACAAAAGAGACCAGTTGAAGAACAAAGAAAAGTAGGAATGCTATCTTGTGGAGGAAGGAGACACAGACAATGAGTCTGAAGACTCAGAAGATCCAGAAATTGCATTTGTTGCAACAAAGGAGAGCCCAACTCTTAATGAAGTTGCACTCATATCCAGATCTCATCAGTATGACGATTGGATCATTGACAACGGATGTACTCACCATATGACCGGTGACAAGAGCAAGTTCATCAACTTGGAGCTCAACGACAGCGGATCAGTCACATTTGGAAACGATGCCCCTTGTGCCATCAAGGGTAAGGGATCTATTGTTCTCTGCAACAATGCTGTCTGTGAAGACATGTACTGGGTTGAAGGACTCAGGTATAACTTGATGAGTGTTGCACAGCTAAACAACAAAGGTTTCCAGTTGGAATTCGGTCAAGGCTCCTGCGTAGTCAAAAATCAATTTGGATCTCAAGTTGCAACCGGTAGACAGAGCAAAGGCAATTTGTTCTACCTAGACTCAATAGAAGGAGCCTGTTTAATTGCTTTTGTCAAAGGAGAATCAAGCAAGATTGGTCTTATCTCCAAAGAAGACAATAGTTGGCTATGGCACAAGAGACTCTGCCATATAAACTTTGACAACATTGTCAAAGTAAGAAGGAAGAAATTGGTCAGAGGACTCCCAGAAATTGCAGAACCCATGGGAGGTATTTGTAAGGATTGTCAGTTAGGAAAACTGACAAGAGCAAGTTTCAGTAGCAAGTCCTTCTCTGCTGAAAGTGTCCTAGATCTTGTACACAGACCTGTGTGGACCAATGACGACAAAGAGCTATCATGGAGACCGATATTTCATGTTGTTTGTAGATGATTTCTCAAGAATGATGTGGACACTCTTTCTCTGTGAGAAATCAGAAGCCTTTCACATGTTCAAAGTTTACAAGGCTAGAGTGGAAAAGAAAACTGGTAGAAGCTTGAAATGTCTGAGGTCGGACAGAGGTGAGTACACCTCTCATGAGTTTACTCATTACTGTGAGGAACATGGCATACAAAGACAGTTCTCTGCACCTAGGACTCCTCAGCAAAATGGCGTAGCAAAAAGAAGAAACATAACGTTGATCGGCTGTGCTAGAATCCTATTGATCCAAAAGAATCTTCCTCATCACTTCTGGAGAGAAGCTGTCAACACCACTGTGTATACAATCAACCGAGTTCAAGTAAAAAAGGGAACCGGTAAGATACCTTACGAACTATGGTTTAAGCATACTCCCAGTGTAGGCTACTTCAAAATCTTTGGTAGTAAATGTTATATCAAAAGAGAAATGTTTTCTGGGAAGTTTGATTCCAAGAGCGATGAAGGAACATTTCTGGGTTATTCTACCAAAAGCAAAGCTTATCGGTGTCTGAACTAAAGAACAGGCAAGATAATTGAAAGCATCAATGTAAAAATTGATGAATCATCAGAACCAAACAAGAGGACTGGACATGTCAATCATGAAAATTTTAAACTTACTAATGGAGGAGATGTCTTTGAGTTCGATGAAGCAACAACTGAAGAAGAGGAGGCAACTTCCACTGATAGAAATCAAGAGCGAGAGATTGTGCCCGAAGTTGACAGGACACCCTAGGATGGTGAACCAGTAGATGTTCAGAACCATGACGAAGATATTGCTCAACAAGATGAACCGGACCCGGAACAGAGGCCGACTCTTCCAAGGTATGTCACATATCACTCTACTGACAATATAATTGGTGACAGGCATGGGAACATCTTGACCAGGAAAAAGGCCAAAGAGAACGTCTGTCTTCTCTCGTGTGTTGAGCCCAAAACCACCAAAGAAGCCCTTGAAGATGAAAATTTGGGTCAAGGCCATGGACGAAGAAATTGAGCAAATAGAAAAGAATGACACATGGGAACTTGTGCCAAGACCTCATGACAAAAATGTAATTTGGACTAAATGGGTTTACAGAAACAAACTGAATGAGGATGCTAAAGTCATCAGAAATAAAGCAAGGCTAGTTTGCAAAGGCTATGCTCAGGAAGCTGGACTAGACTATGGAGAAACTTTTGCACCAGTAGCCAGATTGGAAGGGGTGAGAATTCTTCTTGCCTATGCAGCTCACAAAGGCTTTAAAGTGTACCAGATGGATGTGAAGTCTGCATTTCTCAATGGAATACTAGAAGAAGAAGTCTACATTGAGCAACCGGAAAGGTTTACATTTGTTCAAAAGACTGATATGGTCTGTAAACTAAAAAAGGCTCTCTATGGACTCAAGCAGGCCCCAAGGGCTTGGTATGAAAGGTTGCATTCATATCTTCTGACAATTGGATTCATCAGAACCAGTGACAACAACAATATGTATCTTAAAACCGGAAAGGATGGAAATCTAATTGCTGAAATCTTTGTTGATGACATCATCTTTGGAGGAGATGACAAAATGAACAAATCATTTGCTGAAGAAATGAAGAAAGAATTTGAGATGTCTATGATAGGGCCCATAAAATTCTTTATTGGACTACAGGTCCATCAGCTAAAAGAAGCTATCTTCATCTCTCAGTCCAAGTACATAAAATAAATTCTGAAGACTTTTGGACTAGAAGAATCCAAACCAGTTGGAACTCCAATGATAACTAATCTTAAGTTATCAAAGGAGGATGATGCCAAAGAAGTACATGAAACAATGTATCGGTCCATGATAGGAAAATTGTAGTATGCTGTTCACAGAAGACCGGACATTGGTCTTGCAGTTGGCATAGTGGCAAGATTCTCTGCTAATCCCAAAGAAACACATCTAATTGCAGTAAAGAGAATCTTCATATATCTAAAGGGAACTGAGGAATATGGCTTATGGTTTCCACACAAGGGTGGATTCCAAATTAAAGTCTACACAGATGCAGACTGGGTTGTCAACATGGATGATAGAAAGAGCACAAGTGGTGGTGCATTCTTTCTAGGTGGAAGAATAGTATCGTGGACAAGTAAGAAGTAGAATTGCATTTCACAATCCACTGTTGAAGCTGAATATGTTGCTGCTGCAATAAACTGCACATAGGTGATTTGGATCAAACAATTGCTGGAAGGTATTCAGGAACAGGTACCTGAACTGATTGCAATTCATTGTGACAGTACCAGTGCCATAAACATATCCAAAAATCCTGTTATGCACTCCAAGACCAAGCACATTTCCATCAAGTATCACTACTTGAGGGAACTTGTATAGAACAAAGAAGTTAGATTGGAGTACGTGTCCACCAAAGAACAGATTGTTGATATATTCACAAAGCCATTACCAAAGAGTACTTTTGAGTATTTGAAAGGTAGACTGGGGGTTGTACCCCTCTCAGATCATTAGTAATCATAAACAGGTAGTCATCAGTTCATTATGATTCAAACAAAAGGTTACATCCTATCTTTTATGAACTAATGAAAAGGACTGCTGCTCGCAGGGGGAGCAGGGTATGCAAATCTGTCTAATTAGCCTTTTGGCATTATATTGTCAAAAAATGGAAGAATATGATTACCTATCATATTTTTGCCATCAATGCCAAAGGGGAGATTGTTGGCGTCACTAAACGGTAAGCTCTCTACCGGTCCAAGTGTTGTCATTGATTGGCAAAAGAGGATAGAGATTTGTTGTCTCTATTATAGAGGGGACTCTTCATCTAGAGAGGCTGTGAAAGCGGTCACTACACTAAGCATTAGCAACCGGATAATGCACTTAGCAGAGAAGAGTGTATCCTAGTATCAACCAAGGACCGACCTTCAACCGATATAGACAAGTCCAAATAAAAGTATATCCAACTAATGTCTATAACACAACCAGGACAGTGCAACCGGTAATCTGCCACACCAAGGGTGTGTAACCGGTAAGCCAAGAAAGAGACAGCAACGGGTCTTAAGATTCTTACCTGTTTATAGCATGAAGAACTCAATCGATATATTATAAGACTCCGATATGAACCGAGGAAGTCATAGTCAAGTGTCTGTTCCAATCAACTCTTCTTGACAGGGATTTATTGCAGTAAATCCGAGTGAGCTTGAGTTGTCTTGGTGATCGGTTTGAGGCGCAGGTAAAGAATTTAAAGCTGAAATCAATGGTTTCTTGAGGCGCGACTGAAGGATTTAAAGCCCGATTCAGTGGCTTTAAATCGAAGTGTTATCTTTTATGAAGAAAGGTTGCTTGACACGCAACTATTGTTTTCTTCATGTAGTGGATGAAGCCAAAGCTTGCATCAGATGCTTGCTCAGAGAACAAACACCTCACTGAGTGATGCATTCGTTGGATCTTAGGATTAGGTCATGCATTTGAGGCACAGTCAGGGCAACACAATTGAATATATTCTTATGTCTGTTGAGAAGAAGATTTGCCTTCATTCTGTCGAGAAAAAGAGTGAACCTATATGCTACAGTAGCAAGGGTTAGAGAAAATCAACAGAGAGAGATAATAGGTTGTGCAAGGCAGCACAACAACAGTTGAGAATACTCCTGTGTTGACCGGTGATAATTCTTAGTAGAGCACAAATAGAGATCACATTTGGCTAAGTAGAGCCTTTTGTAAAGATCTTGATTCTATTGTTTTCTAACAAACTACAATAGACAAATCTGATGTTATGTTACCTGTTACTGAGAGGGGGGGGGGTGAATTAGAAAATAGTAAAACTTATTGTTTAAGACTTGTAAACAGATTCTTGAATGCAAACTAAAAAGTTAACAGTCATTCACAAGCATAAACTGAATCACACAAATCTACACAAATATTTGTATGTGGAAACCCTTGGTTAGAGAGAAAAACCACGGTGAGATAGAGCTCACAACTTCACTAGTTCCAAATGAAGGCGCCCTGCTAGGAGCTTACAAAGCACTGGTTAAGGTACTACCTAGTTAAGGGATTTTACAAGAGATCTGTTAAGATCTAAACCCTATTAGGAGCTGCCTGGTTACAGGACTTTGCACATCAACAAGATGTTACCCTATTAGGGGATTTTTACAACGAGCCAATTAGGTCTTCCCTAATATAGGGATTTGTATATGATGAAATATCTTTAAAAAATAGTGATCTATAATGACACTAATTGTCTGATTAGATCATATCTGTAGATTCCTTCCCCTGTTTGCCTGGTTGTTGATCTTCTTTTCTACCTTCACCTTTGTGCCTGTAGCACTCTTTAGAAGATATCTCTCCTTTGCTCTCTGCGATTTTCACTTATCAACAACAGCAACTTACTTTGCGTCCTATTACTAATATTTATACAAGAGTGATCCTCTTGACTCATAGAACTGCCGAGGAACAAACTTGACCATAAAATATGCAATGCAAGAAAGCTGTGCGTTGTGATGTTTATCTTGAGATCATCCATAGAACTTAAAGCTAACTCATGTTGAACGGTTAACTTTGCATCAGAATAATGGACGTCTCGCATAATCAGGCTCTTAACTCGAACTATAATTCAAATTGTTCCACAAAAATTGGACCGGATTTTTCTATCAGTTAGATCGGTACCTGTTTGTAGTTGGATGTTGAATAAGACTGATACTGAGTACTTGGTTCAATCTACCTGTTTATCTAACTACTTAGTTGACCGGTGCATATACTATGTGCTTTATCTACCAGTGTCATCTACGTAATGCAGGTGACCGGTGATCTTCAACCGGTGTGAATGGGTTTGATGAAGTACACTAATGACAACTTATATTGCTAACAATCTTCCCCTTTGTCATTGGTGGCAAAATAGTCAAAAGCAAAACCATTCATACAATAATTGTTCAAACCTTGGTTAGTGAAATAGAATAGTGCCCTTGGTGTCTTGCCTGATTGAATGCTCTGCTCCAGCCCGGAACTTCCCCTGACTGAGTCCTTTGGTTTTCATTAACTTCTCCTTTTTCTTTACAAATAACTTTCCCTTTTTGCCTCCATAAGACAAAGGGTTATGTCTTCCTTCACATTTGAAGCTGTGTGAAGATATCCTTATATATGGTCTTTGCAGAGTGTAGAAACGGTGCCCATTGACCGGTTACATGCTCAATGTTCTGTTGGGCAGCCTTGAGAGATACAATGATGTTTTCCATATCATCGACAGTTTTGTAGTCCGGTTCATTGACCTGAACATTAGTTGAAGTAGCCGTTTGGTGCATGATATCAAGTGTTGGGGCCAAAAACATCTGGAATCCAATGATGTCTTGAATTCTTTTGTTCTCTTCTTCTGCAGTCTTCCTGAGGACTTGAGTAAGACTAGCCATTTCTCTGCTAAAAGTTGTGGCTGTTTTGCTCTTGATGTCAAATTGGTTGGACAAAGCTCTTATGTCTTCTAAAGTCTTTGTAGCTTTGTCAGTTATGTCAGTCAAGAAAAGCTCAAAATTTGAAGTTCTAGTTAACAAATTTTCTGCAACTTGTATCTGCTGTTGAAGAACTTTTAGATTATTTAGCAGAATGGCTTTAATAGTTGCAACTTGCTTGTGAAGAAGCTCCACTCTTTTCTGCGCATAGTGTTCAATAGCCAATGTTTCTAGATCAGTCAGATCTTCACCGATGGTTGCAGTCAGCACTTCCAGCTAGTCGATGATCGGTTCATCTTCATCTATATCAGCATCCAGCACAAAGTTGTATAAGATATCTTTTACTTTGTTCAAAACCATATCCTGTTTTCTTTTAGTGAGCTCTTTCAGCTGTCATGTTGACATTTTGCTGATGTCAACTATTGTATCGGTTGCTTTGCTTCTTTTTGCTGCAGATTCTCCAGAGGATGTGATCTTTCTTTTAGAGGAGCTGGCAAGAGTTTCTCGATCCTTTTCTCTACTCTATTCTTGTGCCTTTGGAGCTTGCTCATGCTCTTTTACATCTTGTTGGTCTGTCTTGTTTCCCTCTTCTGGTCTGGCTCTTGGTTCCTGAAGGTGAATCTCAGGCATAGCATCTTCTACTTGATGTGAGGGTTCTTGTGATTGCACCTATTCTTCAGCTATATGAAGATCATTTGTAGGGATCCCTTCACCTCTTTGATCTGATCCGTCAATAGGAAGATTGACAGAAGTCTATCCCAATTTAACCGGTTCACTAGAAGTGAACTCTTCTGTGAGGACTTCCTGCTCATCAGATATCGGAGTCTGAGTTGCAGTAAACTGAATAGGTGGATCCACAATTGTAGTGGTGTGATCTTGATTGAAATCATACTGCTCCTAGAAATCCAAGGTCTCTTTAAAGACTTCATTCTCATAACCATTGAGAATCTTGGCGACTCTGTAATTTGTGTCTAGATTCATTGATGCATCTCCTAAAAGAAGTATGATAATTTTATCACTCAAGCCAGGTCTAGCTTTCTCTAGGGCTTCTTTATTGATTTGTGAGTTTCTTTCTAGACTGGTTCTCCATTTTTCTTGAAGCTTGCCATTCAATTCCAGAGGAAGCTTGCCTCTATAATCCCTAGGTGTTTTCATGAAGTCTAAAAGAGTTTTGACAAGAGCTTCTTCTATTGCCTGTTTGTCTTCCTCTGCTAGCATGCTATACCATTTGGCTGCATTATCTATTTCTCCAAAATTTGTAATTTCAGCTACGATGTCATTAACAGTCATGGTGCGAGCCTTACCTTTTTCTGGAGATACAAGAAGGGTAGGATTTGTCGGTTCATCGGTTATGTTGACGATGACCGGTTTGTCTACTCCAAGTATTCCTTTTCCTTTTCCGATATCACGAACCGGTGGAGTTGTTGCCTTTTGGCGTGCTTCCTCTGCTTTTTGCTGAGTCTGAAGTAGGTTGCTCCAGATGGCTACTCCTTCAGTGTGGACTTTCTCGGTTTCTCCAATCAGCAAGAGGTGTGTTCTTTTCTTTATCAGGAAGTTCTACTGGTGTAGTTCATCTTGTTGGCTCGCTTTTTCTGGAGTGAGATGATTTTGCACTTCTAGCAGAGCTTGAATCCTTAGCTCTTTTTCCTTTTCCATTGAAGCTTTCCACCTACCTTGAAGAATATTTAGCAGATCCTTAGGCTGTACCTTTTGCAACTCTGTAGGGCTTAGATTGAACTTATGCAGGCATTCAACGATAGCATCTTCAATTTTTCTTCGGTCTTCATCATTTGCCAAAGTCTATCTTCTACTAACATTAGCCATTCCTCCGGTTTCTTTCAGTTCTGTTATGAATTCATCTATCGTTGGTTTACTTTTTCTTGGTGGATCCACCTTTGCTTGCTTGCGGGTCCTCTTGTTTCTTTCGCTGAGCAGAACTGTATCCTCCAGATTGGTTTCTTTTGCTTCTTGCTCATGTGTACTTGGCTCCGGTTGAGCTTTTCTCTTTTGTGCTATTGGTGGTGCAGCTTGTGGTTTCTTCTTTGGCGTGGGTGATCTTTTGACATAAACATTCTTGATTGGTGCCTGCTTTAAATTCTTCTCTATTTCCTCATAGGTTCCAAACCATTGAGCACCGGGATCCAGATGTGCCTTTTCCAGGGCCTCTACATACATCATTGCAAACTTTGCTGTGATTTTGTATCCAAACTCAGGTGTGTACTCGGTTCTTGATTCTACTGCTTTAATGATGTAGAAGTCAGTAGACACCAGAAAACATACCTCCTTTTTGTATTTTTCAACAATAGTGGATGGGATTCTTTCTCTAGCATGCATTTTTAGTTGAAATGCATTGAAGTAATTGGTTATTTCCTTGTCAAACTGGTCTCCCAGTTCGTTAGCCATGTCACTAATTTGCATCATGACCGGTCGATCTGTTGCCCATGTTACTTTTCCTTGACCGGGGAAGAAGTTAGAATAGAAGTAAAGACATACCAAGAGTTTTTTTCAGTGACTTCTTGACGATGCCCAACTTCTTCATGTTTTCAAAGATTTGTCCTCTTAGCATTTCGCATATATCATATTGTGCACCATCATGAACAATTCTGTAAGCTGCATGTATGCCTCCACCCGGTATGCTGTTGAGGTTACTTGATTGATATACTTTGTAACCGATTACAGCTGATGCGAACCGAACAATTGGATCCTCAATGTCAGTTATGGTCATTAATCGCTTGTCAGATTTTGACTTTGTCAGGTTAGCCACCACTACATTAGATATGGTTCTTAGAGTAAGCGCCTCTCCCTGTTTGCAGAACCCAGTTACCTTGTAGAGATCTTCTTTCGTGATTGAAGTGCAGATCCCTCTTATAAGCCAAAATCCCGGATCATGCACCTGACTGACTACCATTCGAATCCACTCAAGTTTGAAGATGATTGGATACGAGGCTCCATTTATGATTCCCGATGATACGAACTTTGTGTTGCCATTGGGATGATTACCATCAGGGCATAGTGAGCGATACTCGTTCTATATGTATGTTTCTCCTAACTCTTCTTGCTTAGCTTGAATAAACGCAGTTACATCTTCTATCAGTAGCACTCCTTTAGGTATTGAGGAGAGCGCGCCGGCCATGTCGATCTCCCTGTCTTGTTTTGGCGAGATGTCAAAAGGACTACGCTCCATTTGATTTGCAGGAACAAGCTTTGTCAAGCATGATGAGGATGCCATTGCTCTAACTTGGTTGCTAGAGATGATTAGATCGGTTTGACAGATAATCTTACTCAATGATCGAGTTGCAAGAATATTGCTCGAGCAGAGATTAGATAACATAAAATCGCAAGGTAAAAAGGAAAGAGTTAACCTCCTTTTCTTTTATAGGAATAGGGCATAACGGTAATTACCAAATGGTAACTATTTGTTAAACGGCTATAGTAATAAATGCCTTAATCTTTCTTGACGCCTTTTCTAACCGGTAGTCTGACTTTTTTCAATTAGGCATGTCCCGGTTGATTGCCTCATGTCCTTCCAGTTTGTTCTGTAGCCTGAGTGAGATAGGACTCACCAATTCTACCGGGAATGATAGTTGTACTACCGGTTCCCTCTAGGCCTTGAAGACTTAATTTGCAGAAGAAATATCACCATCTTGTGATGATGATTTTGCCTTCGTTGCCTCCTCGACAGAGTTCTTTGATTCCTTGACAAACCATATTTTCTTCACTACTTTCTTGGTTTCTTTGTCTTTGTTGTTCCTTTTATCAGAACTCAAGGTCTTTACCACTGGTTCGTCTGATCCTTTGTTTCTGTTCCTGTTTTGGTTCCGGTAGTTTTTAGCTAGGTGACCGACTTTGTTGCAGTAATGGCAGACTATACCGGTTGCTTTCCATGGATTCATCCCTCTTGGATTAGGTGGTTCGCTCCATGATTCTCTGTTGCAATGCATCTCTTTGTTTGGATGATTAGTTGCATTTTGGTTTCTACCCCTTTTTGAGAATATCGGTCTGGGTGATCTAAATGCCATAGTCTTTGATTTGCATTCTTCAACCTTGTGTCCGAATTTGCTGTAGGCATAACAGTATCCCTTGAAGCTTCCCCTACTTGCACTGGTCACGGATAAGGGACTGGACCAGCACTCATTGGTCTTGTGGCCCTTTTTGCAACAGTTTTTACAGTAACTGTTGTTGGTTTTTACTGGTGCATTTCTACAGTCATTAGTGTCATGACCTGGTTTTCGACTAGGCTTACAAGAGGTGTAAAAGTTTTTTCTACCTCTTTATGCTAGTGTCTTCCTTTTGTTGACTCCACCGGTAAATCTGAGACCGGTGTGATCATTGTGCCTTCGTTGAGCATTGAGTTGCTCATCGAGCTTGACCGAGCTTTCATTGTATCTTCTCAACATTTCATTCCTTCTTTCAAGGACTTTCATTTGTTCCTTAAGTTGATATATCTCAATTGCTAGCTTCTTGCATGCTTCATCTCTAACTTGCCATGCTTTATGCATATTGACATTTTCCTGGGTGGCAATCAACAAGTCCTCTTGGAGTTGCATAATGAGGAGTTCATTGGCTCTTGTAGCTTCCTCTGCCCGGTTCATTGCTTTTTCAGAGGCTGTTGATGTCTTGACTGCTGTGTTCCTTTTGCTTTCAATTTTTCGTTTCTGCTCAATCAATTCAGTCATTCTTAGAGCATTTAACTTTTACTCCCTTTTGAGATCAGCAATCTGATCGGTTAGGATTGGATTCTTTTTTGTAAGCTCGTAGACTGCTTCCTTGGCTTCATTAGACCCACTCTGCCCAGAGAGTTCGTCGATGGTTTCATTGATCTCATTTAGTTGTAGCGCCAACTCCTTTCTCTTTGCAAGTGACTTCCTCAGTCTATTTTCCAGCGAGGCAATAATGTCATTGGGTTCCTCTAGCTGTTTCTAGTACTGGTAACCCTCCATGATCTTTTTCTCAAGTTGTTAAACTTTTATTGTATAGAGAATGAGGCTCTGATACCAATTGATGTTATCTTACCGGTTACTGAGAGGGGGAGGGGGTGAATTAGAAAGTACTAAAACTTATTGTTTAAGACTTGTAAACAGATTCTTGAATGCAAAGTAAAAAGTTAACAGTCATTCACAAGCATAAATTGAATCACACAGATCTACACAAATATTTGGACGTGGAAACCCTCGGTTAGAGAGAAAAACCACGGTGAGACAGAGCTCACTTCACTAGTTCCAAATGAAGGCGCCCTGTTAGGAGCTTACAAAGCACTGGTTAAGGTGCTACCCGGTTAAGGGATTTTACAAGAGATTTGTTAAGATCTAAACCCTGTTAGGAGCTGCCTAGTTACAGAACTTTGCACATCAACAAGATGTTACCCTGTTAGGGGATTTTTACAACGAACCGATTAGGTCAACCCTAATATAGGGATTTGTATATGATGAAATATCTTTAAAAAACAGTGATCTATAATGACACTAAATGTCTGATTAGATCATACCTGTAGATTCCTTCCCCTGTTTGCCTAGCTGTTGATCTTCTTTTCTTGGGACGATGGTGGCAATGACATGGCAGGATGTAGGCCAACTGACTTTTATGAGCCACTAGGAAGTTTTTGCAAGCTTTTTTTAGCAAGAAGATGTGCTCTTTCCTTTAATCTACCACTTACCATGTTGACATCCTCTTATTCTTTAATATGTGACATTATTTGTTGCTTTGGAAACCTTTTATTTATTTGGCCTAGGACAAACTTTTATTCCCATGCAAGAAATAGAACAAAAGTGAGCTTCCAATCGAAAGTACAAGCTATTATATTTAGTTTCACATTGGCTACAACACCAACAATAACACCTTCCATTAGGAAGTCGTTCAATCATTGTTGTATGTTGCCAAAGAGGTGATGCTGGATCAAATTTAATTAATCACTTTTATTTGAAGCACTTGAACTAGAACTACTAGCCATTCTGTATGAATCTAAAACAAAAAGCATTACATATTAACAACCCTACAAAACAATTGACATTATAATCCCTTATTATGCTTAAGAAGTTAAAAAAAATTCAATTCTTAATTTTTCTTTTGAAAAAACTTCAAAGAAATTATTTAGCACTTGAATGAAACTTAAAGTAAGAGGTATAAATTTTGGTTATTTGAAAAACCTTCAAAAAAATTATGTAGGGCTTGAATTTAACAGAGTAACAAGCATAAGAATGAGACTTGTTTTAAAGAAATAACGTTTCATTCAATTCCAATTGAAATTAAAACCAAATATTTTACTATTTTATAATTCCATCATAATTGTAAGTTAAGATCAATTAATTCCCTTTACCAATGTTATTGTTATAGTGGGAGATGAGAAATAACAAATACAGGGAGTTTTCATAAGTTATTGTCAATATTTATTATTAAAATCTACTTTTATGATTTCATATGTTGATTTCTTGTGTTTATCTTGTAGGAGGGAGAAGGGTGGAGGTGCTTTTGGTTGGGATGAATCCAGGTCCTTTTGGAATGGCCCAGGTAATTAGAATACTTTTATGTCTATGTCTTCTTCTTTTGAAAGATAAATGAGTGATTTTCCTATGGCCATAAAGTTTGGGTATACGTTTTGGACTCGAATACAAAAAATACACCATCCACTACACTAAACTTAAACAATTTTGAGCTTGGACATTAATCTTTAGCTTTTAATGTTCCATTTTTCTGATATGTAACTAAGATTATATTAATCAAAATGGGGAAAAGGACTATGAGATGTATCAAGAAACATCACTATTAGCATTTGAAGGCCTATTCCCCAAACCCTAACTCCTAATGTGACTAGTCTAGGCCGAAATGTCTGCACTATTTTCCCTACACCTCCAATTTGAATAGATCACCAAAATAACAAAGACTCAGAGACGGTATGTTCTGAGAGCAGTTTGAGATAATCCCTTTTGTTGATGTTGTCATGGGGAGCAATCCATTGTGTTTATGATATCATGGTGATTTATCCTTCAAAACTACAACTTGATTAGTATTCAGTTGCCCAAAGGAAGTTTCAAGCCAAAAAAACCAACAAGAGCCAGTCTTCCCTACTTCAACCATCAAACCTCTTTGGTGAAATTTGCATTTTTGAATTCCTTTTCTTGAGAACTCACATTGAATCAAGGAGGCCGGCCTCATTGTGGAAATTTTATGTAATGTCCTCTTTTTGTAATTATATGGACACTACGTGGATTAATGGAATGCAAGGTGGAATATGTGAATTATGACACAAATAATGAATTATGGATATGACTGGTAATTCCAAATGCTACTAAATGGGAATGAATACAATGTATGATAATGCAACAATAATGGATTTATATATGTATATATGACTGGTAATTCCAAATGCCACAATGGAATACAATCAAAATGTTCAATTCTATTACAGTTGCAACAATGACTTCTATAAGTGCTTGGCAGTTCGAAAGAAAATAAAATTCAATATATTTGTGTACTGGCTGTCTCTGATTTAACAATATAAAATATGCACATTACCGTGTGAGCCGTCTCTAATATACGATCTGATATATGTTGTAAATGACAGGATAAACACTTGGCAGAATTATGCCATCTCAGATACTCTATTCTGAATTATGCAATGTTCTGTACAGGAGTGGTGTCTAATATTTCAATAATGTTATATGCTCTTTGACTGTGCCGTCTTTGATCTGCGATTATAATACTTGCACTTGATAAAGGTTGCGCTAGCAACCGTTTATACTCTTATGTGAGTGAAATCCACAAAGGGAGTTATGCTTATAAAATCAATTCTCAATATCTGCTTTGGATAGCCGATTGGTTTGATATATGTGTGCCGAAGAGGCATGATGAACAGATGCAAAACTTTATGATCTTTAACCACCATTTGTTAATGGATAACAAATACAATTGTATGGATAATCATATGCTATTGCCAATAAAACATAACAGTCAATATGTGCCAAGTATTGATGGTAAATGAATATAGCCATGGCCGAGAATTATCATTTACCCATAATAATCATTTATGATTATTATGAGTAATCAATAGGACTACTCATTGTAATCATAAATCATTATTATAATATCAGCCCGCAATACGGTTGGCTGTATAATAGTTCCATGAGTCGGCAGTGACACCCGACCATGCAGAACAATGATATCATGATGCCATTCTCTCCAATATTATGATGCAGAGATATATGTGTATATGATACTGCATGACCATACATGATAGAATGTTCTGATATGTACATAGTACATTGTAGCATACATATGTATTCAAATATCAGTGATACTATGGATGTGCTCATGTACGATGTGGCTCATGTATGTATGCATGTATATGTATGGGTGCATGCATGTATGCATATGGGTGCATATATATGTATGTATGCATACGTATGTGATGGCACATTATGAATGACTGCATTTATGATGATGACACAAGAATGTTTATGCAATTATGATGACTAACTACTATGCAAGTGCAGGAAATATGTACAAGACAAGGTATGTTTATTTTCTCCTTGCCCTTATTTACATGTTTATTATTTTGATCAAGATAATGGGATATCACATTTTAATTTTTGCAAACAAAGTTGGTTTCCTTTCTTGGGCATAAATGAGAGGGGGAGCTGGAAGTGCATTTCCTCTAGGTTGGAATTGCAAAGGCAATTTGGAAATGAGCAATTTCTAAGTCAGAATTCTAATGGTAAGCTGGAAATGAGCAAAATTTTGGTCAGAATTCCAATGGTAAGCTGGAAATGAGCAGACATGGTCGGAATTCGAACTAGGAGGTGGAAATGAGCAAACTATAGGTCGGATTTCCATCTAGGAGCTGTAAATGAGAAAACCTCTATTATAGTATTGGACAAAGTCGATTGACCATGAACAGGTCAGATTGAAACCCCCACCATCAGACAATTCTCTACATTCCTTCAATTTTAATTTCTGGATATTTCTGCAATAAATTCCTATCTGAATACGGGCATCAACTACGATCTAGAGTTCAAAATAGCATCTTGCCACAGATGACATCATTGGCAAATTTGTAGATGGCATCAAGCATTCTATCAATCTGCTACTGTAGAGAAGGATAGGGAGCAATGCTGGACTTCCTGAGCCAATAATGCCCGACCATAAGACCCTCATTCAGACTGGCAATCGAACCACCCTCAAGCTCTTCCATGGCCTTAAAAGCGCGTTGAAATTTGGGTTCCATCGCCTCCACAAATTCATTGGTAAACCCGATTCAACTTTCATCGACATACAATTTGAGCTCCTTGTGCTGATAAAGCCAATCCAGGTATCGATTCCTCAGGGCTGCGGGCTCCATCTCCAACCCTTTCTTCTACAAAGAAATTGTATCAAGAACATTAACCTCTCCAGTCACAACAACCCGAGTTCTAGTCACAAGATGACATCTTTTAATGTTGATAATGTCAATCTTTGAAATCTTGGGCAAAATCCTCTAACTGGGAAGAAGGCAACTTTTTGCATAGGTTGTTGTTTGTGTTCCCTTGCGAAACTTGAGACACAACGAAACTTGAGACACAGGATTTTGGGCGATCATAGTTGTTTTGTAGGCTTGAGGAGACTCGATCCCTTGATGGCCACCTGACTTGATGAAATGCAGAGCAGCCAAGCAAGTTTTGATAGACGACTTACGACCTTACATTGCCCAAAGTCTCGTCTTGTCTGTCTTTAGAATTCCTCTTTTCATCTTCTTCTTGGCTTGGCCCCATTATTATCTTCCCTTCTCTCTCCAGATTGTATATGCTCTGATACCATGTTAATGTTATATACCAGAAATAAAAATAAGAAGATGAAACAAAATAATGAACAATAAGACACAACAAATTATCTTAGGAAAACCCTCCAACTTGAGGGAGAAAAACCCAGCCACAAAATATGACTTATATATTTAATAAAAGAGAAGAACACTGATTTACAATTTGCCCAAACACTAGGCCAAACTGAAGCAATGATAATAGAACCTATTTGAATGTCAATATAACAAAATCAATTCTACTAAGTATCGATCTCCTTGAAGCAAAATATATATCTCTATCTGTCTGTCCGAATTCCTTCTTGAAGAATATTAAACTTGGCTTGACCCTTCATTGTCTTGACCCTTCATTGTCTTGACAATGAAAGGTTAGCCTCTTACATGCAAAGATGACGTTACAAAATGAAACAACTTTATGAGATGAATTGGCTTCAATTAAATATAGCTTATTATTTGAAATGAAGTGACACATCACTAGAGATAGCCCTATCAGATATTTATTTGTTTCAAATTTATGAGAGAAAGATAACTCCTGCCGCTATAACATCAACATTTATTTGGTAGGTCGTGTGTGCAAACAGGACTGATAGAGGTGGGTTGAACAAGATGCAAAAGTGGTTCTAAAGTTTAATTTCGGGTCTTGGAATGCACATTGCAAGTGGGGAAAAACATGGATTTCATATGTGTAATGGGAATGTACAAGTTTATACTTGTAATCGAGCCTCAGAGACATGATTTCAAGTGATTTTGAGTGCATTTTTTGGTTACATTCGGGTCTTGTAAGGTTGACTGCAAGTTTGGAATGCACATTTGGTTTCGCAAGTTTAAAATATAGCTCACAAGGTTGCATTTCGGGTTTTAGATTGCAAGTTACAATTTTGGGAAAAGCATGCTTTTATTTTTGTGTTGGACTGAAAACTTGTAATGATGCTTTCAAAATCTAAAATCAATAACCAATTCATAATTCAGGTCTTGGAAGACGAACTACAAGTTGCAATTACGGGTCTCAGAAGACAGATTACAAGTTGCAGTTTCAGATCCTTGAAGACAGATTACAAGTTGCAATTTTGGGTCTTGGACCCTTCATTATAAGTTGTAATTTCAGGTCTTGGACCCTTCATTGCAAGTTGTAGTTTTGTGTCTTGGACCCTTATGTGCAAGTTGTAATTTTGGATCTTGGAACCTTCATTGCAAGTTGTAATGTATGTTGCTGGTAATGTTGGTTTTGGATGCCAACTTACAAGTTATAAAGAAAACATAACATTTACTTGCAATTACCATATAAATACCTGATTTCACTTAAAAGGACCATGTAATATTCTGAGCCAATCTTGGTGGTGTATTTTCTAACTAGCTTTGGCTGAATATGTGCAATATAGATTTCTCATAAAATTTCATCTCAAGGGGATCACTATTTAGCTGTGTATTTAATGTGTTCGAAGTGTGCAACTTCCAAGTAACTATTCAACAAATATGAATATCGAAACATGCAGTAATAACTTCAAGCAATAAACATTGTTGAACAATGTGGAAGATGACCAAGTTTCATATTCTTTCAATGTTTAATGAATGTCTCTGATTCAATACAACTTCCAGATAATTCAAATGCTAACACACTACAGAGAAATCTATTAATTTCTAGACAATACAAAATATGAGAGAAAATGCAAAGCCCGACCTGGCTCCTTCATTGTGTATCCCAAGATTGAATATGCTGAATTCCTGCGTTGAGAGAGATCTCTGATCACTGTTGGGGAGGAACGTGTACTAAAAACTGTGGAATGTATTCACCCGTCTCCACCCTCTCACCATTGCTAGTATATCTACGGAAGCTTGGAGCAGTCAAGGCGACCATACACCAACGTGTGGTAATGACCCGCGATATACGTACGCACTGGGTGCTTGTGGTGTTGTTGGCACTGATGAATATGCAACGCGACGGCTAGACTTGGTCAAGTTGAGTCTTGCAACCCGACACTCAATACAATACGTTAGTATTCTACTAACGTTGCAGTAGTAACTCCGTTCCCTGTTGTATTTTCTAGAGAGTCGCCAACAGCTCCTCTTCAACGTTATTGGTTTGAGGCACAACCAACATGCAAGCGCAGACTTAAGAACTTGATTTGTGTGTCCAAGATAGCACGGTATCCTCTATGGTGCTCGAGTCTTGCTACGCGGGTAAAATACCAGGCGTATCAACTTCCTTGCAACCTTCTGGTTATTACATTTGCCCAACCAATACCTTACCACAACACACGACTGAAGCCACTGTTCAGATTCCTTAAGCACTGAGATATCATCACAAGGAATTTTGATGCCTGCAGGCAGGCTCCTAAAACACTGTATTGAAAATAATCCTCTTCTTGTCTATGAAACACCAGATTCCAATCGAGTTTCCCTTAAGTAACTTATTTTTCGTGTAAATAATGCTGCAACTGAAAATATTTGTCTCTTACCAATATGCTTGATGCTCAACTGTGAAATCTGTGTGATCTCACTAGGTTAGAGATGTTGGGGCTACGTCCAACGTTTCAATCTTCTCAAGGGGCTACGTCCTCAAGAAAGACCAGTCACAAATGCAACAAGAATTTACTTTTCTTTGATTTATAATATTTCATGGTGCTTTTCCCAAGGTGTACCTTTTTCTTTTATAACCTCGGAGTGAGGGAAAGCCCAAAAAACGAAGCCATGTGGGATGAAAGAGCTCACTTAAGTCACTTAAGTCACTTTTATAAAATAAAGTAACTTTAAGTCATAAATTGACTTAATAATATCACTATATAAAATAAAATGATTTAACTTTAGAAATAGAGCCCAAAGTGTAAATATTCGCCCACTGAAGCCCTTGACTGGTTGGCATCCTTTGAAAAGAAGCCATTAGCCTATTCGGATGGGAAGATAGACTAATCAGGCACCATAATGGCCTACTACGGAGAAGGGGACATTATAGCCCTCCCCTTCTGGGATTGCTTGCCCTCAAGCAATCTCAACGCAGGATGCTGCAAAATGGACTCACCCTCCCATGTGGCATCCTCAATCGGTAAGTCCTTCCATCGAATCAAGTACTCTCGGATAGCTTTGTTCCACAGTTTCCTTTCTCTAATCTCAATCACCTCAACTGAAACCAAAACCAATTTACCTTCCTTGCCAAGCGGGGGTAATCCATCTGAAGGGACTATATGCTTTGCCCAATTGCCTTCTTGAGGCAAGATACATGAAAAACATTATGGATCCTGTTGTCTGCCGGGAGCTCGAGCTCGTAAGCTACCTCGCTAACTCTCCTATAAATGCGATAAGGACCATAAAACCGTGGCTTGAGCTTCTTTGACCCACTTTTCTTCAGCGAACTCTGTCTGTATGGCTGAAGACGAAGGTAAACCATATCCCCTGCCTTAAAGGTCTGCTCTATCCTGTGTCGATCAGCATACATCTTTTGCTGATTTTGTGCCCTCTGAATGTGCCCCTGAGAGATCTAAGAATATCTTGGTGATCTTGTAACCAGTCTCTCGCAATCGGAGCCCTATTGTCCTGTAGAGGCAAGTCTATAAAAGAAAGCAGCTCACTGCCATAGAGAGCTCGAAATGGTGACATGCCAATAGTCATGTGGTAGGTGGAGTTGTAGCAAAACTCCCCCAAATACAACCATCGAACCCATGCTCTTTGCTGTTTGGCGACATAATTTCGGAGGTTGCCTTCCACCTATTTGTTCACAATCTTTGTCTGGCTATCTGTCTGTGGGTGGTAACTGGTACTAGGAGTCAACTCGACGCCTACCAATCTGAACAATTCCTGCCAGAAGGTGCTGAGGAACTTACTGTCTTTGTCGCTCACAATGGTCTTGGGAAGACCATGCAGCCTAAAAATCTCTCGAAAGAACAATTCAGCTACTTGCGAAGCTGACCAATCTGCTACGATAGAAAAGAAATGAGCGAACTTGGTTGGTCTGTCGACCACCACAAAGATACTGTCCTTGCCCTGCCCTGCACTCTCTGCAAACCAGTAATGAAGTCCATTGAAATTCCCTCCCACTTATGAGCTGGAATGGCAAGGGGCTGCAATAACCCGATCGGATGCTCGTGCCTGGACTTGTTCTGCTAACAAATATAGCACTCCCTGACATGTTGAAGGACATTGTCTTTGAGGCCCTTCCATGAGAACCTCTCCCTGACCTGCCTGGAAGTTTTGAAGAGCCCCAGATGTCCTATTGTGGGCGCATCATGAACAACCCTCAGTATCTTAGCTTTAAGCTTAGAGCTTGGCATTAGGTAGTTCCTATCCTTATAGAAAATAATGTCATCAACTACCTTGTACCTACTATCCGGAAGCTGGCCATCCAAAATTTGACAAGCTTGAGTATTCTTAGAATACTCAATCAGCAAAAGAGATTTCCAATCAGGGGAGATCTCTGATAAGACACAACAAGCCTCTATTGGGGGCTTCCTGGAAAGTGCCTGAGCCACAATATTATTCTTCTCCTTGACATACTCGATGTCAAAATCGTACGCCCGAATCTTACTGACCCACTTTTTCTGCCTTTCATTCAACTCTTTCTATTCTAGGAAGTAGCGTAAGCTATTGTGATCTGTCTTGACTGTAAACTTGCCACCCACTAGATACTGTCTAAATTTAGCCAAGGCATGCATAATGGCAAGCATCTCCTTGTCATAAGTGGAGTACAATCTTTCACTGTCCTTAAGTTTCCTTCTCTTGAATACAATGGGATGCCTGTCCTGCATCAAAACTGCACCAATTCCATTCCTTGAAGCATCGCACTCTAGAACAAAGGAGCGAGAAAAGTCCAGAAGAGCTAAAATTGGACAAGTACTCTTGACTGTCTTGAGTCTATCAAAGACCACCTCTGCCTCATCTATCCACCTGAAAGCCTCTTTCCGAGTAAGATCAGTGAGGGGAGCTGTTGTCTGAGAGAATCCCTTAACAAACCTCCTGTAGTAAGAACATAATCCAAGGAACCCTCTCAAGTCTGACACATTCCTCCGTGGTGGCCAATCCCAAATTGCCTGGATTTTCTCCTAGTGTACCTTAACCCCCAGCGGCCCTTATCACATGCTCCAGGTAGAGAATCTTAGTCAATCCAAACTCGCACTTGGATTCTTTTGCGAACAGAGACCGACTCTCCATGATGCTAAGAATCTCATCCAACTGCCGCAAGTGATCTGTCCACGTCTTGCTGAAGACCAAAATGTCATCGAAGATTACCAAAACGCTCTTGCGCAACTGCATTTTTAATATATGATTCATGCAAGGCTGAAATGTAGTAGGTGCGTTAGTGAGCCCAAATGGCATCACTAGAAACTCATAGTGCCCGTAGTGACATCTGAAAGTTGTCTTATGAACATCCTCCTCTCGAACACGTATTTGATGGTACGCCGATCTTAGATCTATCTTCAAAAAATAAACTGCCCCATGCAACTCATCAATCCTGAGAATGGGGTACCTGTTCTTGATGGTCCTCTTATTCAGTGCACGGTAATCAATACACATGCGAAGAGTGTCATCCTTCTTCACCACAACTACTAAAGAAACAAAGGGGCTGGAACTGGGTCTGATGTGCCCCATATCTAAAAGCTCCTTAATTGTCCTCTCAATTTCATCCTTATAGTGCCTAGGATGACGATAAGGGATAGTGATCACTGGCTTGGCGCCCTCCTCCAACCCAATGATATGCTCAAAGTCCTTGTCTGGAGGTATGCTTGGAGGGATGTCCTTAAAAACCTGCTTGTGCTTAACAAGCACATCCTATATGTCTGTGTGAACTTGCTGGCCTGAATTTGGTGTGGGTCTAGAGGATATGAAGCACTAGGCTGCCCACTCCATATCACTGTGTCTAATGATGGCCTCCATCCTGTGAGCTGAAACCGATCGTGATCCACCATCTGGCATGGCCTTAAGCACAATCAACTGATCACTTTGCATAAACTCTTAACTGTTTCAGCTAATGATCGATAGTGTATCTCGCTAGGGTCTTTAGCCATTGCATGCCCACAATGGCGTCAAGACTATCCAAGTCAATGACGTAGAAATCAGCCTCTAGAAGATAATCCCCAAAGTGGATCGGAATCTTCCTCGGCCACCTTTACCTCAAACTCTAAAATGCTATCTATCTGGAGTCCTCTCTTGGAAACCATACCGGTGCTGATAAAATTATGAGGACTTGTATCTAGGAGGCAAATGATCCACTGTCCTCTAACCACTCCCTTGAGATGAAAAGAGTGATATGCGGGAATACCTGAGAGAGATGCTAGAGTAATAGGAGGGTGCTAATGGGAAACCTCTCTCTTCTTCCCCTCTGCTGAATGCTCGTCTTGAGCCTCCTCATCGCTGTCCTCAACATCCTTGCCCTCCTGCTGCTCACATTCCCCATCGGAAACCACCTCAATGTAATGTATCTTGCCTTTCCCAAGGCACCTGGGATCTGGACTCCAAGGCTCTCTACAAGTGAAGCAAAATTTATTTCTTCTCAACTCATTCCTTGTCTCGAACTCAAGTCTAGGGAGTGTGCTCTTATTTTGATTTTTATTCTTTTGAAACAAAGAGGAGCCCTTGAAGGTTTTCTTTGGTGGCTATAGAATGGAAGATGGCGAATCCAAGTCATGTGCTAACATAATAGCATCATCCAATGTGCTCGGTTTGAGGACTCTAATCAATCCTTTGAACCTATCATGTAGGCCCTCAATAAACAACATTACCTTCCTCCTCTCAGACATATCAAGGACCATGATGGAAATCCTCTGAAACTCATCAATGTAGTGGTTCAAAGACCCACTTTGTCTCATCTGGGCTAACTCCTTGTAGTAAACCTCAATTTCCTTCCTGTCAAAACGGTTAATCAATTTAGTGCTGAAGATCTCATAAGACGTAATCAGCCCATGATTCTGGGTGACAAGGCCATGATGCCACCAGTCATATGTTGCATCCTCTAAATTCATGGTCGCAAATTTAATAGCTTCCGTTTCTGGGTTTAAGGGTCAGGAAGGTGTCTAGCTTGTGAATCCAAGCTCTCGTGGATGTCTTACCGTTGGCATCAAATGTAGGAAGGGCCAATTTATTCATTGTGTTTTAAATCCCTGTTTTGATCTTTGGGTCTCCTGTCCTGTTGTGCCTTGCCGAATTCTCTCTTCTGTGCCATATACTGAACGAACGTCAAGTCAGTCTTGACTCTATCAGGGAGCATATCCCACTCATCGTGCATGGCCAAAACATTGTTGGGAAGAGCGGCTGCTGCCTCAGGTTGTGCTACCTGTTCCTCTGCATAGTTTTTTGTGAAAGTAGGCATAAGGGCCCTATCTGAAGTACAAGTGCCTACTCTAGCTGCTCTAGGTGACCCTGCTATATTGTCTCCACCACTGTGATGGCTTTGGGGCTTCCTGGGTGCTATTGTCAACTGCTGAGTAACCCCTGTAAGCTGATGTAACACATTAGCAACTCAAAGTTTCCTTGGCCTATCTATCTACTTCCTCTGCCATGCTTATACCCCGAGTGCCCTGTTCAAACACAAACTCCTCGTCTGCCTTGGTATGACTGTCCTCTATATCAACCTGTACTGAAGACTTTGGCTGTCCCTATTCAACCCTATTGTGTCTAAAATTATACTGCGTGTGCTTGCTATGCGTGCCTACACAACATTACTATAAGCTGAAAAATAAGCCCACTAGGATGGCAAGACCGCTAGCTCTGATACCACTGTAATATTCTGAGCCATTCTTGGTGCTGTATTTTTTGACTAGCTCTAGCTGAATGTGCAATATAGATTTCTCATAAAATTTCATCTCAAGGGCATCAATTTTTAGCTACATATTTAATGTGTTTGAAGTGTGCAACTTCCAAGTAACTATTCAACAAATATGAATATTGAAACATGCAGTAATAACTTCAAGCAATAAACATTGTTCAACAATGTGGAAGATGACCAAGTTTCATATTCTTTCAATGTTTAATGAATGTCATTGATTCAATACAACTTCTAGATAATTCAAATGCTAACACACTACAGAGAAATCTATTAATTTCTAGACAATACGAAATATGAGAGAAAATGCAAAGGCAGACCTGGCTCCTTCGCTGTGTATCCCAAGATTGAATATGCT
The DNA here is from genome assembly GCA_027943335.1 of Chamaecyparis obtusa. Classification (NCBI taxonomy): domain Eukaryota; kingdom Viridiplantae; phylum Streptophyta; class Pinopsida; order Cupressales; family Cupressaceae; genus Chamaecyparis; species Chamaecyparis obtusa. The sequence continues at coordinate 1,562,129 of BSBK01003276.1, forward strand.
GAATTCCCGCACTGAGAGAGATATCTCTGATCACTATTGGGGAGGAGCGTGTACTGAAAACTATGGAAGGTATTCACCCGTCTCCATCCTCTCGCTGTTGCCAGTATATCTGCAGAAGCTTGGAGCAGACAAGGCGACCATACTCCAATGTGTGGTACTGACCCGCGATACACGTACGCGCTGGGTGCTTGTAGTGTTGTTGGCACTGATGAATATGTAGCGCGACAGCCAAACTTGGTCACGCTGAGTCTTGCAACCTGACACTCAATACAATACATTAGTATTCTACTAACATTGCAGCAGTAACTCCGTTCCCTGTTGTATTTTCTAGGGAGTTGCCAGCTCCCCTTCAACGTTATCAGTTCGAGGCACAACTAGCATGCAAGCGTAGACTTAAGAAATTGAGCTGTGTTTCCCAGATAGCGCGGTATCCTCTGTGGTGCTCGAGTCTTGCTACGCGGTTGAAATACCAGGCGTATCAACTTCCTTGCAGCCTTCTGGTTATTACGTTTTCCCAACCAATACCTTACCAAAACACATGACTGAAGCCACTGTTCAGATTCCTTAAGCACTGAGATATCATCACAAGGAATTTTGATGCTTGTGGGCAGGCTCCTATGATAGTCCCAACCGGTGCTAAGAGGGGAGGGGTGAATCAGCACCAGTAAAACTTTTCCCTTTAAATCTGGTGAAGTATACTTATAACTGTAAGCCAAACAGATTCAAGCATATAATAACAGAAAATAAACAATCACACAGTGACACCATATTTATCATGAGGAAACCCGATTAGGGTGAAATCCACGGTGTGAGGAGACCTCACAAATTCTGTACTCTTCTGGACTACACCCTATTAGGAGCCTTCCCGGTTAAAGGATTACAACGCACTATTAGATGCGACCCCGTTAAGGGATTTATTACAATAAGACCGGTTAGTGCCTGCCTTGTTAGAGGACTTAGAACACCTTACAAGATGTCACTCGGTTAAAGGATTTGTTACAAGGGACCTGTTAGAGTCCACCCAAATACTGGGATTTAACTATTGTAATTGCTAGAAAACAGCAGAAAGATTGACCTTTTACAAATGGCTTTGCATAGCCTGATAAGATCTTTGTTTGTGGTCAACTAAGAGGCATCGCCGGTCGCCGTAGGTGTGTTCTTCTCTACTGTTGTGCTTCTTTGCACACTCTTCTTTCTCTTTTCTTCTCACTTGCTATTTACCTTAGCTTCTTTAAGCGTACAGGTTCACTCTTTTCTTCGACAGAATGAAGGCAACTCATATTCTTAACAGGCAGAAGAATATATAGAGTTCTTACCCTAATTGCACCTCTCATGCATGATCTAACTTCAAATCTCTTTCGGATACATCACTCGGTGGAGTATTAGTTCACTGAAGAAACATCCGATGCATGCTCTTGATTTATCCGCTTTATGAAGAAAACAATAGATGCGTGTCAAACACCTTTCCTTCACAAGAGATAACTTCTTATTTTAAAGCCACAGACTTAGGCTTTAAAGCCTTCTAACACGCCTCGAACCGATCAGCATGTTAACTTGAAGTCTTCCGGATTTAGTGCAGTAAATCCCGATATAAGAGTTGGTTGAAACAGATAGTTGACTTCGACTTCCCCGGTTCATAGTATCATACCGAAGTCTTATCTAGATCGGTTGAGATCCTTATGTTGTGAACAAGTAAGAGCTTTAACCTATCACTGTTCCTTCCTTTGCTTATTGGTTTCTCATTGTCACCGGTTGTGTTCTTGACACAGGTTTGCACCTTTTCTTCGTTTGTGCTTGTTGACACCGGTTGTATCCTGGTCCTCGGTTGAACGTTGAATTCTTCTTTCCTTTACTGAATACATTACTTGGTTGCTGAGACTTTTCGTAGTGACCGGTTGCTTTTGATTACAGTCTTTTCTTCCATGCATAGGGTCACCGGTTTCCACCGGTTGCCAAACTAGTCTCTTGTCATACAGATCTTCTTAGATCTTTGGACCTTAGATTGAGATGACAAGGCATCTCCTTTCTCGTTTCTCTTTTGCCAATCAATGACAATACTCAATTGCCATATACCAGTAGCAGGCTTACCGGTTATCATCTCTAGATGCCAACATCCTAAAACACAGTACTGAAAATAATCCTCTTCTTGTCTATGAAACACCACATTCCAATTGAGTTTCCCTAAAGTAACTTATTTTTTGTGTAAATAATGTTGCAACTGAAAATATTTGTCTTACCAATATGCTTGATGCTCAACTGTGAATTCTGTGTGATCTCACCAGGTTAGAGATGCTGGGGCTTGTTGATGTCAGTTTTGTACCACTACATAACATATAGCAATTGAATACTTGATATAGAATACCAAACACTCAACCCTCTCTTGAAAAGTAAATACTCATGAAAAACATGAGAAAACTCCAAGGTTCCTTACACTTGTGGATACTAACTCAGTTATATTAATGTGATTTGCTGGTTAATCACGTAGGCGGGCTTACGTTGTTCATTCAAAGATAACTTGGTGGTACTTTGCTTGCTTGACTTGTTCTTTTCTCCTTGATCACTTTCACTTTCAACTACTCCTACCACTAACTGCTTATTGCTCTACTACTACTCTTATGAATGAAGAAATTAGCAAATGGACGGGGATCCAACCAAATGAAAGCTTGGCAGCGGCGCTACCTCCGTAGATGCAATGATTCAAGGGGAATTGGACTAGATTACCACACAAGGCTTCCTAACAAGCCCCTAGGATGCTAGTGGCCTAGTATATAGATCCCTATCAAACATTCACTAACATCACCATACAACTAGCCATCTACTTCTACTCTAACAACATGAAATGAAATCCTACTTTAATTTGAGAGATGAGAAGAACCATGCAATGCACCAAAATGATCATGTATATCCACCATGGAAACCACAACAATGAATAGAGAACAATTTTGATAGTATTTTGGCAACAATTCTCCAACATAACTCTTTTACAAATGAGAACAAATGGCCTTATATAGAGGCTCAAAATTACGAGTGGCCAAGATTAAGGGACAAAATCAAGGGCCAAGATTAAACCCTACAAACCCTAATTAGGGTTACCATCGTTCAACCAATTACATGAGGGCACCAACTTTGTGGGCCAATGAGAAAATTACAATAATCGGTCAACCAATGAGAACATAGGACACTTGGCATGATTTGATTGCATGCACATGAAATTGCCATCTCATCAACCTTATCTTATAAATTTATTTAATCCTTGAGATGAGGTGAAGCCTTGGATGCTTGAGCTCGTCCTTAGAATCTTTCTCATCACCACTTGAATTTGGTTGTACCTGATGTCCTGACCTTGAAAGGGTGAGGTCTCTATGGACTTGGGGTAATCTTGCCTTGGCCTCGGTGGCTTGCCTGGATGTGAACCTCTTTGCAATTTGAGAGCCTTGCTTTTGGCCACCGCCTTGAAATCGAACTTGACCTCATTCAACCTTTCATCTCGCTTTCTTCCTTCATTATCCTTGCCTTCCTTAACCTTCCTTCCTACTCGAATTTGGTTTGCATGCACCCCCCCTTTGCTTCAATACTCTTGGGTTTTGGGGGCATCTACCTTGGCCATACCTCCCTCTCAAATCTAACCAAACTAGCTTGCACGAATAGCCAAGCCTTGCTTAGCCTCAAATATCTTCAAATCTCCCCCAATCTGCAATGAAACCTGCCTCCTCACTAATGTTCTCCTCCTTGGCTAACCCTTGAATGTCTTCAACTATTCGAACTGCCACAACCTCGCCCCTTGGCATAAGAATCTGCCTCAACCATAGTGGTGCAGTGCATCTCCCCAAATCTAGATTTGGTTCGACTAGCAAAACATCACCAATAGCCTTGCAATCAAATAGAAGAGGTAGGACCCCATGTAGAATTGCTTCTGATTTTGCACTATCCTAAGTTGCAACTCTAAATTCTCGCTAATGATCCTAGCCCAAACAAACTTTCTTTTTCCATTCTCAATTCCTTTAATAAAATAATACATCTAAGGATCAAATTGTGTACCTTGAGCGGAGCCCATGACTTGGTGAGAAGCACAATAAAGTCGCCATACTCTGATTTGAAATCTGACTCGGTGAGCCTTGACGACTTGGTGACTCCCCTCTTGCCTTCGTGCAACCAACTCTCAACTGTACCATGTCCATTGTGCCAATGTTGGTGTCCCCCACTCGCTTCAATTTTGAGAAGAAGGTGGTCTTGGACGTCATGGCTTCCTTGTTTTTCTTGGTATTCATTCCCCTTGGGTTCTTGCTTGCACTAGCATCCGCCATCCTAACCCTTATTTCTACCTCTTCTTTCTACAGTGAGGTGGGACTACACTTATCTCTACCCCTCCAATCCTAGAGATGGAACTACCACTTATTTTTGCCTCTTCAATTCCTATCACACTACACTTATCTCTGTCTCTTCGCCTAGGGATGAGACTACCACTTATTTTTGCCTCTTCGAAAACTTATGAGATGGACTACACTTATATCTCCCAACTTTGTTCCTAGGGGTGGGACTACCACTTATATCTCCTTTCTCCAAATCCTAGATGAATACTGCACTTATATCTCCCAACTTCAAGCCCTAGATGAAATGATGAAGTGATGGATGGATGATGCAAGCAAGAAATGGGAAAAGAACCAAATAAGAACAAGGGAAGAAATCTGCCTTACTAACCAGCCTTCACCAACAAACTTGAAGCTCCTCTTCTACACCAAACAATCACTTTTCCACCAAAGAAGGAGAAGACCAAAAAAAATCTGCAATCCCTTTACCAAAATTCGCAATTCTTCACTTCAAATTAATAGTTTTTGACAAATCTGTAGCTCCTTCTATGATTTTCGCAAGTCTGCCCTTGAAACAGCAGTCCCCCTCACCACAATTCACAAATCTTCCTTATGTTGGCAGCCCAGCACCTTCAGATTTTCACTGCCTTTCCTTCTACAATTCGTAGGCCTTGCGTTGAACAATTTTGTAGGCCTCTTCCTAAATTTGCAGGCCCTGCCTTGCAGATTTTGCAACTTTGCCCTTCTCAAATTCGCAGGTCTGCCCTAATGTATTGCAGCTTGCCCTACAATTTTCGCAACTGCTACAAACAACAATCTCCTCTAAATTTCGCAACACCTTCACTTTCTGATTTTCGCAGTCTCCCAGATTTGTAGACACTTCCAGATTTTTGCAACCTCCTAGATTTGTAGCTAGGGCACAATTCCTTCTGATTTTAGCTCCTTCCTTCTAATTTCACAGCTCCTCCCTCTCCAAATTCTCAGCTTCTGCTGCTCCAAGAGCTCCTCCTTGGCTGCCAAGAGATAAGTGAGAAATGAATGAGAAAATGAGGAGACAAGCCCTCCCTTTATACCAATTTTTGCCTCCAAAAAAGCAGGGCCGACTTTCTAGGAGGGAAAAAAAATTAAATTAAAATTGCCATCTAAAACCTCAATTAAATGTAATTAAAATCACACAGCCTTGGGTATTTAATTTTAATTTAAAATTGGGGCAGCTTAGTGCAAAAATTATGGGTTTAAATTAGCCAAATCCGAAATTATCATAGGCGCTAAAATTGAAATTTTGAAAAAAGGTCATGTAGGCCTCTAATATAGCTTTAAACCTTCCCCATTGTGGACCCAATAACTTACCTTGAATTTCACACCTCTTAGGCTTTAAAATACATTGAATTTAACACACAGAGGGGCCCAAATTAAATTTCTAAATTACAAACACTCACCCCAAAATCGAAATCTGACAGCCAATTAAAATTCAAATAAATTCAATTTAATTTCCAACTTTCATTTACTTTTTTTCCCCATTTAAAATTTTGAAAATCTCACTTGGCAATCTAAATTTTTATTCTTTTGCAATCCAAAAATCACTTAGCAATTTAATTTTCATTTGGCAATTTAATTTCTTTTATTTTGCCATTTATTATCTCCATTTGGCAATTAATTCAAATTTGGCAATTACATTTTCATTTAAAAAAAAAATCATTTTCACCACCAAAAATTTACTAGATTTTCCCAAAATATCCAGATCCACAATTATATTTTGAAAATGTTCAAGCTATACAATTACACCAATTTTCAAAATTCATTCGAGTCCAAAATTTGCAATTTTATCCCACCAGATACCGTTCTAAGCATCAAAATAAAATGTTCTCATTGAATTTCATTTGTCCTAAAGACAAAATCGACCGTTTAGGAAAACCAAGTTCCGCGCAAGGTGAAAATGAGCAATACCCTCCCAGGCACTTCAAAAACATCCAAGGTGTAAAATTTTCATTCCAAAACTTCTGGATCACTCAAAATTCGCTAAGACACCCAAATACTCTCAAAATGAAATCCAAAATCCTGGATTCAAGAAAATTGCCAAGGCCTACTCAAAAATTGGGGGTCCCCAAATTCTTTGGGGTGATGGTGTGAAAACCTCACAGCAGAGCTACGTTCAACGTCTCAATCTTTTCAAGGGGCTACGTCCTCAAGAAAGACCAATCACAAATGCAACTAGATTTTACTTTTCTTTGATTTATAATATTTCATGGTCCTTTTCCCAAGGTGTACCTTTTTCTTTTATAACCTCGAAGTGAGGGAAAGGACGAAAAATTAAGCCATGTGGGATAAAAGAGCTCACTTAAGTCATTTAAGTCACTTTTATAAAATAAAGTAACTTTAAGTCATAAAGTGACCTTATAATATCACTTGATAAAATAAAATGATTTAACTTTAGAAATAGAGCCCAAAGTGTAAATATTTGCCCACTGAGGCCTGTGACTGTCTGTCATCCTTTGAAAAGAAGCCATTAGCCTATCCGGATGGGAAGATAGACTAATCAGGCGCCATAATGGCCTACTACGGAGAATGGGACATTACAGACCAACCCAACATCAAAACAAAACAAAAACATAAAATATTGAGTTAAAATCAGGTTTTAAGAAGGCTATTATAGGTGAAAGTAATTCAAGCTTGTAACTTGTAATAACGATTACTTGTAATTTCGGGCCAGAGATTCGGCATTGAAGAGAAACTTGCAATACAACCTTTAAAACCCGAAATTGAAGAAAAAGCCAACTTTTAGACAACAAATTGACAGAAACGGAGGTGAAGGACTTGGATTTATCAATGGATTCCTAGGAGATCAAGAAATGCCTCAAACAACGTGTCTAGAGCCTTAAAACGTTAAAATTTTGGTAGTTATCCCTAATTTTTACAAATAAAAAATTAGGGACAACAAATAGAAAGGTAGAAGATTATTTTATTAGGTCCACAATGTCTAAATTGTATGAGTCATGAGAGGTATTAGGTCCACAATGTCTAAGTGGTAGCTGGCTAGCATATTCAAATGGTCCCTCTCCTACCACAAGGATCGAATTTGAGTTCACGTTCAGCGACAATAAAATTTGGATGAAATTCGACAAGTAGAAAAAGTTCGAGAAAAAAATTGTGATTAAATTCGCCTTAATAGATTTGATTTTTAAAAGATATATATTATGAATTGATAAAAATAAAACAATATTATTTTAAATTTTAGTACATTATAATAATTTAATAAAAAATTACAACATAATATACTTCAAAAATTAATTTTATTTATTATTAATATATAAATAATAAATATATAAAACTTTAAATGTTAAATTATAAATATATAACAAATGGGCATAGTTTAAAACATAAATTATTAAGATATAAAGTTTATTAGAAAAAACAAAAAATTAAAATAAAGACAAAACCTAGAATGTGAAATTAAAATATAAAAGTGGAAGGAGTGGCTGGATTAAGCTTCTCCGACCCAAGGCATGATTTTGTTTCGATCCATGAAGCAAAATTTTGTTTCGATCTGCACCCCGCTCATGAACCATTGCCAAATGCAATTCATTCAAAATTGGCTATAGTAGTTTAAAAATTAACAGTGTTGCATTTTGCAAGTTGTGAAAATTTTTACATGAATTATTGCAGTAGGGCTATGTCTCATTAATTTCTTCTCCTATGACTTGAAAAAAACCCCAAAATAAAGTTGTTTTCAGATATATTTTATTTAAAAAAATTCCCTAAACACGTGGGAATTTCAAGAGAATGTAAACAATTTTTTTCATGTTCTCACTTTATGTGTCAATTATTATTTTCACTACGGATTTTTTGTAACAATATTGCTTGATTTTGCAATTTTTTTGCACAAAAAGTGCTGCATTTTTTTAATAAATTATTGGCCATGATATAAGGTGCAATTATATCATTTGACCAACTGACTTGTGGTATATCATGATATCTGTGATTTTTTCACAATTTTTTCAACTATGCTTGAGATTATTATGGTTGGTCCAAACTACAAACTTCCCACCAACTAAATACTGCCTAAACTTACCCAACACATGCATGATTGGAGATTCTCCTTGTCCTAAATTGAATGCAATCTCCTAGTATCCTTCAGTTTCCTTCTCTCAAAAGAAATGAGGTGAAGGTTTCGCATCGACGTTGCTCCAATACCCTCCCCCGATGCATCACACTTGACAACGAATGGCAGAGTGAAATCGGTCAATGCTAGGACTAGACTATGCTTAGAGTCTCCTTTAACTTATTGAATGCATGTTGTGCCTCCTCTATACAACTAAATGCACCCTTCTTCGTGAGGTCGGTCAAGGGGACTCTGAGTTGTGAAAATTCCCTCATGAATATTTAATAGTAGCTACATAGACCAAAGAATCCACACAACTCCGTTAGTGTCCTTGAGGGTGGCCAATCTAGAACTATTTGGATCTTCTCTTGATGCACTTGCACTCCTCACGCGCTAATGATGTGACGGAGGCATCGAATCTCTGTCACACCGAACTCATACTTGGACTTCTTTACAAACAATGACTACACCTCCATCATCCCCAAAACCTCGTACAAGTACCCCGACTAATCTTCCCATGTCTTGTTGTATATGAGTATGTCATCAAAGAATACCAATAGGAACTTGTGCAACTGTTTGTTGATGATGTAGTTCATACAAGATTGAAATGTAGCAGGTGCATTGGTCAATTCAAAGAGCATGACCAAGAACTCATAGTGACCATAGTGGCATCAAAAGGCTGTCTTGTGAACATCTTGCACTATCACCCAAATCTGGTGATACCCAGATCTGAGATTTATCTCTGAGAAATAGAGTGCAGCATGAAGCTTGTCCAATAACTCATCAATCTATGGGATGGGATACCTATTCTTGATTGTCTTCTTGTTTAGGGCCTGATAGTCGATGCACAACTTGAGACTCCATCCTTCTTCACCATGACCACTAAAGATGCAATAGGGCTTGAGCAAGGCCTAATGTATCATATGTCAAGAAGCTCATAAGTTGCCTTCTCGATTTCATCCTTGAACTTCTTGGGATGTCTGTAAGGAGTTGTGATGACTAGTTCGGCTCCCTCTTCTAGCTCTATCATTTGCTCAAAGCCTCTATCTGGTGGTACCCCTGGGGAAAGTGACTGAAAACTAATTTGTTTCCACCTAACATTGTTTGTAGCTTATCATTGTGGTTGTGTATGCCGACTATCCAATTTGGAAGAAACCAAATAGTGGGAAACCCATACCACATCATCATGCGTGAAAATTGACTCAATGCATTTGGCCAGCTCTTCTCTAGGCCCTCCATTAGACATTCCTTGCAAAACCACCTTGTTCCCATTCACCTTGAATGTGAACTCCAAACGCTTGAAGCTCTGGATGTACTTATCAAGAGTCTCCATCCATTGAATACCCAAAATGGCATTTATATCATCCAAGTCTGCCACAAAGAAGTCATCCATGACCGTGTAGTTCCCCATAGTGATGCTCATCTGGGGTACCAAATGTGTGCATGGTAAGAGTTGACCTCCTACAACCTTGAGATCAAATCCCTCATGCTCTACTTTATGAAATCCTCTCTTGGCCACTGTAAATGCATTGATGAAATTGAGAATGGCCCCACTGTCAAGCATGACAATGACCCACTATCCTTGCAATAACCACAAACTTGAAATACGTTGCATTGTGATGTGCCAGATAAGGAAGCAATGGTACCTCCTTCCCTTACGATTGTGGCTATCTTCTCCACATGAGATAGCTCCTCACCATACTCAAATTCCATCGCTTCCTCCTCGCTATCTAATACAACCTTGATGTAGTGAATCTTTCCTTTACCAAGGCATATATGTTTGGGCTCCTATTGTTCCTTGAGCTTCCTTCTCCTTAGGTCTTGCTAGGTTGCATCATCCATTGGAGTTCTCTTGGGCCAAACCTTCTACAACAATTTCTTGCGTTTGTCCTTCTAGATAATGGGTGCCCTAGGAAGATATTCATTCTTGGAGGTAGATGTTTCCATATCACGAGCCTTCTTGATTGCCTCTATGAGTGTGTTAGGGCTATGGGCCTTGACCCAACCCTCAAAGCATCCTTCAAGCCATCCATGAAAAGAGTAATCAATCTCATATGTCAATCACTAACACTAAGAGTCTTTGGATCTCAGCGATATAGCTATCCTTTCCTGGCATCTTTTGTGCTAACTCATTAATATTGATCTCAGGATCCTTCCCATCAAATCCGTTGATGAGTCTCTCAATGAAGTCGACATAGGATGTGATTTGATCACATCCCAGTGTTACCATTCCATGATGCCACCATTCATAAGCAATCCCATCAAGGTCTAATATTGCGTACTTGATTGCTTCATCTTCAAGCATTGGATTGAGGTGAAAATACGTATCTATCTTATGTGCTCAAGCTCGTGCTCTTGATCTTCTGGATCCATTGAAGAAGGGGAGGCTTGGCTTGCCTATTGTTCGCCTCAAATCATTATTCATGGTCCCTATTTATCCTTGATAGGTAAATGTCTTGTCCTTAGGTCCATATAATCCGTGAGGGACATGTCTGGCTGCAATCCTCCATCGAGCCGATCCCATTTGAACTATTCTTGCAACTCTTCCAATGAAGGATATGTTGGCATATTGGTCAGCTCTCCCCTCGGGATTCGCGAAATGGCTTAACCGCCTCTCGCGTCTTCTATAAATCTAGTGGTTGTATTGGGCATTAATAGGTCGATCTTTTGGTGCAACGACAACCACTGCTTGTAACAAGTGGTATTAGAGCTTGGTCACGGGTTTGAATCCCCTCGGGTAGCGTTGAGGGGGAAATTGTTAGCATAATGCTTAGTGCTCCCCTCGGGATTTGTGACATGGCTTAACTGCCCCTTGTGTCTTCTATAAGTCTAGTGGTTCTATCGGGCATTAATAAGTCGATCTTTCGGTGTAACGGCAACCACTACTTGTAACAGGATATGATTGTCTTGTTTCTCGGTTCTCAGAGGGAAGGTGGGCATCATGGGTCTTGAATTGGTAGATCGATGAATGTGGGTCCTCCCATTGATTGAATTATCGCCATGGGTTTTGTTCTCTCCATTGGCACCATTAATCCTTGTCTCCGTCAAATTGTTGATGGCCCCATTTGACCTTTGTTTTCCTCCCACCAAATCACCCGAAATGGGTAGAATATCTGGCTAAGCATCTCCCATTATATCTAGTGAGTGATGTCTACTCCTTTGATAGACTATATAATCTTGTCTCTTCCCACTCATTAACGTTAACCAAGCAAGCTGGCAGGGTCAAGGCTTTGATACCACTGAAATATCCCAAGTATGCACCGACAAGAAAAATATGCAAAAACACAATATGCTCGGAAAGAAATAGTTATCAGTCTTACATTTAGATAAATAGATTGAGTACAATCGAGAACAAACAATGCACCTTGGCCTAGAATGACGGTCTGTGTTGGGAAGCATGGAAGATCAGTGATAATTGGATTGAAGGAAGTCTGAAGTATGTGTCCAATCCTCTGATTATCGAGGATACATTTTCCGCTGTTATATTTATGTCGCAGCCCCTGCAATGTATGTCGCTGTCCAGCAGACCAATCAATTTGTATGATGGAATATGAAGATTGCAGCCAAGAAGGTAGTATGTGATCACCAATGAGTATGGATATTGCAGCACAAACTCAGATGTATATCCGGTTGCCAATGAACACGTACATTGCAGCACAATGCAGATGTATATCTGATCAGCAAGGAATATGTATACAGATGTATATCTGATCACAAACACCATCAAATGTATATATCACAGAAATATATATATATATATACGTCGCAGCTCATACAATCTGTTTGCTGCCTCACCAATATGATAATCGATGGGAAGTACTAATTGCAGCCCAAACAATATCGATGCTGAAGGTGCTGATGAATTATGCCAAAATGACAATGAAGATCAGTGTCTATCAAACCAATTTGGTCTCTATCTAGAGACTTCACCAAATCAAGATCAATAGTAGACTTGGGAGGATATTCCACCAAAACTACAATCTCCCAATTGAATTCCAATCTTGGAATTGCAAATAACAAACAATATGAACGATCATTGGTGATGCAAGAGTTCTCCAAGTAGCTGATGTAAATATGAGGTTTCTCACCTCCTCAATATGCAAGTCAGCCAAGAAATTAATTGAAAAGGGTGGCCAAACGTTGGCGCCACAACAAATAAATTATAGGACAGGCCTGTGGATACCGCCAATAAGAACCACCCAACATTTGACTCCCCTGCAAAGCAAGGCTAATTGTCCATAGGGACAAAATTGACCATGCCAATAGGTTGCTTAATAGGGTTTGATGAGGGGATATGGCACCCCTGGCCATCCCATAGTATTAATGTTTCAGTTTTGATAATTTATTTGACTTCGACTCTAATTCAAACTCTCAATTATGTTATTTAACACAAATGTTATATTTTAAGATTATATAATGTATACATGAATGTGTTATCCATCTTTTCATATAAATTTTAAATTTACCAATATACTTAAATTTTTCTATATTTTGTATAGCCATCCCAAAAAAGTGGCTTGAAAAATCGGGCACAAGGAAATGCATCCCCCTATCCCCCTATCTCCCTTTCTCGGAAACTCAGCTTAAGATAGTTATAAAGGTAAATTCTTGAAGCAATAGCTCATATAATTATATTTACACCTAAGACGAGTAGCTTAAGTTTGTTTCTTCATGTAAATTCTTAACTTAAACAACATGGTTTCACTACATTTATAGCGTTGCACTCAAGCATTTGATGACCTCATTGATTGAGAAATCATGTAAATAGTTGTACTATAGTATCTTTGGCTTGCTGTATTAATGCACTTTTCCTTGTGTGTATTTATAGTTGCATTGTTTTATATGTTTTTACATTCATATACCATTTGAAGATGTTATGTTAATTATACATTTGCATGTGAATTCGTGTTATTAGACTGGGGTTCCTTTTGGAGACAACATCATTGTTCGTGATTTCTTGAAGATAAATGGCAAGGTAATGACAAAATATTTGGCCATTTTTAGCAAAATAATTTTGAATTGTGCATGGTTCTTTATTTTGTAAGCCTATCCTTTATTTTGTAATGTGTTGTTTTTATTTGCTTCCTAGAGTACCCTCACATTAATCACATTTCTCTTTTATACATGGCCATTGGAATCATGTCACTGACTGAGCCATATGTGTGAAGCTATATTGGTGAATTTTAATATGTACTTAGCCCTAGGGGAGTGGAAAATTAGTATATATTATCTAAGATTGGAAACTAGACAAAGGAAGATAGTGACAAGCACATTTTGTGTTTTTAGAATATATCTTGCTAATAGATTAATGTCTCTCATTGGGCAACATTAGGAAATAGATGAATTTGCCAACATGTTTAAGCTGAAATGATGAACAAATGCCAAATGTAGAAGCCAAATTATATTGAAATTAATGCTGATCAGAAATATGGCATAATTGCAAAACTTTTGTCAATCAAAATACACAACTATTGACATCTCACAAGCTGGTCTGAGTTTTGGAACTCTCAAATCGTGAAAATATGACAACTGTACAAGCAGATTTGATGTATGATAGAGATGAGCACATTCTTATACTACAGTGAATGGAGGGTGAATCAGTACAAGGAAATCTTCTTTTTCAATTTATCAATCACACAACTTCAACAAATAAGAACACAAGATTTACATGGAATCCCTTTTGGGAAAAAAGCACGGCAAAATATGGCTTATGTAAATTTCTCTTACAAGCTTTGTAGGCACCAACCTACTAGAGAGACCAATTTCTTGCTTATCTTTGTAGGCACCAACCCACTGGAGACACCAATGCCCACTACTAAGCACCAACTTGGCAAGAGACACCAATCTTTTCTATTGAGATGCGCTAATCTCTAAAACAACCTGAAAATAAATCCTCTTCAAAATCTACCATGGATGATTTTTTATATTTCTCTTTAGATGCCTTCTATAGAGCTTTTATAAATCTCTTTGAAAGCCTGCTATATATCCTCTTGCAAGTCTGCTATAAATCTGCTTTGTACATGGAAGGATAATGCATTAAACTCTTTCTTTTCACATCACCACTTTACCATATTGGTGCCTTCCTTTGTGTTAGTGTTTTTCAGGGATTAGCCTATCTTATGGGTCTTCGTAGGCAAATATCCTGATTTTGGGACTATTCTGGCTTCATCAGTGGGCACAATGGGTGCCATTCTTTTAAGTTTTTCTTCTTAGTGCATCATCAGCTTTGGGGTTTGCCTTCCAAGAATGTTTCATGTTCTGTCTGGGAACACTATTTATAGTAAGTCACTTTTATGTTGGGGACTGACCTTACTATTTATAGTATGGCATTAGGATGGTTCAACACATCTTGGTGACCTTTTGGACGATAAAATGATCAAATGTTAATTGGTGGCGTTTTAGGGGATCAAAGCCAACTTATTTTTAAGGAGGTATTACTATTTTAAGGTGTCACCAATGGGCCATAGGTGTATGTAATGTCCCCAATTTTAATAAAGCATCTTAATTAAAATTAATTAATTAAGTGGCCCCAAACTTTAAAGAATATTATAAAGAACCTTTAATTAATTAATAAAAGAGGGGGCAAGTAATAAAATAATAAATAAAATATGTCAGCTATTTTGTAACCCTTCGAGAAACTTCCTAGAGAAATTTATAAGGCCGTGGTTGGCATTGTAGGAAGTCATCGTGGAGTTTATGTTTCTATGTATTTGTGATTCCATTTGGAATTGGGTATTTGGTTGTATGCAATTTCAGAGGTGGAAGATCCTCCCTAGTCTATAATTGCAGTTTCAGTGGTTAGTAGCCACCCTAGTCCGTCGTTGGAAATATCATCTCAAATATTTTATCTTGTGCTTGAATGCCAAATTTGTGAAGTCTCCTTTGGAGATAAATTTATATTACATTGAACTTCATCAGAAATATATCTCAGATTTGGAAGTAAAATATTTGATTTGTAGCCATTCATTCGTGTATCGGTAATATTATTTGGTATAGCAAATTTATCAAGACATAATTCTGGAATTAGAGGAAGATTCATTTGTGTTGTACTTCGCGTGCGGGTGGCGTGTGGAGTGTAGAGTGTGTGTAGAGTACATGCTGTGTGTGGAGTGCATGCGATGTATGGAGTACGTGCGACATACGACATGCAGGTGTGCACAGTACCGTGGAAGTGTGTGCTATATGGTGGAAGTGTATTGTCGAGTATGGTGGAAGTGTCCATATTGTTCAGGTGTGCCATTCGGTGCTCTAATACCATTGTAATGTCTTGTCTGGCCTACAACACTTCCCCGAACAGTCAATACTACCACACACAGATAACACAAGCCACCCCCATACGGCCAATAGAGGCCCTTCATTGTAGGACCTTCCTTTCACCATACGTAGACAAGGCACACATTCAAATGCGGACACGACAAACCTCTGGATGGGGACAAGGCACACTTTCGGACATGGACATGGCAAACCTGTGGGCAAGGCACACCTCCGGACGTGGGCACGAACGTGGACGTGAACACAGACACAAATACGGACACGAACATGGACATGGTTGTAGATGCGGGCACGGGCACAGATGCAGACACGGACCGGACACGGACACGGACACGGACTCAGACACGGACGCAAACACGGATCAAACACAGACACGGACAGGTTGCAAACGCGGAAACGAACACGAATGCAGACGTGGGCATGGGCACGAGCGCAAGTGTGGGCATGGGCATGGGCACGGTCAACGACACAGTCAAGATAAGGAACTTAATTAGTGCTATCGACTCATGCTAGATCGGTACACAATGTTTGATAAATTGCATAGTTATAATGGAGATAATCGCACTAGGTTCAGACACAATGTTTTATAAATTGCATAGTTATAATAGAAATAATCGCATAGAGGAACAAATATAGAATTTCACACAAAATATATCTGTGATTACAGTAATTGAGATTCGCAAGGCAAATAGGGTGAGGGATGAATCCCACCAAAACTGCAAGTGCTAGAGTAGAGAGGATCTTACACCTTCGAAATGACAGACAAGTTGAACTCTGATTGGAATTTGCAAATACAAAGAAAATATCAAATTCAGCATACCTACAACCACTCCAAACACGACCTTATAAATGTGCTCCAGGAAGTTTCCTAAAGGGTTACAAATAGGCCGACATTATTTTTTATTTATTTTATTTCTTGGGTCCCCTTCTATTTATTAATTAATTAAATACATCCTTATGATATTATTTAAATTTTAGGATCATGTAATTATTTAACTTAATTAAGACACTTTATAAAAATTGGGGACACTGCAGTGTAGCATCTGTTAATAGTCTTTAGTGGGCAGGAATGATCATGAATAAATATTCAAATCAGTGTTACAAGTCTCGGACTCGCCTCGGACTCGGCAAGCTGGATTCGGACTTGGACTCTGCACCGGAACTCGACAAGCACTCGGCAAATTGAAAAACCCAAGAAATTCAAAGATTTTTAAGGATTGAAATCTTTTTTCATGCATCATTTAATCAATTAACATCAAAGACATAATAATTGACATAAATAGAAGCTACTTTGCATACATAGACAAGTTTACATCGATCACGTAAGTTTACATGCATAGCGAATTATTGAAGGAAATAAGTTAATTGTTAAACTAGTTACTAAATAACACATTAGAAATCTGAAATATAATATTATAAATAGTGTCACTGTCAAAGACTCAAAAGTCTACAATATCATGGATTATGAAATCCATGGAATCAAAAGTTCAAAACATATATCAAAATAAAAGGCCCTATGTCTTCCTGCTTGTACGCCGAAGATAGGTCATGGAAGATTCTACAGCCATCTTCTGTCCCTGTGTCTGAGGCTCAACCTCAGTGGCATCCTCATCATCCTCACCATCCTCACCCTCCTCATAATCATCATCATCCTCAGATCCGTCACTCTCAGCCTCAGGGTCCTCCACTAGGTCTCCTTGCGCTCTAGCCTCCTCCTGTGCCATTGCTACTGCCTCTGCCTCTCGATCCACCTCAGCAACCCATTCCATGTCTTCATCACTGAAGATAGGATCATCAATCTCAGTGTTTCACTTTGCTAGTGGATCACCCTCTTCTAAAATGATAGGAGATTTGTCAGTGCCCAAGATCTGTCACTGACGAAGGCGAAGGTTATAATGCACAAACACAAGATCTTTCATCTTTTTCACTGCCAACCTATTGCGCTTCTTAGAGTGTATACGCTCAAACATACTCCAATTGCGTTCGCATCCTGAAGTACTACATCGCTGGCTCAAGATATGAACCACAATCTTCTGTAAATTTGGCACCGTATTACCAAACATCTCCCACCATGCATCTGAAACAAGAGATTTTAAAAATCAATTCTACAACTTTGACTTTATCAATGTAAAATGGTACTAGAATTAGAAATTAGAATTTAGATTTTAGAATCATAGATTTTTCCCTGGCATCAGTAGTGTCCGATTTTTCTTGCATAATTCTCGTGAGTAAAAGTCTCCTTGTGCAATCCTATACATTTCTATCTCACGGATTACACATGTTCCAACTGATTCATCTAGTGATATTCTCACTACAACATCATAAAGCCCACTCCACACCTCATCATCTACCTTAAAACCTGGGGTGAATTGGAATGCTGCATTAAGGAAGTGGACAGCTGCATGTATAGGCCTATGAAGTAGAATGTTCCATTGTCGATCAATGACAGCACATATGAGACCATATTTATCCTGATTCCTTGCAAAAAAATTTCTAAAGGCCTCTTTCACTCTATCCATGCCCTCATAGATATATCCCATTGCGGGCTTCTCCCCATCAGCAATTCGCAGCAGAACAATAAGAGGCTCTATGAACTGCAATCATTGTGAAAGTAGAAAGTTAGAAACATTAAGCTTTAAGCTTTACTTTAAAAAATGGACAATGAACATAAACAAGTGTGAACAAAAATGATGAAATGAAATGGAAATGAGGACGAAAAGGAAAAATTACCTCCACCATCTCCTTTGCCAGTTGCCAAAAGCCACTCTCATAAAAAATACAATTAGCTGTCTCTATCCCCGCATTGCTCTTTGCATATGATGATGAAATGCACTCCTCACTTACAAACATGCATCTCAAAGTGCCCTTGGATTTAAGCAAAGATTGCAACGTGATAAAATTTGTTGCAAATCGGTTGAACCCCTGGACGAACCAACTCTTTTTTATTTGTGAATTACCTCATAAGGTGTGATGTCCCTAGAGTGGGCCCCTAACGGAAGGTGACGTAGGTCTGTCCGTGCGGTTTGTCCCTCCCACGTGTCTGGGGTCCTCGCCGTCAAGGCTTGTCCTGGGGTTGCCCCCTTAACGTGGGGAGGTGCCGTTCTCTATCAGTCCGGGCTTTTGGTGCAACGGTTACTAACTTGGTATTAGAGCTGGAAGGTCTCGAGGTCGAGACCCGCGGAGTGTGGTGGTCTGTGATGTCCCTAGAGTGGGCCCCTAACGGAAGGTGACGTAGGTCTGTCCGTGCGGTTTGTCCCTCCCACGTGTCTGGGGTCCTCGCCGTCAAGGCTTGTCTTGGGGTTGCCCCCTTAATGCGGGGAGGTGCCGTTCTCTATCAGTCTGGGCTTTTGGTGCAACGGTTACTAACTTATTTAGTGACATGTCATTTTTAAATGGATTTGCCTATCATGGACTCTCGTAGGCAGATGGTTTTGGTGAGAGAGTCATTCTGATGATTATTTGGGGATTGGATGGTCTTATTTGCTCTTGGAGAGATGGTGTTTATCATATTTTTATTATAATGTGTTATGTGGGGCCAAAATGTTATAATTTTGAGTTGAGTTGCATTTTTTTATTTTATAAAGTTACTTTTTATATAAAAGTGCATTATAAAGGGATTTTATAGGAATATTTTATGGATACTTCTAGAAGTTCTAGTGGCTTCTTAGAAAAGTGAATAAATAGAGTGCTTGGCCTCTCATTTGGACATCCCATGACTTGAGTTTACACTACTTTTCTCTTGAGCATTTGTGGTGCCATCTTGGTCTGCAGATTGTCATTTGATCTTTAGAAACGAAGTTTCTTAAGGATTTGCATAACTAAGGAGGTGAAATATCCTTTGAAGGGTTGCACTTTGGAAGTGGTATTCAGCCATTTCAAGTTGAGCTTATTTGGAGTTCTCAGACTTACTTGAAAGTTTGAGTTTTTGATTGCAAGAGGAAAAAAAAGCAGATCCGAAAAAAGCAGTTCGAAAAAGCAGATCCGAAAAAGCAAAGCGAAAAAGTAGATCTGAAAAAGCTGTCTGAAAAAGCAGATCCGAAAAAGCAGAGCGAAAAAGCAATCCAAAAAGGTTTTTGCTACAAGTCTAATTCAGTTTTCAGAATTTCAGGATAGGGTTTTGGAACCACATTTTTGCTCATATCTTCCTCATTACTCAGCATATCATTCTGGGTATTTTTGCATCGGATTTCTATCGTCGAGGAGATAAAGATAGGTGCATTTTGGAATCCCAAAATGCCATGATTTATTTTTAAGGAATTTTCAAAATTCCTAGACATTTTCGAAAATCTGCAAGAAAGTACATTTTCAGATTTGAGGTGACTTTGGCTTGGGTGTTGGCATCTTCAGCACTGGCAAAAATTATCGCAGCCATCTACAATCAGGTCCCTCACTTCTCATTTGGCATTTGGCATATTTTCTGAGAAATGTATGTTTTCAGCTGTGTACATGTCATGTCCCCATTTTGGCTGACCTCGTTTAGCGTGCCGGATTTGCCTATCATCGACTCTCATAGGCAAATGGTGTGGAGAGAGTCAATTGTGCAATTTAGATGGTCATATTTGCTCTAGAAGAAGTGTTATGAGATTATATTTTATTATTATGTGTTAGCGGGGCCCACTTGTTATAATTTTAAGTTGAGATTGCACTTTTTTATATTATAAAGTTACTTTATTATAAAGTGCATTATAATGAGATTTTATAAAGGATGTTTCTAGAAATTCTAGCAACTTCTTAGAAAAAGTGAATAAATAGAGGGCTGGGCCTCTCATTTGAACATGCTTGGATTTGGGATTTTTTCTACTTCTTCCATTGTGGAGCAATTTGTAGCCTTGTGGTCTGCAAATACTATTCGATCTTTGGGAACGAATCACTCCCCTAGATTGGCATAATTGAGGTAGTGAAGTATCTACTGAAGGGTTGCAAGTTTGGAGTTGGTACTCAGCCATCTCATTGGTAATTCATTGAGAATTTGTTGTAAGGGTTTGTTTGTGATTGAAACAGCATTTTAGGAGGCATTTTTAGTAGGGCCGAAATTATAGGAGGCAATTTTTAGCAGGTCCAAAAAAGCAAAACGAAAAAGCGGATCTGAAAAAGCAGTCCGAAAAAGCAGATCCGAAAAAAGCAGTCTGAAAAAGCAGACCCGAAAAAGCAGTCCGAAAAAGCAGACTCGAAAAATTCATCTGAGGATTGATTTGAGGGCTTGAAATTGATGGAATAAGGGTTTGAGTTCATCATTGCATTGGTGAATCATTTTGGTAGAGATTGGAGATCATTTTGGTGCATTTTCTGAATAGCCCATATCAAGGTTTGGACTCATATTTTTGCTCATAACTCACACATCAGCTGGAGTTAATTTTTATGCTTTGGTGAGGGCAATAATACATCCCTGGCGGTCACATTCATGGCAATTTGGGGTGGCAAAACCCATCATTGAATTTTCTACAAGGGCCGTACAGTACAGCCTGGTACGGCTGGAGCACAGTGTACAATTTGGTGGACAGTCTGAGGTCAGTTCAGGACTGTTTTGCAGCGTCTGGATCAACCTTCATAGCAGATTACAAGGGGCAACAAACAGGTTCCATTACATCTATTCATTGTCCATTCATGTATGAAAGTGTTCTGTGGTGACAGTCATAGGTATATGCAGTGATTGGTCTCAGTTGTCATTGTTATTTCATATTGTTATATTGTCATCAGCTGTCATAGTGGGATCTAGTCTCTGTTATAGTTCTTGCTATAAACAGTCCATATATGTATGCTGTAACAAGTCAATATATTCAGACTTTGCATTGGGTTTGGAATAGAAATATAGTGCATTAAGATTCATATGTTCATATGTTAGAAGTGCACACTTGTCCTAGTTGTAACAGACATTTATAATCTGAATATTATTGTTACAAGATGAGAACAGTCATTTCAATCATATGTTGCTAGCTGGGTTGTTATAGTTGCACTTACATTGGCTGTCATAAATCAATGACCATTTGAAAAGTGTGTATTTCATTGTTACTCTAGCTATCTCATTACTTCATTGGTATTGTTATCTCAATAACATTTGGTGCCCAAAACAATAAACACATTGAAACACATCATTGCAAGAAAAACTTTTCAATGCATGCCAACTGTTTGACGAATTGCCACAGTTCAGATTTGGGGTGTTTTAGTGGCCTTTATAGTAAGGGTCATTACAGTACAAAATATAGCTTCAGCACTTTACTATTTTACATTGTACTTGTCTTTGTTTGCCATTTGGCATTATTGGTATCAAAGGAAGGCTAGCATTTTGCAAGTGAAAGGGCATTGTAATTTTCAGTCTATCTATATTGCAAACCTAAGGTTTGATGATCATATTGTTGGCTGAAATATGTATGACATTGTTGCAAATTGTTGATATATGAATGACATATGGTTTTGAGCAATTTTCTACATCATTGATAGTGTTTTAGATGGTATTTGGTTGCTATCTATTATTTTGAAATTTTGGGACAGCGAACTCATATACTCAAAAATAATTTTCTATCTACATCTTGAGTTGCATTTTTGAGGGTTTAGTTAGTGGCCTATTGGTAGGGGTCATTACAGTGGTATTAGAGCGGTGTTCTTGCCATCCTGTTGGGTAAGAAATCTTTATGCATCCTTCAGCATTTGAGCATCACAGGTATTATACGCGCAGGAGAGCTGCACTTGAGGGTGAGCAGGAATTCAAAGATATACTTACTATGGGTGAGAGACAGTCACAGAGTCCACCTAGAGTCCCTAGGACTGATGATGATGAGGCTAGAGACTTCTTCCGGGCTATGACTACTGGACAACAGGAGATAGTTCAGTCTATACGTGCATTGACCACTATGATGGAGAGAGTTGCTTAGCCGAGGAATCAGGAATAGGGTAGAGGGACACTAGAGCAAGATAACAGGAGTGTAGTAGGTTCACAGGGTGCTCCTAGGCACAGGTCGTGTACTGCAGACAGGCCTACACGTCCTACATTCCTTAGAGAGGAGGCCCAGGAGGCCTAGGAGGCAGGAGAGAATGATATGCCAGAGGTCTTTCAGGATGATCTTAGAGCTGCAAATGCAGAATGGCAGGCATTACCTCCACATGTTCGTGAGTTGCTGAATTTTGATCGCTACCTAAGTCAGAGAAGAGAGCACATGAGGAGTAGCAGGCAGAACAGGAGGCCTAGAGGAGGTCAGGACAGTGAGTTGCAGCGAGCTGCTAGCAAGCTCACCTTACCATCTTTTGATGGCAGTGGACAGATGACAGCCCAGGCCTTGATCCATAAGTTAGATACTGTGTGCTATAATTGTGTCACACTTCTATGAATCATTACATTCAAGAACACGCAAGATTATGCTCGCATCGAGACACAAGAAAGTCAAGATGACTATAAGCATGCACTTGCGAAACAGTCAAAGATAATACCTTGTAGATCCCAATGTCAAGTGGAACAAGCATAAACGCTAATGACAAGTAGGACCAACAAAATATATCCACAAGCAGAAAAAGCAATAAAACATGTTCTCATTCCCTTAGTCTTCTAGCTATGCATCATCGAAAACGATCATAGGGGGAGAACACTCAGCAAAGAAATCATCATAGACAACACACCAAGAAATAAAGTCAAACATATCTCAGCAAGTGTTTAAGGGTGTGTGTGTTGGTCATAGAGTCAAACTTTGAGTATCGCATCTGCCAATGAGAAATATTGCATCATCTAGACTACGGGTAGGATATCTGATAAGTGTTGAGAAACACTTGACGCTAGGGTAGTGTTGAAAAACACAGTTGGGGTGGTGTTCAAAAACACCATTGGCGAGGTGCCTAAGAAACCCAGATGCATAAAGAGACCCAAGATAAGCTTAAAACAACGTATGCCCCCTAGACTAAGACAAGAGTCAATTCTAGGCTAGGAGAGGCAAAGTGAGAAGTGGAGCGAAAGGAGCACCACGCAAGACTGATAGACATAGGTGCAAGGATCTCAAGCAACGCCTGTTTCCAGGTTTTCACCACTTGATAGATTTATTGCAATTTTTTCAGGACCTTTTTATAATTTTTTTTGTATTTTTGCTACCAAGGCGCCTGTTTCCAAGTTTTCACCAAGGCACTTTTTCAATTTTTTTTTATTTTTTGGATTTTTTCAGCATCATATATGAATTTTTTTGGAATTTTTTCAGGATCATAAAGTATGTACAAAGAATGCCCCAGACAGAAATGGGCATCAAGAATCTGCTTCCTCTGATGTAGAGAACTGATAGGCCCCAGGCCCAAATGCTGCAACTGTGACGACAGCAGGTCTCAACCAGTTCGACCAATAATAACCAGCCCTAAGCAATGTCTGAGCTAGCGGAGGATTGTTAGAATGTGATCCACATATGCCATCGTGGGTTTTAGCTAGCACTTTTTCTGACTCCTCTATTTTTAGACACCTAAGGAGAGTTCCGTCTAGACCCTTCCTATACAAGTCACCAGAGACAAAGGCAAAGTGTAAGGGATTGTGGAAAGAATGGCGTGGTGGATTGTCAGGAAGAATATGAGGTGGAAGACATGAAGAGATGGCAGGATTGTAGGATTTGTAAGCAAGATAGCGTAATTCGTCCACCAGGAACTTGAAGCGAGATTTATGCCTTTTCATTCGTAAGATGGATGTCGAAGCAACCAAGGCATTAGCAACTTTGTTCTCAGCTTTAGGAATGGGCTGAAGTATAACAAATATGAGATCATGCTTGAAGTAGTGTACCATTTTTTTGTAGAGAATCAGCTTGTCATCTTTTATTTGAGAATCATTATTTTTGAGCAGATTTTTATTTTTACTTTTCTTAGGTGCAGATACCACCACAATGTGGTTTTCACCATCTGACCATTGCTCTTTTCTTTTGATTCGATGCTTGTGATACTTGATTGCTGATTCAGTCCTTTTTGTTGCTAGTTTACTGGTGGAAGAAGTAATAGGTGTTAATGCGAGATGAAATGAAGTGACTGGTTCAATAGCATTTATGCGAGGGGTGTCATCTCTAGTTGCAAGAGAAGTTGAGCCTATAGGGTAAGCTCCAAAAGTAGCTAAATCTAGATTCATCAGAGAAGGACCAACGTAGTCAACTAAGGCAATACGGGAAACAAACTCATCAGGCCCTGCACGAGACTCATCAACTACGTCAGGTGGGTTACAAGAGGTATGAACTACATCAACATCCATATCTGTCATGGAAGAATCGTCCGGAAGAGGCTTAAGATGTCGAGAAGTAGAGATACTCATGTCATTATGTGTGAGATCACCTCTTTGTAGCAGTCGCACAATGTTGCGACGTTGTCTATCATAGTTCAATGATTCTTTAGGCACATAGGTTCTAGACATAGAAGCCTCAGCCATATCATTAGTAGATATACATTATTCTCCCCAAAGAAGTGAAGTAGAAGGAAGATCATCTCCCATTTGAGCCATAGTGTGTAGCGGTGACTCATCTGTATCTGTGTTTGAATTACTGAGCATGGGAGTATTTCTGGAATAATCAAGGAGGGCATTTGCCGTACTACCCTCATCTTCTCTATAGATCCACTCTTGGACAGCTTGTTCATCCCTTTCTGCTTCTAAAGGAACGGATGAAGGAACAAAAGTATCAAAGATCGTCATAGCAGAAGTGGAAGGCTTCATATGATCAGAAGGTTTCCCATATGACCTAGGAGAAACAGGTATAGAAGCAAAGGAACCCAGCATATATTCACCCATACCAAGGCTCATCATTTGAAGTGTTTTCTCAGCAGCAACTAGAGACGTACTAGCATCAATAGAAGGTTCATTGTGAGGAACAAATTTTTTAGCAGCAGCAAGATCATTGATAGCAATAGTATGGTCTCCAGGAATCACAATTTCAGTGCCATTGTACGGAAATTTAACGCACTGATGATAGGTGGAAGGAACAGCCTGCATGTCATGGATCCAAGGACGACCCAAAAGAATGTTATATTCGAGTGGGATGTCCAATACTTGGAAGTTAATATCTTTCGTGACAGGGCCCACTCGGACAGGCAGCGTGACAAGACCTTTGGAAGATCTTTCCACTTCATCGTAAGCTTTTATAGTAATCTTCTTCTTAGAATCCACAACAAATTCTGACAAACCCAACTGTTGTATGACATTGAAAGAAACAATATTTAACCCTGCACCATTGTCTATCAGGACTCGGCGGACGCGGGTGTGGTAGACTAGAACTTCGATGTGTAAAGCTAGATTATGAGGGTGAGCAATAGATATGTCATCTTTTGCAAAAAAGGAGAGAGATAGCGGAGATGAAATGTGGTTGACCATAGCCTGGAATTGATCAGGATCAATGTCGTTGGGAACACGTGTTGTATGTAGAGCCTCATCAAGAATCTCTCTATGCGAAGGGGATAACCGAAGCAACTCAAGGATAGATATCTGGGCTGGTGTCTTTTGTAAATGTTGGACAAGATCATAGCTAGGGGTGGCTGAAGGAGCCACTTGTTTGGAAGGAAAAGCTTGCTTGGGATCTTGCGCAGTTTTAAGGACAATCTTGGCTTGCCCCCTAGTAACAACATTCAGTGTCTCACTTCGGGAAGATGAACTACCACGTGTTTGCAAGACCAACTTTGGCTTACCATGATTGGCTTTATTATCATCTTGAGACATCATTAGAACACTCTCAATGGGCTCTACCATGTTGATCATAGGTGTATCAGAAGTATATGTATAATTGATCTTAGCATCATGATTCTTCTTATGTGCTTGAGAGGTTTCCCCCTTATCATGCTTAGGTAGAGGATCTTTGAAAGTTGTGTGATCAGAATTTTTAGTTAAGCCATCAGTGGAGATTGTGCCATTCTCAATAAGATCCTGAATATCATCCTTAAGCTTAAAACAATTGTCTGTCGGATGTCCCTTGTTTTTGTGATAATGGCAATAAGAATCCTCTCGCCACCAGTCAGACTTATTTAGTGGATCCCAGTTACCAAGTTTATCAGGAAGCGTAAGAGATCCATTGTCAACCAAAGTCTTGAGGATCACATCGTAAGGTTCTGCCAACTTGGTAGAGACTCGCTTTCGAAATGACTTCTTAGGCTTATCTGCATATTGAGGTTTAGGAGCATTGTGAGCGTTGGCAGCTTCTTGTTGTTTTGCTGCATAGATAGCATTGGAGAGATTGAAAGCAGGCTCTTTAACTTTAGGAGCGTCAACAACCCCATCAGTAACAACATACTTGTTCTTATTCCAAGGTTTGTTCTTGTCTTTGCCATTGCCTTTAACATCTTTATTAATAACAATATCCCCTTTTCTTATAGCTACATCCTCAATTCGATATGCACTTTCAACCATGTCGTTGAAAGAGGAGAACGGTTGTTTCCTTAGATCATAATATAGCTCAAGCACCAGAGTATTGACAAAAATGTCAATCTTTTCTCTCTCAGGTAGCTGACGAGGATATCTCGAATACAAAGATCTCCAACATTGTAAGTAAGTTGCAAATGGCTCACCTTGATGTTGTCTTAGATTACCGAGATCTATCATGGTGACAGGTTGTTGGATGTTGTAAGAATAATGCTGGGTAAATCGCTGAGCCAACTCATCAAAAGTCTTAAGAGGTGGTGTCAATTTCGCAAACCATTCCAAAGCTTGGCCTCTTAAGCTTCTAGGGAACAGTCGTAGAAGAAATGTGTCTTCATGAAGAAAGTCCATGCTAAGAGCGTAAAAGTGGCGCACATGGTCATGGGGATCACCATTTCCATCATACTTGTTGTATTTGGGAACCTCAATATCCCTAGGAAACGGGACCATGTATAGACTCCTATCAAAGGGAAGAGCACAAATTGATTCTACAAAAGAGACCTTTGGAGGCTCTCTTTCTATTGCCATTTGGGTAAGGCGTTGATTTGCCCGACGTAGTTCTTTCTGAAGGACTTCCAATTCAGTTGGTACTCTTTGTTGGACAATTTGTCTGACATCATAGCCGGGAGGAAGCTTGTATCCTCTAGAAGTCATATATTGAAAATATTTGTCCCCATTACGCTCTAAAAGCTTATGCATCATTCGTTGGGAGACCACATTTTGTTCAAATCTCATAAGATCCTCACTAGAAATCTCATCATCAGCCTCTGCCTCATGTTGAGAGGGAGGAGGTCTAGCAGGTGAAGAAGGCATACCAAAAGTGGGTCTTGGAGGAGATCTTGGTGGCGTGTTGTTGCCATTGTTGCCATT
This sequence comes from Chamaecyparis obtusa, assembly GCA_027943335.1. Lineage (NCBI taxonomy): Eukaryota > Viridiplantae > Streptophyta > Pinopsida > Cupressales > Cupressaceae > Chamaecyparis > Chamaecyparis obtusa. The sequence goes on from BSBK01003276.1 coordinate 1,590,015, forward strand.
GATAAAAAGAGGTCTATGCTCATGATTACTAGTCTCAGGTTGCTCATGAAATGTCCTTCTATAAGTCATGCATCTAACAGCATCCATCCTTTGTTGATTGTGTTCTTTGTCTAAGCGCGCTTGGTTATCTTTATGCTCAAAATGTTCTTGCAAGCGTTGAAATTTTTCTTGTTCAGTCAAAGTGAGTGAGACACTGTCTGTGTTTTTGGGGGTCTTGAATGCGGAAAAGAGGAAACCTCCTTTGTACCACGGGGTAGCCTTAGAATCTTCAGATTGGTTACAACTAGAACTGTTGTTGCTAATGGGCCCTCCTGAGCGTCTAGTTGGAGAAGGTAACTGTGTATAATTGAACGGAGGGTGATTCTCCTGCTCAAATTGAGACCGAGTTGCAACCGGCATGAAAAGAGATGTTGGTCGACTAGTAGAATGAGACAAAGTTTCTTAGATTTGAGATAAGTAAAGCTAATAAAGATCACTTGTCAAAGTAGAACAATAGATAGATGGCTCGTCAAAAGTGCTCAAGCACTTACAGCAATCAATTGACTAAAGCCGAGCAGCGAGCAAGAAGCTCAATAAGCAAGTAGCTAGAGAGGTAACCGTGATGTGACAAGTGATCAAGAGTAGCATTCGTTAAGCTCAAATCCAATAGTTTTAGCTCATTTGTTTTAGTCTAGAACAAGTCTGAGCATGCAGATAACAGGCCAGCTTCAGGTAAGAACAGAAAAAGACACTCTACAACAGGTTAAAGTGTAAGTTTAGCAACTCCGGATTGCAGCAATGACATGACAACAGAAAGATTCTGGGCGATACTTTCCAGGCAGACAGGGCAATACTTCTCAGTCGGGCGATACTTTGCCTTAAACCAGGTGATAGTTTCCAGTAAGGTTGGGCGATAGACACTAGGCTAGCAGGGCGATAGTCCAGGAGAAGAGAACTATTGCGCGATATATCTCAGCAAAGCGCGCGATACTGTTGCAGATTTGGGTGATTTTTTGACCAGTGAGCATAAAAATCTCAGTTTTGAAGCATTTTGATCAAGTTCAAAGGTTGGATAGTGCAATTTCTTAGTTTGACAAGTAGTAACAGTAGATAAAAGACAGGTTTGCAAACAGTATAGGATCAAACATGTCATAGAACACTTGAAACAAGGGCAAAAGCAACCTTGCCAAGACAAGCACTTGTGATATCAAAATGAAAAATTCTATAAGTGCTACCGTTTTGTTGAATGTTGAGAACGTTTACACTGGTATAGCACAATCGAAGACAATTCAAGCAATTACTACCTAGAAGGACAAGGCTCATTACTTAGCAATGTGGCGCAGAACTTGATGCTCCCTTGCCTCACACCAAGTGGTTGCCCACAAGAGATATTGGCGTTGTCATGGAGGTGTCAAAAACACAACCAAAGGAACACATATGGTGAGTGTCTTGGGGTGATCCGGGTAAGTCCACTTGGATCAATCCTTGCACCAAGAAGCTAAGTGGCTAAAATAAGGTGGCTTCTAACTAATGGTTCGTAGTAAGGGCTTTCGTTCATAACACCCCTCTTGCTCCTCATAAAGGACTAGGACCTCGCGGCCTCAAGAGTACTTTAAGCATTCTTGCTCAATGATTTCCCCATGGTCGCAATCCCATGAGCTACTCACATCAAGCGAAGACAAGTGTTATGTCTACCAAGGTTTTGTGTCCTTGATAGCCTTGAGATTATAGTGGGTTGGAATAGCTCGGTATTAGCTTGTCCCCACTTGGGTCGTTCCTTTTGATTGCTCAAGAGCAGGCCCGCTAAAGGATTCTAACAACTAAACAAAAAGTGGATTAACTCTTGAGGTTCAAGGTTTTTGGTTCATCACAAGGGTGAAGAGCATACTCCCCTATCTCAAGAATCTCTCCCAAACACACCAAGCAAAGTTCATTTACCCTCTTGTTTTCAAAATTCAAAGATGGGTCAAGATTTTCTGGTTCACCAAAATGGTGAAGAGCATACTTCTCCTACCACCCAAGAATTCCTACAACAAGATCTTAAGTGCCTAATAAATGAAACAACTAGTTTTTGCCACACTTAAAAGGAAAGCAAATAAACAAGCAAGATTTTTTTGTTTTTATGCTTGGGCAGCCCTACAAAAACCGTTAGTAGCCCTTTTTGACATGCGATTTTGACAAAATATTCAAGCAAGAGGCACCTACAACCACAACTTGTTAGACCAACAAGGTTAGCAAAATCCAAAATCTAACAATGGTTAGCACATGAAACATCAGATAATCTGCAAAAATAACTGATCAAATGACCAAATCTGAAAATGAAACCATCATGGTTGGATTAGGCTTGGAAAGACCTTTCCAACGATATATCACACTTCAATTTTCGATACCATTTGCAAAAAAATTTCAAAAATTTGAAAACGTTAAAATTTTTAGAAAATTTCAAAAAAATTTGCTAAGAACCCGAAACTTGCAAGATAGATAAAATAACTCAAAAACAGCTCACTGTCGGGTGATACAGACACCAGAATTATCGCACGATACTTCTTAGTATACTGGGGTGATAATATTAGTCTGCGCAATACTTCGCTCTACACCAGACGATACTTCGCCCGAGACCAGGCGATATTCTCTGCTATAGCCAGGCGATACTTTTGACAGGTAAAGTATCGCACGCGCAGACAGAGAACTATCACACGATACTTCTGGAAAGTATCGTACGACAGTCTGAGACAAAAAAACAGAGACAAAAAATTAAGCTACAAACTTGTCGAAAAATTGACGGAAAATGACGAAAATGTAAAAAAAAGAAGGGACAAAGCTAGTCTACTCTGCCCCACGGTGGGCACCAAAAATGTGTGCTATAATTGTGTTACACTTCTATGAATCATTACATTCAAGAACACTCAAGAATGAGGTCTCAAAAATCGATCCATAGCTCCCTAAGCATGGAGTGCAAGGGTTTTAAGAATGCTCTCAGCTAGAGCTATTTAGCCTATAACTTTGTTAGTAAACCATGCAATGAGATATTCAATGAAGACAAGGGCAAGAATGCCAATATCTTCAAGAATCAAGAATGAAAATGCAATGCAATGCTATGCTAGAAATGGAAATGCAAGCTAAGCTATGAAAATGAAAGATGCAAGTATTACAAAGCCTTCTAGTTAAGCTAGATGAATTAATATAAAGCATTAAGGAAAATAAGCTAAGTATGAAGCTATGAATGTCATGATAATGCAAGAAATGAAACTATGATAACATGTAAATGCAAAAAGCCAAGAATGCTCCAAATCTCCAAAAGCTCCAAAGTGACCTAGAAAACCTGCAGCATAACGTTAGCATAAAAAGTTGAGGATCTAGAATGAAGAAGAGAGCTCTCCTTTTAAAAGAAGTGCAAAAGGATGGACCATGGAGATTAAGAGGGAAAAGATTTAATCAAGGGTGGAGCGTGAAAGAGGAGCAATCCATGTGCACAAGTATCCTCCAATAAGAAAATAAGAGTTGACTTTTGTGTCCCACATAAGACAAAAAGTGCTTTTTCTCTTTTTATAAAATAAGAATAATGCTTTATTTGTGCAACTTAGGATAAGAGGAAAAGTGGGGGCTTTTTATTTATTAAAATGGTAGGAAATATTTTTTTTAAATAAATAAAAACTTAGGATAAGATGGTTAGCCCATAGAAAATAATCAAATAAATGATAGAACTAGGATTTGATCAAGAATAAGCAATTGAGGATTTAGCAAAAGGGGCTAATAGTCTAGGTGACCATTTTTAGGTGTAAACAGATACATTCCTAGCATTGAGGCCTATGTCAGAGATGGATGCTATTAGGTATGCCAGTTTGCATTTAGAGGGCGCAGCACATGATTGGTGGTCACATGGTATGATTACATTGCAACATAATCAGGTGACATCCTACCAGGATTTTGTGGATAGACTGGTAGAGCGCTTTGATAAGAAAGACCCAGAGGTCTTCTTTCGTGATCTTGCATAGCTGAGACAGACAGGCAGTTTAGAGGTTTACATCAGTGAGTTTCAGAGATTATCAGTGATGGTGCAGGATGTGTCTGAGAGGAGGCTGGTTATACTATTCACAAAGGGGTTGTCTGAACTTCTAAAGGGTTGGATTAAGGCATTCGATCCCCCCTCATTGCAGGAGGCTATGAGGAAGGCACGGAGCATGGAGCTCACAACACCCTCCAGCAGATTCACCCCTAGGAGCACTTCTTCATTCTGAGAAACTAAGAAGTTTGATAAAAATAAGGGCAAAAAAGATGATACCAAGGGTAAGTCTACTGCACCTCTGAATAGGGAGACATTGAATGACTTGCACAGGAAGAAGCTATGTTTCTACTGCAAGGGACCCTACGACAGAGATCATGATTGTCCCATGAGGCCTAAGGGGAAGGCCAATAGGGTTATGTGCGCTTACTACGAGGATTCAGATTCTGACAGTTTTGGACATGATGATCAGAATGATGCAGAGCCCGAGGCAGAGGCAGAGGCTTCAGAACCTAAGGAGGAGCCCGAGTTGCACTTACAGAAGGCACGCTTGTCTAGCATTCAGTAGGAAGGATCTTTTAGACTGCGTGGTGTTCTAGCAGGGCAGAGAGTTATTACACTGGTTGATACAGGTGCTACGCACAATTTTATTGATGCAGGTTTTGTTGAACGCCGTGGTATTATGACTGAGGAGTTTGAGGGACTTTGAGTTCAGGTTGCTGATGGTTACACTCTTAAGTGTAACAGGATGGTTAGAGATTTGCCCTTACGCCTGAACAACTATGAGTTCAAGGTGGAGTACCATGTTGTCAACATGGGTGATCTGGATATTGTTCTTGGGATGAAGTGGTTGCACTCATTGGGAGAGGTCACCTTCAGATTGAAGGACATGCAGATTAAGTTTGAGGTGGATGGGAAACAACACATTTTGAGAGCAATCAGGAATAGTGACATCAGGACTATTTCCTTTAGACGGATGGAGAGGTTAGCCAGATATGATGACATGGAGTGGGCAGCAGTATGTATACTCTTGCCTACACAGGAGGGACAACATAAGACAGAGTATCATCCAGACATACAGAGGTTGAGAGTGAAGTATGACAGAGTTTTTAGTGACATCCCACCTGGCAGGCCACCAGACAAAGGTATTGAGCACATCATTGAGTTGGAGGAGGGTGCTAAACCCGTGATGGTTACACCATACAGGCATCCTAAGAGACTCAAGGATGAGATAGAGAAAACCATCAAGGAGCTACTTGCGATGGGACACATCAGACCGAGCAAGTCTCCTTTTGCTTCTTTGGTAGTGTTGGTGAAGAAGGATGGTACTTTACGGATGTGCATTGATTACAAGGTGCTGAACAAAAGGACAATCAAGAATAGGTACCCCATTCCACAGATTGATGAGGTTCACGGTGCATGTTACTCCACGAAGATTGATTTGAGATCCGGCTACCATCAGATCAGAGTTAGAGAGCAGGATATTGAGAAGCCCACCTTCAGATGTCATTGTGGGCACTTTGAGTTTGTGGTCATGCCATTTGGGCTGACCAATGCACCAGCTACTTTTCAGTCCACCATGAACAAGGTCTTCCGTCACCAGTTGAGGAAGTATGTGTTAGTCTTCTTCAATGATATTCTGATATACAATCGGACTTGGCAGGAGCACATGGAGCATCTAGAGACAGTTTTGGGGATCTTGCAGTTGGAGTCCTTGTATGCGAAGGAGTCCAAATGTGATTTGGGCATGACAGAGCTATTGTATTTGGGTCACATCATTAGTGCAGAAGGAGTAAGGATGGATTGTAATGACCCTTACTATAAAGGCCACTAAAAACCACTAATACTGAACTGAGAAAATTCGTCAAACAGTTGGCATGCACTGGATACACTGCTGAAAGAAAAATACTGAATATAGGAAATTATTTTGCAATATATGAGTTCGCTGTCCCAAAATTTCAGAATAATAGATAGCAACCAAATACTATCTAAAACACTATCAATGATGTAGGAAATTGCTCAAAACCATATGCCATTCATATATCAACAATTTGCAACAATGCCATACATTTTTCAGTCAATGATATGATCATCAAACCCTAGGTTTGCAATATAGATAGACTGAAAATTACAATGCCCTTTCACTTGCAAAATCCTAGCCTTCCTTTGTTACCAATAATGCTAAATGGCAAACAAAGACAAGTACAATGTAAAATAGTAAAGTGCTGAAGCTATATTTTGTATTCAGCTGAAAACATACATTTCTTAGAAAAATATGCCAAATGCCAAATGAGAAATGAGGAACCTGATTGTAGATGGCTGCAATAATTTTTCGGACTATTTTTTCGGATCTGCTTTTTCGGACAGCTTTTTCGGATCTGGTTTTTCGGACAGCCTTTTCGGATCTGCTTTTTCGGATGGCTTTTTCGGATCTGCTTTTTTTCCTCTTGCAACCAAAACTCAAACCCTCAGGTAAATCTGAGGATTCCAAATAAGCTCAACTTGAAATGGCTGAATACCACTTCCAAACTTGCAACCCTTCAATAGATATTTCACTACCTCAGTTATGCCAATCTAGGGGAGTGATTCGTTCCCAAAGATCGAATAGTATTTTCAGACCACAAGGCTACAAATTGCTTCACAATGAAGAAGTAGAAGAAATCCCAAATCCAAGCATGTAGAAATGATAGCCCAAGCCCCCTATTTATTCTTTTTCTTGAGAAGTTACTAGAACTTCTAGAAACATCTAATTATAATGTACTTTATAATAAAATAACATTATAATAATAAAGTACATTTCTCAACTCAAAAATATAACAATGTAGGCCAAGATGTCTCATAACCGAATGTAGGCCCAACTAGACTGAATGTAGTCTCGAACTAGATGTAGGCTCGCTTCTGGACGTAGGCTCCACTACAACTGCATGTAGGCCCAAACTGGATGTAGGCTCTACTGAATGTAGGCTCTGTTAGCAATATACAATCAAATGATCAACATAATGACCCTCTCTCCAAACCATTTGCCTACGAGAGTCGATGATAGGCAAATCCGTCATGCCAAACGATGTTAGCCAAAATGGGGACATGACATGGATCCTGATAAGATTTGTGCTATTGTGGATTGGCCTACTCTAGAGAACCTGACACAGTTGAGAGGGTTCCTTGGGTTGTGTGGTTTGTACCGCAGATTTGTCAGTGGGTATTCACGTCATGCAGCTCCTATGACAGATTTGCTGAAGAAGGGAGCCTTTGTTTGGACACCTAAGGCACAGGCTTGCTTTGAGAGATTCAAGGATATCATGACTACATGCCCTGTGTTAGCATTGCCTGACTTCTCGAAGCCATTTGAGCTTCAGTGCGATGCATTTGGAGAGGGTATTGGTGCTGTTTTGATGCAGGACAAGCACCCCATTGCATTTGAGAGCAGGAAGCTCCGTGGGCCAGAGAGATCATTTAGTATATATGACAAAGAGATGTTAGCCATTATGCATGCATTGGCTAAATTCAGGCAGTATCTGGTGGGTGGTAAGTTTTGCATTAAAATTGACCACAATAGTTTGAGACATTTCTTTGGATAGAGAGATCTCAATGACAGGCAGCAAAAGTGGGTTAGTAAGCTGTAGGCTTATGATTTTGACATCTCCTATGTGAGAGGGACTTAGAATGTGGTAGCAGATGCTTTGTCACGCAGACCACATCTCAGTGCTATGGTTGAAATATTTGAGGATTGGATGATGGGACAGTTGTTGATACCAGGTACATACTTGTGGATGACTTGATTATCTACAAGAATAGGATATTCTTAGTCCCAGGATCGAAGGTGAAGCATATTGTTATGAGAGCTCTCCATGATTCACCTACAGCTGGCCATCCCGGATACTTCAAAACTTACAGGCAGGTGCGAGAGCGTTTCACTTGGAAGGGGATCAAGGCGGATGTGTTGCAGTATGTACGAGAGTGCCCTATTTGTCAGCAGAACAAACAAGAGCACACCTTTCCAACAGGGCTCCTACAGCCACTTTCCATTCCTGACAGGAAGTGGGAGTGTATATCCATGGATTTCATTACGGGCTTGCCTAAGGCCCAAGGGCATGATTGCATCTATGTGGTGGTGGACAGGTTGACGAAGTATGCACACTTCTTTCTCATCACTACTACTTACACAACAGTGCAGGTGGCTGAGGTCTTCTTCAGAGAGATTTTCAGACTACATGGGATACCCCGGAGCATAGTGAGTGACAGGGACAACAGGTTCTTGAGTCATTTTTGGCAGGAGGTGTTCCGTTTATGTGGCACTGAGCTTACACCTAGCACCAGTTACCACCCGCAGACTGATGGGCAAACTGAGATAGTAAATAAGTGGGTGGAAGGCTACTTGAGGAACTATGTGGCAGCGCAACAGAAGGCATGGGTTAGGTGGATTTATCTATGTGAGTATTGCTACAATACCACATACCACATGTCTATTCAGATGACTCCTTTCAGGGCACTATATGGTTATGAGGCACCGAGTTTTCTGGATTTGCTTATGAGTGATGTTAGAGTTCCTCGTGCTGGAGATTTGCTTCAGGAGAGCAAGGACATTGTTGATGCTCTCTGAGATAATATTGCTAGGGCACAGAATCAGCATAAGCAGTATGCAGATCAGAAGCGGACAGAGAGGAGTTTTGAGGTTGGTGACATGGTTTATCTCATGTTGCAGCCCTATAGACAGTCTACCCTAGGGAATAGTGGATCGGAGAAGCTTAAGCTTAGGTACTATGGTCCTTTCAGGATTATCAGGCGTATTGGAGAGATGGCATATGAGCTTGAGCTTCCAGCAAACAGCAGGGTACACAATGTTTTCCATGTGTCACACCTCAAGAAGGCGTTGGGTCAGCATGTTGTGCCTTCAACAGTTCTTCCTCCATTGGATGATGAGGGGAAGTTGGTTCTTGTTACTGAGTATGTCATTGACAGCAGAGAGGCAGCTCCGCAAGAGGACCATCAGGGAGTATTTGGTGAAGTGGAGAAATTTGCCTGAGGAGGATGCCACATGGGAGGGAGAAGATATTTTTCAGCACCCAGCTTTGAGATTGGTTGAGGGCAAACAATTTCAGGAGGGGCGGACTGTCATGTCCCCTCTTTAGTGATGTCATTTTTCAGTGGATTTGCCTATCATGGACTCTCGTAGGCAGATGGTTTTGGTGAGAGAGTCATTCTGATGATTATTTGGGGATTGGATGGTCTTATTTGCTCTTGGAGAGATGGTGTTTATCATATTTTTATTATAATGTGTTATGTGGGGCCAAAATGTTATAATTTTGAGTTGAGTTGCACTTTTTATTTTATAAAGTTACTTTTTATATAAAAGTGCATTATAAAGGGATTTTATAAGAATATTTTATGGATACTTCTAGAAGTTCTAGTGGCTTCTTAGAAAAGTGAATAAATAGAGTGCTTGGCCTCTCATTTGGACATCCCATGACTTGAATTTACACTACTTTTCTCTTTGAGCATTTGTGGCACCATCTTGGTCTGCAGATTGTCATTTGATCTTTAGGAACGGAGTTTCGTAAAGATTTGCATAACTGAGGAGGTGAAATATCCTTTGAAGGGTTGCACTTTAGAAGTGGTATTCAGTCATTTCAAGTTGAGCTTATTTGGAGTCCTCAGACTTACCTGAGGGTTTGAGTTTTTGATTGCAAGAGGAAAAAAAGCAAATCCGAAAAAAACAGTCCGAAAAAGCAGATCCAAAAAAGCAAAGCGAAAAAGTAGATCCGAAAAAGTAGATCCGAAAAAGCAAATCCGAAAAAGCAAAGCGAACAAGCAGATCCGAAAAAGCAAAGCGAAAAAGCAAAGCGAAAAAGCAGATCCGAAAAAGCAGAGTGAAAAAGCAATCTGAAAAAGTTTTTGCTACAAGTCTAATTCAGTTTTTAGAATTTCAGCATAGGGTTTTGGAACCACATTTTTGCTCATATCTTCCTCATTACTCAGCATATCATTTTGGGTATTTTTGCATCGAATTTCTATCGTCGAGGAGATAAAGATAGGTGCATTTTGGAGTCCCAAAATGCCATGATTTATTTTTAAGGAATTTTCAAAATTCCTATACATTTTCGAAAATCTGCAAGAAAGTACATTTTCAGATTTGGGGTGACTTGGGCTTGGGTGTTGGTATCTTCAGCGCTGACAAAAATTATCGCAGCCATCTACAATCAGGTCCCTCACTTCTCATTTGGCATTTGGCATATTTTCTGAGAAATGTATGTTTTCAGCTGAGTACAAAATATAGCTTCAGCACTTTACTATTTTACATTGTATTTGTCTTTGTTTGCCATTTGACATTATTGGTATCAAAGGAAGGCTAGGATTTTGCAAGTGAAAGGGCATTGTAATTTTCAGTCTATCTATATTGCAAACCTAGGGTTTGATGATCATATTATTGGCTGAAATATGTATGGCATTGTTGCAAATTGTTGATATATGAATGGCATATGGTTTTGAGTAATTTTCTACATCATTTATAGTGTTTTAGATGGTATTTGGTTGCTATCTATTATTCTGAAATTTTGGGACAGCGGACTCATAGACTCAAAAATAATTTTCTATCTACATCTTGAGTTGCATTTTTGAGGGTTTATTTAGTGGCCTATTGGTAGGGGTCATTAAATAAGGTTGAGGACCCGAGTATGATTATATATGAATTTACAATTTTTCCTTCCTTGCTCTACACATATTTTTATCCATGAAAGTTTGCCAAGATCCTTCAACATGAGGTCAATGCAATGAGCAGCACAAGGGGTGCAAAACAAGTGGTGGTGGCTCTCTAAACCACATTCTCCTCACCCACCTCCTTCAACACATCCTCAATTACCTCACAAAGATACTCAACATTTTTTTTGTTTTCCTTGAAGCATCAACTGATTTCAAAAACACTGTGCCACTTGAGGAAAAAAAAGCAATTTAGTACAATCATAATTTAAATCAACTAATCACTAAATCAATAGTTTACTACTAGTAAGTAGTACTTAGTAGTACTAGTAAAAAAAAAAAAGTACAAGTTCTACAATTACCTGATGAAGAGACAAGAAAATTAAGCAGTGTTCTATTTCTTCTGTCGGTCCAACCGTCAGTCATGATTGTGCAACCCTTCCTCCAAATGTCACGCTGCTCTTCAATTGCAACTTTTACATCAGCCACCTTTCAGGTCAAAATAGGACCTTTTAGCTCCTCATCATTAGGGGCTTTGAACCCTGGACCACAAACAGTAACAACATCTATTGCAATTTGCCAATAAGTAGACCTAAAACAAATGAAAAAAACACAATAAGTATACTAGTAAGTTTTGAAGAGCACACAATTATACTGAGAGGGGGGGTGAATCAATATAATAACTATTTTTCAATTTAAAAACTTTTATCCAAAAATAACTTCAAATACTCAAATAAACAATTATGCACATGAACACAATATTTATGTGGAAACCCAATACGGGAGAAAACCACAAAATAATTTGTTTTTATATAAACTTGTTCTTTTACAATGATTTGTAAGCTCCGACCTACTAGAGGCTCCAACCCCTATATTTATGAGCACCGACTCACTGGAAGCTCCAACTCCCACACTTCGCAGGCACCGACCCACTGGAAGCACCAACTCCCTCTGTCTGAATTCTGAGCACCAACTCGCTGTATACAAATTTTTCTTCTACCTTGGCAATGTTGCTATCTTCAACTGATGATGGACATTTTAGTATCTTTAATTTCAGCACATACTCCTTTATTACTTTCCAAAGTCAGCCTTTAAAATATATAATATTTATTTCAGTAAGAATATTTTAAGTATAATCTTTCTTTATTGACACCACATTGTATATTCATATATATCTGATTTTATTCTGATTATATATATTTTTAATCAGTTCTTCATTCTCTCTAATACATACAAACTGCCTCTCAAATCTTCTTTTATTCTCTTACAGCTGACTTTTTTATTTTCAAACTGGTAGATTCAATATTTATATATTCATATCTTCAATGAAACGTTATGTCTCTTTTCAGAGGTTATGACCCTTTATCGTAACTTTTAGTGTTGATTAATATTTTATTTATCACCTTGCTTTAATTATCGTTGATGTTGATTAACTTTTTATTTGAAACCACCGCAAATCATTTTTATCGAACATCTTTGCATCTCCTTTACGTGACAATATATCTTATACACATTGAGTTCGTTCTCGAGCTTTTCTGTACGCAGTTTGAGCACGGTGATCGACGGCATCCATCCAGTCATGCTCGTTGGAGAGTGAGTATAGAGAAGAGTCTTGTCTTGAGTATGTGCAGCACGTCTTTGAGTTGCCCTTCTTAATCTCATGGTAGACCATTCACAGAGCTTCCAAGCCTATGCTTTCATTTCCGCACCTGTCCACAATGAACATCAGCCTTATTATCTTCGTTCTCCCATTGTAAAGAGAGGCATATTTTGCACCTGTCCGCAAGTATAATGGTATCGCTATTTATCGTATAGTATTGCTGTATGCGTATGTTATTTGTCTCCTTTCTTTCGATATATAGAAATGGACCATCGATGTTTGCCATCGATTATTATAACTGTGTAACAGACTGACTATGTATTTCGATTATCTCTGTTTACCATTGATACTTGTCTATCTCTGTAAGATGATTGCTGTTAATGTATCTCATAACTGGTTATCACTGTATATTGTATACTGTATGCTGTTATCACTGTTATCTCTTTCTTTAATCTCTGGTTATCACTGTATACTGTATAAAGTATCTCATGTGCTGTATATGTTCATCGCTGTCTTCATCGCTGACTTGTATACGTATATGTTCATACTACTGTTGTTCATAATTCATAACATATATGCTGCGGTAGATTTATTACCTTCTTTAATTGTCAATAGCATATTAACTTCTTTTTGCGTTGGCCATATTTGTCAATAGATTAATGCCTTTATTGTGTCATCGATCTCTGATTTTGACATCAATGACAATATGTCCATCAAGTTTTACTTTCAAGTTTCAACTTTTAAAATTATTATAATGAATATGGCATATTCTTGAGTCTTACAAGTTAAGAGCAAGAAAACTAAGACATAGAAAGTAAAATAATAACAAGTACCTTGCTGTATTGAATGAAATGTCGTCGTAGAAAAAAAAATCTCCTAGTGCCATCTTGGCAGCCTCATGTTTCTCCGTATTCCAAGCCATGCTCTGAAGCGATGGTTGGGCACCCGGAGTTGTGCGTGGAACAAACATGGAATCTAGTGTGGATTTCTTCTTACGAATCCGAGGCCCAATGGTCATACTTGCACTTGTAGTACCACTACTAGACGGAGGTAATGGAGAACGAAAACTTGAAGAGCTCTCTCCACCTAAGCTTGCCATTTCTTGATGTTGCTTCCTTCTTAATTCTTTTTTCTCTTCATGGGCCTCTAAATGAGCCTGCATTTCACGTATAATCTCCTGTGATGCTTCTAGACATGGTTTAGCATCATGCCCTGATATATGTGCAAGGTGATATTTTAGCCTATTAATACCTCCCCCATTGAATTTAACAAGACATTTCCAACATGTAACTACTTTTTTTGACCCCGGGATGGCATATTTCCAAGCCTTATCCCTTTCTACACGAATAGGGTCTGCATCTGGGTTAATTGAAGACCTAGACGAACTACCCTCAGCCTAAGACATTATGTTGCTGCTGCAATATATCATAAATAAAAAAAATAAGCATCTACAATAATGAAAATCAAAGACTAAGGCCTCTTACTTTTCAAGTTTTTTCTCAACATAAAATGTAAGAAATCTAAGATTCTAAGGACAAACAAATGTAAACACAATGAAAATATGAAATTTGAATGTAAAAAATTCATAAAACAACACAAAAATGCAACTTACCTCTTCAAAATTGCTCCCAAAATGAAGAAATGCAACTCAAATTTATAGAGGCCTCCAAATGCTTCTTTTAGCTCCTTACAATGTGTGAATACAAGCTGGAAACTAGCACAAGCAATCAGCAATCAACAAATGAGAGCCAATCAATTTGCTAATTTTTTGTCTAAAACTCCTATATTCTTCTCCCAAGCCTTTTTCCTCTCTTCCAAGCCTTTGAAAATGATAGAATGACCTTTTTAGGTCAAATAGAAGGCATATATGCAAAAAAAATCCATTAAAAACTTTTAATTTTTTATGTTTTCATGTTTTTTATCGTGGCTGGACGCACCGAGTCCAGGCCACGGGACTCGGCGAGTCCTCCGAGTTCAAGGTCTCGGCGAGTCTTGCAGACTCACCTAGGCCTCGGTCTAGTCCTAGTGCCGAGTCAGTTTGCCTCGGCGAGCCTGGCTCGGCTCGGGGCTCACCGAGTCTTGTAACTCTGATTGAAATATTAAAGTTAATATAAAGTAACTTTATTATTTTATTTAAATAAATTTAAGTTACTTTATTATAAAATAAAGTGACTTTGAAGATAAAATAAATGGTTACTTTATAAATTAATAATGAATTGACTTTATGAAACAATTATAAAGTTACATTTTAAAATGATAGCAAAGTGACTTTATAAAGTCACCTAAATATTTCGATAGAGTAGCTGAACGATTTTGTTTTCGCGAAAAAATAATAAAGAGAGGCTTGAAATAAAGTGGAAAAAATGAAACAAATTGCAACCCTAAATGGTGCGTTGATCTGGAAGAAGGGAATAAAAAGGCATTTGGGTGCCATTTGATTTTTAGGAAAATACAATTTTGAAGAGGAGAGATGAAAAGGGTTTGCTGGTTGTGTTGAGAGCAATGGATTTTTGAGGACAAAATCCCTCAAGAGGAACAATATTTGCAGGTTTGAAAGATCACCCAAGAACACCCTGCTGATAACTTCATTTTATGGGTTGTGCTTGGATTTCTTGAAATCCAGTCTGATTAAGTTTTGATCAGTATGATAGGAGGAAAACAGAGGTCATGTTTGCAGGTTATTTGGATATTTCGCAATCTTTGGCTTGGAAGATAAATGCTATAATTCTCTTATTAGCTAGGAAAAAGTGGTTTGTGCCCTAGGCATTAGGGTTTTCGGCTTATTAATTTGTATGCAATTTTATGCTTTCATGAATGGTGGATGTGGTTTGTTTGAAGCTAGGCACGTAGTCAAGCATTGAAATGTGATTGAACACTCTAATTTTTGGGAGTTTATGACAATATTAAAGCATTACTAAGCAACTTTTCACTTCTAGCTAGAGCGTAAGGTAATCTACAATCCGAAGCTCAAAAATTTAACTATATATGAAGCTCAAACTGAATGAAGAAAGAATTCAAAGAAGCAATGATGAAAGAACTTGAAATGACTAGTTTTAAATTGAATTTACTTGGTTTGGAGGTATGCCAATCTCAAGGTAAGATCGTTATTTAAGCAAAGTATACGTTGAGCATATTTAGTATGCTAAATTGTAAAGGTGTTGATGTGCCAATCGCACATGAAGAAAAATTGATGAAAGAAGACAGATAACAAAATTTAGATCAAAGGAAATACAAACGTATTGTTGGAAGTTCCATGTATTTGACAGCTACAAGGCTTGTTATTACGTTTCTAGCATCATTGATTTCAAGCTATATGAGTGAACCTATTTACAATGAGTAAAAATAATACTAAGATATGTGAAAGGATGAAAAGGATCATGGAATCTATTGTTCTTTAGTTGATAATTCAAACTTATTTGGTTATTTATTTATAGATTGGATGTCAGAAAGAGCACATCATGATATTGTTTTGCATAGAGAGATATATTGATTACACGCAGTTCAAAGTAGCAAAATATAGTTGCATTTTCTAGTACAAAAATAGGGTATGTACATTAACAATAGCATGTACACAAGCATTTTGGTTCAAAAGAGTTATGGAAGATCTATGAGAAAGCATGGAGAACTAAAGCATCATTACGTAAGATAGTACAAGATAAGAAAGTTAAACTTCAGTTTTGTAGGTCAGATAAAATTTGTATGCATCATGGCTGAAGGACTAGGGAAGATATTATACTTAGAACTGAAGATAAAGTTGCAGATATA
Source organism: Chamaecyparis obtusa (assembly GCA_027943335.1). Classification (NCBI taxonomy): domain Eukaryota; kingdom Viridiplantae; phylum Streptophyta; class Pinopsida; order Cupressales; family Cupressaceae; genus Chamaecyparis; species Chamaecyparis obtusa. Next base: position 1,606,055 of record BSBK01003276.1, read on the forward strand.
GAGATTTAACATAAAGTGGGAAAATGTAAGAAATTGTTGTCAAACAAAGTAAAAAATGTTAAAGTTTTGATTAGATTCAAGTAATAGGTGTTTTTTAATTTTAACAATGCTATAGTTCTTCAATCAATTCACTCTATGATAATATTGTTGATGAGATTTATATATATCAATATATATTTAATATAGATATCTTCTAATCTCAAAGTCTGATATTGAAATAATCTCTAAATAAATATCAATCTTCTTGTATTGATATTCTGATATTAATATTGAATTGTATATTATCGATCTAATATTAATATCGATCTATATGTTGTCGATGATACTTTCTCTGCACTTAATATGTTATCTATACTTTACAAGCATCCCTGATCACTTCATATGTAAAAGTATTGAGGAGACATGTCTCCAGTAGAGGCAGGCCTCTACGTGGAACATGTTCCACATAGAGACATGTCTCTACGTGAGACATGTTCTCATACTGCATGAGATCTGTAAGATCCTATTTTATCTAGTTGCAAGAATTGAAGATCTAATTAATTTAACAGTAAACTAGTAACATAATTTTTTTTCCTTCCGTAACATGAGTGAACAAGTTTCCAACATAACATAGCATTACGAAAATAACTACAACATGGAAAGAATTACAGAAATTGAATATAATAACTAAAGAACAACATTCTTACAAGTAAAAGCTTATCTAACTTTTCTCATAAATCTATTCTATCATTTGAACATTCAAAACGTAATGTACTCATAATAAAATTACAAGAGAAGGAGATGTTTCTCACTGTTCCATCCGCATAACAAGGTAGACTGAAAGTTCTCGGCTGTCATCAGGAGGGAAAGATAACACCAGGGCGTTTAACCACCCAACCAATGAAACTATTGTTTCGCCCTTTGTCCATTTCTACTGAAATGGACCCGGCCCTCCGCAGAGGAAAGAATAGTACAAAATAAGAGTAGTCAATTGGAACTGGTGGAACCCTACTGTCTCAGACGGTTAGTCCCTGCAGCGACTGCTACTCTGGATTAGCGCCTGTCTAAGAGAGTATCCGGGTTACTAGGAAATTGGTCCAACATCTGCTGATGTACCCTTGGCCAAGGTAATCTTCTGCTTTGCTGAGCCTTACCCAATTTCCCACCCTATCCGACTAACTCACGTTTCCTTGTCAAGGTATCTAATGTTTTATGGAAACTCTCACTGTTCCCTATTTGTACATATTTCGTCCTACTGTTTACAGCCTTTTGACTATTGACTGTTTATAGTAGTTTTATAGATTTGAATCAGAAAGAATGATAAGCTCATACAAATGATTTGATGAAGATTTCCACTCATGTGGTCTCTAGGATATGCTAACTCTGTTATTTCCAATAATATACAAGGACGTTGAGATTTGTATTATGAGAACATTTGAGGACTACCATTCCCGTAATCATAGAATTTACTATCTTAGTTAATATCCTGTTTGTTATGAATGGTCAAATTATATGCTGGTTCAGAAAGATTCTCTGTTTTCTTCTCATCTAAGCTAAACAAGTGCATGCTGTAAAAGATAAATAGGAACCAGTATCAAATTTAATTGAGTAAATTGTTCAGAAAGATCCCAATTTATTAAATCTGCTTACTGGTTTAACAGATTAAGAACAGCAAGAAGAATAACAAAGACTCTCACTTATAGCCTTGACGTAAAGCACAGGTGTATCTCCAGATGGCTTGATTGACAGAAACTTTATTTACAATAAGCGACACTGCTGGAACAGCATTCAAAACTTCTAGTCTTAACCGTGACCCTGCTATTACAGCATGCAACCTTATAAACTTAAATGCGACACTAATAGACAATATACGAAGCTTCGCAAGCTAACGCTACTCTGCTAAGTACTTGCAGTTTAAACTTTATATGCATGGAAACAATACTGACCAAGACAGCACTTGAAGCTTCCTAAACAATTAATACAACTTCCGCTATAGACAGCAACTTGAATCTTTATACGTAATATCAATTCTGCTATGTACTGCAACTAAGACTGTAAAAATATGTATTGCGATACAAACTAAGACTGCACATTGAACTTCCTGAGCATATAATACAACTTCACTTAAGAATAGCAGTTAGAACTATACAACTTCTAGAACGACTCTACTGGGTGCTGGAACCCTTACGTTCTAAATCACAACAGCACCTACTACCCTGTCGTATAAAGAAATTAACTACACACTATGCAACAGCATACACATGCAATGAAGGCATCTCAAGAATCTAACACTTAAACAAACCCCACAGTGCGAAGCAGAAAGGAAGAGTTCATGCCTTTTAACTGCATCTGAAATCTTTCTCTTATCTAAGTCGACCAACTCCTTCCTCTTATTCCCGTCACCTCCTATCCCTTCAATAGATAACCTCACGACAACTTAAAGAAGCATCTCACAATCCCTAACTACCCCCCGCTTGGAAAGGTGGTGAAGTGGCTCCACTATCTGCCATCTTTCCTCGTGAAAGCACTTCATTCCCACATTAAAATAGTTTAAATCGATCCCAATTTAATGTCTTTGTGGTAAAGACTTGGTGCAAAGTTTAGGAGACTGAAATATAATAATTAAAATATTAGATAAGAATCCCTTCATAAATTGATCCAAGACTAAGAGCCTAACACGAATGACCCCGGGAAATTTAAATATTAAGTAACAAATATTAAGACACTATTAATAATATTATTATTAGATTGACGTGAGTTTCTCTTATGACAAATTAATTAGATTAAAGACTCCTAATTTCATATTTGAACCCAAATAATTTCCCATTAAAGAAGAAAGAAAGGCTCGAAAGATTTATTATTAATATAATGAATGATGTCAAATATTAACGAGGTCACACCCTTCCCTAAACGACACATGCGGTTATAATTATGGAACAAAATAATCATTGACCGAGAAGTTACTTGAGGAGGTCGCTATGAACCAACCTAAGCTTGGTCATTGCTATCATAGACACATTCCCTAATGGACCTTATTAGGGTGTGGCCATCAAAATATTTCAATTCCCTTACCAGTCTAGAACCAGTTCCTCATCTTATTTTCCACTATCCTTTCCTCCTTTCCTGGTGTTATCTTCCTCCCTTTTTGGGCGTCCCTGTCGCTCCTGCAACCACTTGCACATAGAAAAAGTTAATCCATCTTTTATATCTTGTATCCATAAATCAAAATATTTAGCATGTAATTTAAATCCAGATAAATTAATATGGTGCATGTTTCCCAATAATTCTTCTTTGATCTTTTAATAAACAATAACAGGAAACTTTCCATTAGTAGCGAAGCACGGAAAACATTAAACCAAAAATCCATTTAGGGCACATTAAACCAGATACCATTTAGGGCACATTAAACCAAAAATGTGAAACTAGATACCATTTAGGGCACATTAAACCAGAAATGTGAAACTAGATACCATTTAGGGCACATTAAACCAGAAACGTTAAACTAGATACCATTTAGGGCACAAAATCCAGAAACCACTGTTTCAGAAAAGTTGCTGAAGAGGGGTGTTACATATTCTACCCCTTATGAATCATCGTCCTCGATGATTGTGAGTGAACATGAACAAAAATATACATAGATAACCAAAACATTGTTTACTTATCAATTTGATTGTATACATTAAACAGATAATCAAATTGTTGATGAATCTCATCATAATCTTCCCATGTGGCATTGTCTTCAGAATACTGGTTCCACTGAACCTTACATTGCTTAATGTCTTTGTTTCGCAACTGTAGTTTACGAACCTCGAGCACCTTGATGGGCTCGACCATGACCACCCCTGGGTCCCGCATCTGCAAAGAATTCCAATCAATCATATGAGAAAAATTTGATACATATTTCTTAAGATAGGATACATGGAAAACATTATGCATTTGGGCAAGAGCTGGTGGTAGAGCAATTCTGTAAGCAACTGGGTTAACAACTTCTAGAACCTTAAAGGGTCCTACATATCGTGGTGCTAGTTTGGAGGATTTTCCAAAAGTAATGGCACTCTTCTGTGGTTTTACTCGTAAGAGTACTTTGTCCCCAATGTCAAAATATCGGGGCGTCCGCTTTGCATCTGCATAGCTTTTCTGCCGATCACTAGCTTCTGCTAATCTTTGACGGATAACCTTGACTTGAGTTTCCATCTCGGCTAGCATATCGGGTCCAAGGATTATCCTATCTTCTAGCTTATCCCAGCTGATAGGAGTTCGACACCTCCTACCATACAATGCTTCAAAGGGTGCCATTTTGATGGAGGATTGATAAGTATTATTATATGCGAATTCCACCAACGGTAAATAATCCTCCCATTTGTATTGCTGATCCATACAATACATCCTAAGGAGGTCTTCCAGAATCTGGTTAACTCGCTCAGTCTGACCATCTATTTCAGGATGATACGCTGAACTAATGTTAAGCTGAGTGCCTAAAGCAGTAAAAAGTGTTTGCCAAAATCTGGATGTCATCCTGGCATCCCTATCCGAAATGATCTTTTTTGGTACACCATGGAGTCTGAATATTTCTTGCACAAATTTCCGGGCTATAATGGGTGCTCCATCTGTTAAGTTTCCAGGAATAAAACTTATCATCGAATGATTTCTGGAGAACTTGCTGTCTAAAATTGGTGTGAATGAACGCGATTGCAGAGATATGCCGTCTACGACTCAATGCATCTGCCACCCAATTTTCCTTTCCCTTAATGTAATTGATTTCAAAATCATAATCTGAGATGAGTTCCATCCATCTTGGTTGTCGTGCATTCAGATTAGGTTGGGTAAAGATATACTTTAATCCTTGATGATCTGATTTGAGCTCAAAAGGTTTTCCCAACAAATAATGTCGCCATTTCTGTATGGCGTGCACAATTGCAGCCAACTCTAAATCATGTGGTGCATAGTTTATCTCATAATTCTTGAGTTTTCGTGATTCATATGCAATCACCTGCCTGTCCTGCATCAACACTCCTCCCAGTCCTTCACCAGAGGCATCAGTAACCACTAAGAAGTTGCCTTCGGGGTTGGGTACTTTCAGAATAGGTGCAGTAGTTAGTTTATTCTTGACTAACTCAAAAGCTTGTTGACACTTGTCTGTCCATTCAAAGCGTTTTCCTTTCCGTTGAAGAGAAGTAATGGAATAAGCTACCCTAGAAAAATTCTAAACAAACTTCCTATAGTAGCTAGCTAACCCCATAAAGCTTTTAACCTCCTGTACATTACGAGGAATTGGCCATTCGGATATAGCCTTAATTTTTGCAGGGTCAATAGCTATCCCCTGAGCCGAAATTATATGCCCGAGGTACTGCACTTCCTTCTGAAAGAAGGTACATTTAGATAGCTTACCATAGAGTTTATGCTCTTGGAGGCGCTGAAGAACTAAGTGTAGATGATGTAGGTGTTCGTCCTCATTCTTAGAGTAGATCAAAATGTCATCGAGGAATACCAAAACAAACTTGTGTAGGCAATCTTGAAATATACTATTCATAAGTTTCATGAAGGTTGCCGGAGCATTGGTTAAACCAAAAGGTAGCACCGTGAACTCATAATGGCCATACCGAGTTTGAAAAGTTGTTTTAGGAATGTCCTCATCCTTCAACCTAAGTTGATGATATCCGGATTGCAGATCTATTTTAGAGAAAATTGTGGCTCCTCGCATCTGATCAAATAAATCATCAATGCGAGGTAGGGGATATTTGTTCCTGATTGTAACTTTGTTCAACATTCGATAATCGATGCAAAGCCGTAGGGTTCCATCTTTTTTCTAGACAAAAATGACCAGTGCTCCCCATGGCGACACACTAGGGCGTATCAACCCTTTATCTAATAATTCCTGTAGTTGAGCTTTAAGTTCCACCAATTCAACAGTGGTCATTCTGTAAGGAGCTTTGGATATGGGCTCCGTTCCAGGTACAAGTTCTATGGAAAAATCAAAGATGCGTTTCGGAGGTATTCCAGGCAAATCCTCGGGAAACACATCTTGATAATCCTTAAGATAAGGATATTCCTCTGCAAAAGGTTTCTTTGTGTTTCCTCCTCCGTTCAGGTTCAATACATCATGTCTTACGGTATTGTTCAGAAGTTTTTGACCATGCTAATTGACATTCTTGAATTCATTCATTTCTTCCATTTTAACCACAAACAAACGACACCCTTTCTTCTCACTACGTCTGAGCTGAGAAGCGGTCAGTTGTCTCAACCTAACCTCCTTTCTATCTCCTTGAAGATGTACTACATGGCCTACATCATCCAGACATTGTACTGTCCGGCTGAAGCAATCCACCTTTGCCCGGTGTTGCCATAGCCATTTCATTCCTAAAATGATATCATAGGATCCTAAAGGTGCCACAAATAAGTTAACCTCTGTAGTAAAACTTGGTAGTTCCACTCTAGCCTCAAACAGGCATTGCTCTACGCGAGCCCTTGTCCGGTTGGTGTACTCAATTGTCCAAGAATCAGCCATGTACTCGGTTCTCTTGGGAAATCTACTAAGCATTTTAGGTGATATAAAATTTTCTGAAGGTCCTGTATCTATTAAGATGGTTACAGTGTTACCGTAAAGCATACCTGTTACCTCAATGGGTGTAATTTGATATTCGGCCTGCCTATTATCCACTGCAACATGTATTCTTTGCTGAAAAGCTGTTTGTTGAGTTGGTAGGGGATTTCTATGCGTCTGACCACCCGGTGTCCTGGTTGGGCATTGATTAGCATAGTGTTCCCTGCCACAAGTGAAACACCCCCCTGGTGGCCCTCTTTTCTCGGTTGCCTTGCCATGGTTATCATTTCCTCTAGGATTGGTAGAAACACTCTTCTTATTCTCTTGGAATTCAAGCTTGTTTCCTTTCAACTTCTTGTTCCCTTTGAAATTGCTGACTTCCTTGTCATTTCGGGGTTTGAAAGTCTAAGGGGTTGAAGTCCACTTCCCTCTCTTCCAATTCTTATCACGGATAGAATCATCCTTCTTAAGTTTTGATTCCTGATGTACAACCTTCTCATATGCCTCTGTGACACTAGCTGGTGTGAGGACATCCACCGGTCCTCCTATTCGGTTATTCAGTCCCATCAGATATTTGCTTAGACAGAACTTTTTATCTGCCTACAACTGGGGTACATACTTGAGTAGGCGAGTAAAATTTTCTGAATATTCATTTACGGTCAAATCACCCTGCTTGAGATCCTGAAATTCTGCTAGCTTCTGTTCATAGGAGAATTGTGGCAGCCACCTCTGCCTGAATAATTCAACAAATTGGTTCCAGGTTACCTTGGTCGGCTGAAGCTGTAGTTCGGTCATTTTACTTTCCCACCAAACTGTGGCTTCCCCTATTAGTTGATAAGATCCCCACACAGCTTTTTGGGTTTCCGAGTAATTTCAGATATTAAAATACTTTTCCATTCCAATCAGCCAAGCTTCGGCGGCTTCTCCTGGAATGGTTCTGTCATACTGGGGTGGTTTTATCTTCTTCATGTCCTCAGGAATGATTCCTACCCCAGGGTTTTCTAGGTGCTGAGTTCTATTTTGAGATTGTGCTTCTTTTTCAGCACTAGATTGTTGATAGTGATTTTCCCTATCCTCAGATTGGTACTTAGTTCGTTTACCCTCAGTCTCATCCATATACCGTATCTTCTGTTCTAGATGCCCTATCCAACTTTGAGTTTCCTGCATCATTCATAGAAGTTGATCCAACTTTCCGTTTGGAGATCTAGGTGCTTCTACGCGATTTTCTTTGTGTGAGTCCCCCATTGTTTTGAGTCCTGTTAACGGTTCAAGTTTTAACAGTTATTCACTATAATTTCTAACTTGAATGTTTTTTTTTAAGACAACTTCCATAATGTAAGTAAATAATGTTCCAAACTTCACAATACAACATTGATTTTCTTTAATTCAAGCCAAAAATTCCTTTACAGTAACAACCAAAATTGTTTTTTTTTTTACAAACTCAAACCAAAATGGTTTCTTTTTACAATACCATGCTCAACTGTTGTTTTTAAAACAATGAAAACATAAACATCCTATCTAGAGCCGCCCTTTTCAGGAAGCTGTTTGAGACGGTTTTTCCACATTAGGTGATGGTGTCTTGTTGTCCTCAGATGATTTGGTTTCAGGAACCTTTTGTTCTTTAGTTGGTTTGTATTTGGCTAATAGAGCTGCTTTAACCTCAGCCTTAATTGCCGGTGTCCAAGCATGTCTCTGCCTCTTAATTCATTCTAGGGCTTACGCAAGGGTCTCTTCGTCTTGTGGAGGTTCACATTGTGTATAGTCAAAATCTCTATGTAAAGCATTGGCTATTTTGATGGTGAGTGGATCTCTAATCCTCTTTCGTTTTGTGTGCATCATTATCAGCATCCTGGCAAAACCAAAATGCCGTGATCAGTTTTTACTTCTAAGTTGTTTGTGCGTGCGAGCCCAGGTCCAGTGTTGAACCCAGCGCTCTGATACCATATGTAAGATCCTATTTTATCTAGTTGCAAGAATTGAAGATCTAATTAATTTAATAGTAAACTAGTAACATAATTTTTTTTTGCTTCCGTAACATGAGTGAACAAGTTTCCAACATAACATAGCATTACGAAAATAACTACAACATGGAAAGAATTATAGAAATTGAATATAATAACTAAAGAACAACATTCTTACAAGTAAAAGCTTATCTAACTTTTCTCATAAATCTATTCTATCATTTGAACATTCAAAACGTAATGTACTCATAATGAAATTACAAGAGAAGGAGATGTTTCTCACTGTTCCATCCGCATAACAAGGTAGACTAAAAGTTCTCGGCTGTCATCAGGAGGGAAAGATAACACTAGGGCGTTTAACCACCCAACCAATGAAACTATTGTTTCGCCCTTTGTCCATTTCTACTGAAATGGACCCGGCCCTCCGCAGAGGAAAGAATAGTACAAAATAAGAGTAGTCAACTGGAACTGGTGGAACCCTACTGTCTCAGACGGTTACTCTCTGCAGCGACTGCTACTGTGGATTAACACCTGTCTAAGAGAGTATCCGGGTTACTAGGAAATTGGTCCAACATCTGCTGATGTACCCTTGGCCAAGGTAATTTTCTGCTCTGCTGAACCTTACCCAATTTCCCACCCTATCCGACTAACTCACGTTTCCTTGTCAAGGTATCTAGTGTTTTCTGGAAACAATCATTGTTCCCTATTTGTACATATTTCGTCCTACTGTTTACAGCCTTTTGACTCGACTGTTTATAGTAGTTTTATAGATTTGAATCAGAAAGAATGGTAAGCTCATACAAATGATCTGATGAAGATTTCCACTCATGTGGTCTTTAGGATATGTTAACTCTGTTATTTCCAATAATCTACAAGGACGTTGAGATTTGTATTATGAGAAAATTTGAGGACTACCATTTGCGTAATCATAGAATTTATTATCTTAGTTAATATCCTGTTTATTATGAATGGTCAAATTATATGCTGGTTCAGAAAGATTCTCTGTTTTCTTCTCATCTAACTAAACAAGTGCATGCCGTAAAAGATAAATAGGAACCAGTATCAAATTTAATTGAGTAAATTGTTCAGAAAGACCCCATTTTCTTAAATCTGCTTACTGGTTTAACAGATTAAGAACAGCAAGAAGAATAACAAAGACTCTCACTTATAGCCTTGACGTAAAGCACAGGTGTATCTCCAGATGGCTTGATTAACAGAAACTTTATTTACAATAAGCGACACTGCTGGAACAGCATTCAAAACTTCTAGTCTTAACCGTGACCCTGCTATTACAGCATTCAACCTTATAAACTTAAATGCGACACTACTAGACAATATACGAAGCTTCGCAAGCTAACGCTACTCTGCTAAGTACTTGCAGTTTAAACTTTATATGCATGGAAACAATACTGACCAAGACAGCACTTGAAGCTTCCTAAACAATTAATACAACTTCCGCTATAGACAGCAACTTGAATCTTTATACGTAATATCAATTCTGCTATGTACTGCAACTAAGACTGTAAAAATATGTATTGCGATACAAACTAAGACTGCACATTGAACTTCCTGAGCATATAATACAACTTCACTTAAGAATAGCAGTTAGAACTATACAACTTCTAGAACGACTCTACTGGGTGCTGGAACCCTTACGTTCTAAATCACAACAGCACCTACTACCCTGTCGTATAAAGAAATTAACTACACACTATGCAACAGCATACACATGCAATGAAGGCATCTCAAGAATCTAACACTTAAACAAACCCCACAGTGCGAAGCAGAAAGGAAGAGTTCATGCCTTTTAACTGCATCTGAAATCTTTCTCTTATCTAAGTCGACCAACTCCTTCCTCTTATTCCCGTCACCTCCTATCCCTTCAATAGATAACCTCACGACAACTTAAAGAAGCATCTCACAATCCCTAACTACCCCTGCTCGGAAAGGTGGTGAAGTGGCTCCACTATCTGCCATCTTTCCTCGTGAAAGCACTTCATTCCCACATTAAAATAGTTTAAATCGATCCCAGTTTAATGTCTTTGCGGTAAAGACTTGGTGCAAAGTTTAGGAGACTGAAATATAATAATTAAAATATTAGATAAGAATCCCTTCATAAATTGATCCAAGACTAAGAGCCTAACACGAATGACCCCAGGAAATTTAAATATTAACAAATATTAAGACACTATTAATAATGTTATTATTAGATTGACGTGAGTTTCTCTTATGACAAATTAATTAGATTAAAGACTCCTAATTTTATATTTGAAGCCAAATAATTTCCCATTAAAGAAGAAAGAAAGGCTCGAAAGATTTATTATTAACATAATGAATGATGTCAAATATTAACGAGGTCACACCCTTACCTAAACGACACATGCGGTTATAATTATGGAACAAAATAATCATTGACCGAGAAGTTACTTGAGGAGGTCGCTATGAACCAACCTAAGCTTGGTCATTGCTATCATAGACACATTCCCTAACGGACCTTATTAGGGTGTGGCCATCAGAATATTTCAATTCCCTTACCAATCTAGAACCAATTCCTCATCTTATTTTCCACTATCCTTTCCTCCTTTCCTGGTATTATCTTCCCCCCTTTTTGGGTGTCCTTGTCGCTCCTACAACCACTTGCACACAAAAAAATTTAATCCATCTTTTATATCTTGTATCCATAAATCAAAATATTTAGCATGTAATTTAAATCCAGATAAATTAATATGGCGCATGGTTCCCAATAATTCTTCTTTGATCTTTTAATTAACAATAATAGGAATAACTTTCCATCAGTAGCGGAGCACAGAAAACATTAAACCAAAAATCGATTTAGGGCACATTAAACCAGAAATATTAAACCAGATACCATTTAGGGCACACTAAACCAGAAATGTGAAACCAGATACCATTTAGGGCACATTAAACCAGAAACGTTAAACTAGATACCATTTAGGGCACAAAATCCAGAAACCATTGTTTCCGAAAAGTATCTGAAGAGGGGTGTTACAAGTTCGGCCTCTTAACAATGTTGTTTTACATTGATAATTATTACTAATTGCAGTCAGTAGTTTTCTGTGCTATATATATAATGAACATCGATAAGCATTATTGATATTTGCATGATTTATATATAAATATATATTAAATATAATCGTGCTCAATTAATTATGATTATTATAATCAAAGCAATTAACCAGATCAATATACTTGTAAAGGATAGATATCAAATGCTCAAGGCCAATAGGCCACTTATGCATTTGATTTCATCGATTAGAATAATCTGACTGAAGCTACATATCATTAACACTCCCTCTTAGCTAGGGAGGATTAATTCTATCCCGGAAACACAACAAATCCATTTATTGTGTAGAAGAAAGATATCAACTCACCTTGATATCTGGAGTGATGTCATGTCCATGAATATCAAGTCACATGATATTCACCATGACTCACAAAATTATATTCATCCTATGGTATGTGCACTGGCATCATGTCACATGATACCTACAATAAGCATATCAGATCATGGCATTTCCACGGATATTAAGTCACATAATATCCACTATGAATATCTTAGTAGTATCATTATGGTTTATCCATTTATACCAAGTCTCATGATATCTGTAATGTCCCTTCTTATTCTTCTTTTATAATTTCCTACAAAACCAACGTTAGTACAAAATATTATGCAATATTTGCATGACTCATACTCTACTCTAAGTTAGTAAGGGGGGGATTTGAGTCTTAAGGCTGCCTCTAGGTCAGGCTTAATAGAATTTCCGATTCTTGGGTTGAGGGATATAAGATCCACTCTAAGCAACCGGGCTATCGACACGTCATCCCATAGAGACTACCCATAAGAATGTCTTAGAAGCAATAAATGCTATCCAAGCCTACGCATATGCATATGACTTGCATCAGTATATATACTGCCTATATTAGATTATAAAAATCTCGAGACTAGGGAAACTATAACAATTTCCACTAGCCCCTCCAGATATGGGGATCCATCTCTAATGAATATAAGATTCATTTTATATGGAATCCATATCATCATCTATGGTGGACATATAAAGGTACAAGCATTAATGTTGATTATAAAATCATAGTTTACACTTGACAATAAAAGAAATCTCAGAAAAAAAGAATTAGAAAATTATATGAGTGTATTTTAACTAGATATATATATATATATATATATATTAATTCATATGAAAATATATAAATGTCTACATACAAATGATATGTAGATTAATTTCTATACAAATGAGAAATATCTATACCATATATATATATAATTCATATTAATAATTTGTTACAACTTACCGGATTCTGGATACTGCAATTATCCCCCGTTATTCTCTTTTAATTCCCTTGTTATTATCCTTTTTTATTCCCTTGTTTATTCCGTTCTTATTACTCCTTGAAACTACTCAGTAGTAATATGTATGGGAGGGGGAGTTACGTCCCCTCCCATAAGTCGCCCCCTTAGGGGGTGCGACTGGTCGCAGCCCTAAGGCTGCGGCTCAGCGAACTATTCTTAATCTGCCACTAATGTAATATATATTATAATATATATAATATATATATTATATTATTATTTCTTTATTATATTATAATATAATATATATTATATTATTAAATGATTATTATAATTTCTTTATAATATATTATTATTAAATGGTTATTTTATTATATATATTATATATTATTAAATGATTATTATTGTAATATGTATTATATATATTATGATTATTGTTAATAATAATTCTCAGTTTTTTTACTTAATAATGTTTATTAAATGGGCAACATTTCAATAGTTACATTTTAATGATGATATGATTGTAACAATCAATCTTTTGTTTATACTTGGTTGTAAGAATTTTTAGAACACATATTTTGTAGGAGTTTTAATTGAGGGTCATAACAATTCCCCCATCTTCAATTTGCTTGTCCTCAAGCAATTTGAGGTTCTCCTTCCTTTCCTATTTTACCAGGAGTTCAGTGATTATTTGATTCCCTAATTTCCTGAATGGGTATTCTCCTCTTTGCTAAGAATGGTTGGTGAGTGTTCTATGTTCAGAGTCTTCCAGTCTGGCCCTCTTTGCAGGACCTTCATTTAGTGCTTCCTCCATGTTGTTCATTTGTCCTCTCTTGCACTGGTGACCTTGAGTCCATGGTGTTTTACATTTGAGGCACAGTCCCTTCCCGATGAGTTCTCTTACTTTGCACCGATGGTCCATACTCCATGGTTGTTGACGTAAAAAACACTTGGATTGATCTCTTTTGGGTTCCTCGCCTTGATTTGGTGTTTTTGATAAAAGGCCTCTTGGTTTTTCCTTAGTTGTGTCATATTCTGTCATTTTTGCCTTCCTAATGGTATCTTCAAGGGTTTGGGGTTTGAAGGGTCTCACCCTTATCTTGAGGTTGTCTTTGAGTCCTTCAATGAACATATAGACCCTTCTCTTTGGAGATATATCGGGAACCATGACTAATAGACTCTGAAATTTATTCACAAATTCTTCAATAGTTCCTGTTTGTTTGAGGTGGGTTAATTCTTGGAAGTACCATTCTGGTTCTCTTTGGTCAAATCAACTAATGAGTTTTTGAGTGAACTCACTATAGGTGTTAATAGTTTTATGTCCCAAGGGGATTATGCCATGGTGTGTAATGACCCTCACTAGTAGGATCACTAAAACACCCCAAATCTGAATTGTGGCAATTCGTCAAACAGTTGGCATGCACTGAAATGTTTTGCTTGTAATGATGTGTTTCAATGAATTTATTGTTTGGGCACCAAATGCAATTGAGATAACAATACCAATATAAAGTGAAATGACAATGCAAAGCCAATATATCACGGACTTCTCAAATCTGATTGTAGATTAGGTCTAATTCAAACTATTACAATGAGCATTGATTCATGACAACAAAATGAAATGCAACTATCAATGTCTGATTATCTATTGACTGCTTTTTCTGAGAATGAATGACTGATTCCAACACTAGACAATACTACAAATATCAATGCCAAATCTGATCTCTGTTATGATCACTACAAACTGTTTGTATTATAGCAAAGTCTGAATACTATGGACTGCATACATGACTGATACAATGAACATACAAGGCATTCATTTACTCCATTCAAAGTACCATCAAAAACATGCTACTATAATGACAATTGACAATATAAATGACTGACTGAATATGCTTTAACAGTGACTAAGTATGACTGCTGTAGCAGTGACTGAGACATGCAATTTTTACAATTTCCTTGTCATCAAATGCAACCAAAAACCATTAATGGAACCTGTTAATCGCTTCTCAATGTCTGATGAAGACCGTTGATGCAATACGGACTGGAACAGTCCCAAACTCCACCTCCCAACTCTGTCGTACTGCCTGCAAGTACAGGGCCGTACCTGGCCGTACTGTACGGCTTCTCTAGGAAATTCAGTGAGGGTTTTTAACACCCCAAATTGCTATGAAATGGACCGCCAGGGATGTACTAAGATCCTCCCAAAAGCATAAAAATATCCTCCAAGGGAATTAGGAGATATGAACAAAACTTTGATTCTAGGCCTTGATATGAAATGTCTGAGAATGTGCAATATTGTCTTCAATCTTTCACCAAGATGATTCACCAATGCAATAAGTGAACTCAAACCCTTATTCCAACCACAAACAAACCCTTACAACGAATTCTCAATGAAGTACCAATGAGATGGCTGATTACCAACTCCAAACTTGCAACCCTTCAGTAGATATTTCACTACATCAGTTATGCCAATCTAGGGGAGTGATTCGTTTCCAAAGATCGAATAGTATTTGCAGACCACAAGGCTACAAATTGCTTCACAATGAAGAAGTAGAAGAAATTCCAAATCCAAGCATGTAGAAATGATAGCCCAAGCCCTCTATTTATTCTTTTTCTTGAGAAGTTACTAGAACTTCTAGAAACATCTAATTATAATGTACTTTATAATAAAATAACATTATAATAATAAAGTACATTTCTCAACTCAAAAATATAACAATGTAGGCCAAGATGTCTCATAACCGAATGTAGGCCTCAAACTGGATGTAGGCTTTGCCGAATGTAGGCTCTGTCAGCAATAAGCAATCAAATGATCCACACAGTGACTCTCTCTCCAAACTATTTGCCTACGAGAGTCGATGATAGGCAAACCCGTCATGAAAGAACATGTCTTTAGAAAGGGGACATGACATGGTGCCACCAATTGTGGGCCTCCCTGGTCAAATGGATTATAACGAATTTAATGGCGTTTTCTTCAGTCATAGGGATGCAAGAAAGGAAGTGTCTAGTTTTTGAACCCAAGCTTGAGCCGTTTCTTTTCTTGTCCCATCGAAATGTGGTAGGGACATTTTGCCTTTCTTGGCTTTAATGTCTCTTTCCCCATGATTTCTTTTCCGACCATTACTCGCTAGGGTTTTGGTTTCATAGTATTCTTTAAAGGGAATGAGTCTTTGTATTTCTAGTTCTAAGCTAGCATCCATTTGAGTGATCTCTTCTACTGAGTGGGTGGATGGATCTTCCCCTCCTGTGATAGGTTCTTCTCTTGGAAGAAATGATGGTATAGTTGGCCTCATGGTGGAATCTTGGGTTGAGGGATCATTGAGGGATCATTCTCAGAATGATTAGAGCGTATATCTCTTCCTATCGGAGAAGTGGGTCGTCCATTGTGGTTATTGTTATTGCTCATGCTTTGGATGGCTTGAAGGATTAATTGATTGGTTTGCTAAATCTCTCATTAGTTTTCTCCACGAAACTTCTTAATTCATTGGCTAATTGTTCGACCATAGCTTTTGTCCCTTTCTTTCGTTTATATGTTTGCATGAACTATCTTCCAGAGGATGGCAGGATTATGCTTTGATACCATTGTAATGTCCCTTCTTATTCTCTTTTTATAATTTGCTACAAAACAAACGTTAGTACAAAATATTACACAATATTTACATGACTCATACTCTACTCTAAGTTCGTAAGGAAGGGATTTGATTCTTAAGGATGCCTCTAGGTCGGGCTTCACAAAATTCTTGATTCTCGGCTTGAGGAATATAAGATCCACTCTAAGAAATCGGGCTATCGACACGTTATCCCATAGAACACTGCCCATAAGAATCTCTTGGAAGCAATAAATGCTATCCAAGTCTACGCATATGCATATGATTGGCATCAGTATATATACTGCCTATATGAGATTATAACAATCTCGAGACTAGGGAACCTATAACAATTTCCTCTAGACCCCTCTAGATATGGGGATCCATCTCTAATGAATATAAGATTCATTTTATATGGGATCTATATCATCATCTATGGTGGACATATAAAGGTACAAGCATTAATGTTGATTATAAAATCATAGTTTAGACTTGACAATAAAAGAAATCTCGGAATTAAAGAATTCGAAAATGATATGAGTGTATCTTAACTACATATATATATATTAATTCATATGAAAATATATAAATGTCCACATACAAATAATATGTAGATTAATTTCTATACAAATGAGAAATACCTATACCATATATATATATATATATATATAGATATAATTCATATTAATAATACAACTTACTGAATTTTGGATATTGCAATGATCCCCCGTTATTATCTTTTAATTCCATTATTATTATCCTTTTTTATTCCCTTGTTATTATAATTCTTTATTCCCTTCTTATTACTCCTTGATACTGCACAGTATTAATATGTATGGGAGGGCGAGTCACGTCCCCTCCCATAAAGTCGTTTCCTTAGGAGGTGCAACTGGTCGCAACCCTAAGGTTACGGCTCAATTGCACCTCCTAAGGTGCGGCTCAGCCGACTATTCTTAATCTGCCATTGATATAATATAATATATATTATAATATAATTTCTTTATATTATTATATATATTATATTATTAAATGGTTATTTTATTATATATATTATATATTATTAAATGATTATTATTCTAATATATATTTATATATTATGATTATTTTTAATAATAATACTTCTCAGTGTTTGTACTTAATAATGTTTATTAAATGGGCAACATTTCAATAGTTACATTTTAATGATGATATGATCGTAACAATGAATCTTTTGTTTATACTTAGTTGTAAGAATTTTTAGAACACATATTCTGTAGGAGTTTTATTCCATGTAGAGACATGTCTCTATGTGAGACATGTTCTCATATTGCATGAGTTTGGCTTCTTAACAATGTCGTTTTACATTGATAATACTTAGTGATTGTTGGTAATTGCGGTCGGTAGTTTGTTGTGGTATATATATAATCAACATCGATAATCATTATTGATATTAGCATGATTTATATTATTTAAACATTATCATGAATATATTAATAGTAAATATATATAATTAAATATATACATGATCATGTATATATATTTAATGGTATATATAAATATGTATTAAATACAATCATGCGCAATTAATTATGATTATTATAATCAAAGCAAGTAACCAAATCAATATACTTGTAAAGGGTAGATATTAAATGCTCAAGGTCGATAGGCCACTTATGCATATGATTTCATCGATTAGAATAATCTGACCGAAGCTATATATCATTAACACTCCCTCTTAGCTAGGGAGGATTAATTCTATCCCGGAAACACAACAAATCCATTTATTGTGTAGAAGAAAGATATCACCTCATTGTGATATCTGGAGTGATGGCATACCCATGAATATCAAGTCACATGATATTCACCACGACTCCCAAAATTATATTCATCCTATGGTATGTGCACTGGCATCACGTCACATGATACCTACCATAAGCATATCATATCATGGCATTTCCACAGATATTAAGTCACATAATATCCACCATGAATATCTCAGTGGTATCATTATGGTTTATCCATTTATACCAAGTCTCATGATATCCACCATAATGTCTTAAAAGTTATTAACTATCATTGCATGTCCATGGATATCAAGTCTCATGTTATCCATCTTGATAATGGAGTCAGTTATTGTAAAGTCGTCACCTTACAATATCAACCTAATGCAAGTGTTCGTCATTGAAAATTCGTCACCTTTCAAAGATGTTCACAGGGGCTCATGGAGTCATGGAGTCACACACATGACAATAAAAGAGTTTACACATTAGACATCTTTAGAAATATTAGTACAATGAATTAAATAATTGAGACTCAATCTCAAATTAAGTTACATTTTCAACCATACCAAGTTTAGCCCGAAAGTGTTCAACCTTTGTCTTGGAGAGAGGCTTGGTGAGAATGTATGTTGTCTGTTCACTTGTACTCATATATTTCAACTAAATCACATTCCTTTCTACCATGTCTCTAACATAGTGATAAGGAATCTCTATATGCTTGGATCTGTCATGAAACAATGGATTCAATGAAGGCTTTATACAACTCTGGTTATCACAATGGATGATAGTAGGATCCAAGGGTTGATCAAACAATCCTACAAGAAGTTGCCTAAGCCATATTGCTTCTCTAGCTCCCATGGAGGCTACAATGTACTTAGCTTTTGTGGAACTCTGTACAACTGAGGATTGTTTCATACTAATCCAGGAGATCATAGCTGATCTTAAACTGAAGAAACACCCTGATGTGCTCTTCCTATCGACCACATTTCTAGCCCATTCTGAATCAGTGTATCCATGTAGATCTAGGTCTACATTATTATATTTAAGACCATAACCAATAGTGCCACATAGGTATCTCAGAATATGCTTTGCTGCAACTAGATGTATCTTCTTTCGTTCACACATAAATTGACTAAGTGCATTTACTCCATAACAAATGTCTGGTCTAGTGTTGACCAAATACATCAAGGACCCAATTATCTGCCTATATAGAGTGGGATCTGCAAATTTTGAGTCTGTTGCTGCTTCCTTTAACTTGTGCATGTTTGTTTCCACAGGTGTAGCCATGGGTTTACACTCCATTCGAAACCTTTTCAGAATGTCAACAGTGTACTTTCCTTGATTTACAATGATACCATCAGCTCGCTGCCATAATTCTAAACTGAGGAAATAATGTAAGGGACCCAGATCTTTCATGTCAAACTTTGATGCTAGATCTTGCTTACATTTGGTAATTAGGTGATCTTTTCTAATCAAGAAGTCGTCAACATATAGAATAAGAATCAACATTTCACCATTAATTACCTTGAACTATAAATTTGGATATGTATCATTCTTGGAGAAGTTCAAGCCCAAGAGTTAATCATCTATCCTTTCATACCAAGCTCGAGGAGCCTATTTAAGCCCATATAGTGCTTTCTTTAATCTGCAAACATGTGATTCATTTCCATGTGTGACAAATCCTTCAGGTTGCTCTAGATATACTTTTCTATTATTTTATTCTATGTAATGTCCCCTTTCTAGCATGACCATATAGTGGATGGATTTAGCCTATTACTGGGTCCTTGTAGGCTAATACTAGTGATTAGTGGACCCTGTTGAGGGTTATGGCTCCATTTAGTGGGACTTACTATTTATAGTAAG
The DNA here is from genome assembly GCA_027943335.1 of Chamaecyparis obtusa. Lineage (NCBI taxonomy): Eukaryota > Viridiplantae > Streptophyta > Pinopsida > Cupressales > Cupressaceae > Chamaecyparis > Chamaecyparis obtusa. Next base: position 1,626,067 of record BSBK01003276.1, read on the forward strand.
TCAAGGGATGGTTCCGATGAGCTCAAATGAGTTAGAGGAGTTGAATGATGCTCTCAATTTTTATTTTTGGCTTTTGGTTTGGTCTCCAAGAATCTTGGAGGGAGTGTCTATTTTTAGTAAGTCACCCTGTCAGGTTCATTAGTAAGTCACCCCGTCAGGTTCATTCATCGTCTTTCTTCATCATGATCACGCCTGTGCTGTTAGATTTTGATTCTGATGCCTCTTTAATCATTTTTGCAAGATGGGTGAATTATGATTATTATTTAATTAAATTGGCTAAGGTTGTTATTTTTATTGGGATTGCATATTGGGCACCTTGGTGTTATAGCTCATTGTAACCAGGTTGATAAGTTTTAAATCTTGAGCACATAAAACAAGGACCCTATGTGTCAGAATATCATTATATTAATGAAAATGTCATTTTTGGAGCAATGGGGGAGTTTAAATTAATAAAGTGATTTTATTATATGTCAACTTTAAATTATAACATAAAGTTATTTTATGAGAAATGAAATTAAAGTAAATTAAAGGAGATGAAGACAAATGGAAAATGAATATTCGAAAAGGGGATTCGGATTTCATTTCATTCATTCTATTGTGCATTTGATATTATTGAATTTTGTGAAGAGAAATTTGGAACAAGGGTTTCAGTATTTTAGACTTGGAGAATTGTGATTTCTTCAAAGTGAGGGTGATAGCAACATTAAACCCTAGGCGGTTATCAGTGATTAAATCAAAGCTTTGGTAAGTGTTGTGAAGAGAGTTTGAGGCAGCCGCACTCAGCTACAAACCCACGTGAGTCACTAGATGCTAGACGGTTGGGTCTAGAGTAGAACAATCTTATCTTGACATTCAATTTCAAATTGGAGTTGGCTGTTGGAAAAATTCAGGCATTGTTTAGAGATTTTGAAAAGTGTTGGGCTCAATATTTGTGCTGCGATTTGTTTCCAGGGTTTTTCTCAGTTGCATTTTAGTTTTCAAAATTTAATAAATATTTCTCTATATACATATAAATCAACAAGAATTTATCATAGTTCAATGCATTGGAGAATTGTTTCAGAATTACTTTAATGTAAAGTTATTATCTTGCCTAAGAACATTTTTAAAAAAATCAAGGAAATGCTTATTTATTTCAAAAATTAGTTATATATAAAATTTGCATAGCAAATCAATAGTTTGGCAGAGTTAGAGCCCTTGGGGTTCTTACATTCTGGAAGGTAGTCTTTACATCCATTTGGTGAATCTTCCATCCTTTAGATACAACAATGGCAATTACAGCCCTGACAGAAGTATATCTAGCAACTGGAGAAAACGTTTCTTCATAATCAATCCCTTCCTTTTGAGAGAAACCTCTAGCAACGAATCTTGCTTTGTATTTTTCAATACTGCCATTTGCAGTGTGCTTGATTTTAAAGAGTCATTTTGATGAAACCATTGATTTCCCCTTTGGCCTCGGCACAGTGTCCCAAACATCATTCTTAACAATAGATTGGTACTCTTTTGTCATAGCATCTTTCCAAACTTGAAGTTTGATGGCTTCCTCAACATTGGAAAGTTCTGATTTGATGATCTCACTCATCAAGGCAACATAACTGGAGTATCTGTGAGGTCTTTTGCTTTCCCTGAAGGTTCCTTTTGGAGATGCAAACTTTTTAGCTTCTTGAATCATTTTCCTTGCCCAAAGTAGTCTCTTCAGATTCACATTAGTGTTTTTAGGTTCATTAGCAAAATCCATGGATTCACTTTGATCTTCATTTTCCATTATTTCACTAGTCTCCCTTTGAATCTCAGGAGCACGATCCTCTTCCATATTTTGAGGAGGCACTTGATCTTCTGTCTCATGAATGCTTTTGCATCTTCTGAAAGCTACATTGTCCTCAAAGAGGACATCCCTACTAAGTTCAATTAATCTCTATCAAAGCATGTAGATCCTATATGTTGACATAAGGTTAGTTGTCATTGGTAAAATCATTGACAAATATTAATCCCACCGGAACACCGGTACTCATAATTGTGAACCAGTAGACTAAGCATGTAAGCAGTGTACTTTAACCGGTCACGCTTATACTGATCCAGGTTTTGTCCAAACGGTTTTGAAAACACACAGGGAACAGATAACTAACTGGATACAAATCATACACCGGTTAAGTGCATGATAATCCAAATGAAATTGGATTATGTGAAGTGTTTTTTAGTTAAACTGGAGTTAGCTTTTTCAATGGAACTAAAGTTAGCTTTGTTTTTCTGCGAGTGTTTCAAGGTAAACTAAGGATTAGTTTGCAAGCCTTTTGATCAAGGGTTTTGCATGCGTGATTTATGGAAGAATTTACAGCTTGGCAGAACTATGAGATGTATTTTTAACAATATAATTTCTTATAAATATAGGTGGAAAGACATGAAAGTTGTGTTGTTGAAAATCAAGAGGATAGAGCTAAAGAGAGCAGGAGAGCAGAATCTTCTGAGAGGAATCACAGTCACAAAAGGTGAAAGGGAGAGAAGGATTCAATAGTCAAGCAGAGGAAAGGGTGAACAGGTATGATCTGAATCGATAGATAAAGTGTCATCATAAGATCATCGCTTTAGTTGTGAAGCAAAGTTAAATCCCTCAATCACAGTGAACCCTTACAGGTTCTTTTGTATAAATCCCTTTAGCAGGTAACATCTTTATTGGTGTTTTAAGTCCTGATAAGGCGACTCCCAACAGGGTCAAGATCCTAGTAGGTCTTCTATCAAATCCCTTAATCGGGTAGCACTCTCACCAGTGCTTTGTCAACCTCTAACATGACAGCTTTATTACTGCAGTAGTGAAGTTTTGTGGGTTATGTTCCATTGTGGTTTTTTCCTTCTAACCGAGGGTTTCCACGTATAAATGTTGTATTAACCTATGCATTTAATTTTTGTTTATGAGTATTATAATATTCTTTTGATTTCTATATTAACAAGAATATCTGTTTTCTTAAAAGAACAAGTAGAAATTGGATTTACTGATTCACCCCCCCTCTCAGTAACCAGTTAGGAATAACACTATAGGCTTAAGATGTTTCAGTATAGCCTACAAAGATTTGCTTTCCGCTTGATGGTTCTAACTTAGATCTCTTTTCTTTAGGTACATGAATGTAAACTGGGCAACCAAAGATTTTCGAGGGACTTATGTCAGGTTTAATCCAAGTGAATGCTTCTTCAAGGGTTTTGTTATTTAGAAGGGAGTGAGGACATCTATTCTGGATGTAGACAACAGTCCTAGAGGCTTCGGCCCAAAAAGAAGTTTCTAGGTTTTGATCATACATCATAGCTTTAGCAACTTCAACAATAGTCCTATTCTTGCTTTCAACAACCCCATTTTGTTGAGGGTTATAAGGAACTGTAAAATCTCTCTTAATCCCAACATTAATACAAAAAGTTTTGAAGTTTTCTGAAATATATTCCCTCCCATTATTTGTCCTTTACATTTTAAAAAATAAATCCATGTTTTCCTAGAGTAATCATCTACAAAGATAAAATAATACAAGAATCCCCCTAAAGAGGTCACAGTCATGGGTCCACATAAATCAGAATGAATAAGTTCTAGTACATTTTTCGATTTACTATCACTATTGTGAAAAGTGCCTTTAGTGTTCTTTCCCAAAGCACCCCCTTTGCATGTTCCTTCATGTTCTTGTTTAAGTTTAGGTATGCCTATCACCATTTTCTCTATTAAGGGTAGAGCACGAAAATGGAGATGCCCTAATCTTCTGTGCCAAATCTCACATGTATTTGTTGACTCATGTATTTGGGCTTGAGAAGGAGAAGTACAAAGTTTATATAGGCATCCATTTCTCACTTCTATAGTGTGAGCCTTGATGTTTGAGTTCTTGGGCCATGCCAGGACTTTACCCTCCATAAAGGTGATTCTATATCCTTTGTCTTCAAGTGCTGAAATGGAGACTAGTTTTCTTTTGATTCCTGATACAAATAATACACCTGTAAGTTGAAGAGAGATGTCTGATTTTAGATTTATGGTGCATCTTCCAATTCCTTTCACATGATAGTTTGAGTTGTCCACAATAGTCACTTCCTCGTCTGAGTTTTCCACTAAACTATCTAGATGTTCTCTGAATCCCGTGATGCGACGCGATGCACCACTATCAATCACCCAGGTTTTAAGGTTGGTTGATAGTTGACTTGATAAGGCTGAATAAAATATGAGTTTCTCGGAATCATTTTCCAAGCTTGCCTTACCAACTTCAGCAATAGAGGCTTGTGGTTTTGGCCTTTCTGGGCACTTCATAGCATAGTGTCCATACTTGTCACATCTGAAACACTACACCTTAGACATGTCCCTTCTTTTCTTAGATGAGCATTTACCATTTGCATCTCTGTCCTTTTTTCTTTTGGAGTTCCTCTTCTTACCCTTCTTGTGAGAATGAGACTTTAGTACATGGATGTCTTCATTCTTGGAATTTTGACCAATCCCACTTGTGATTAGTCTAGATTCTTCTTGGATACAATCTGTCTTTAATTAATCAAACTTGGGGAGTTTCGAATGAGCACTTATTCCTTGAATAAATGCTTCCCATGATGTTGGGAGTCCATTTAGAGCCAACATTGTTAACTCCTTGCTATCGATTAGAAGACCAATGGTGGAAAGCTGGTCCCTTAACTCTGTGATCCTCATAAAGTATGATGTAATTGATTCTCCTTTATTCATCTTCACATGATGAAGCTTTTTCTTAAGTGATAGAGCCCTTCTCGTGTTGTTTATCTCATACATGTTTTCTAAAGTTGAAAACATTTTGTATGCTGTATCCAATTTGGAGAAAATTGGAACTATATGATCTTTAACTGCATCCACCAATTGCTTCATGGCCTTGTTGTTCTTTATCCACTGTGGTTTCTCGCTATCTTCATTTGGTACAGCCATTTCTTGTTCTACAAGTTCTTCTAATTCTTGCTCTCTTAAGGTGAGCATAATTCTAAATTTTCACGAGACAAAGTTTGAAGCTCCTTCAAGACGATCCTCGAATCTAACACCATTTGCCATTTGAAGAAAAAATATGTATTTCTAAAACTCAAATAATAGTTTCGATAGCCTTTTATTTCAAATCTGATCAGATCTTCCTTAGACTGGCTCTAATACCATGTTAAAGTTTTGATTAAATTCAAGTAATAGGTATTTTTTAATTTTAACAATGGTATAATTCTTCAATCAATTCACTCTATGATAATATTGTTGATGAGATATATATATCAATATGTATTTAATATCGATATCTTCTAATCTCAAAGTCTGATATTGAAATAATCTCTAAATTAATATCAATCCTCTTGTATTAATATTCTGATATTAATATCGAATTGTATATTATCGATCTAATATTAATATCGATTTGTATGTTGTCGATACACTTAATATGTTTTCTGTACTTTACAAGCATCCCCGATCACTTCATATATATAAGTAGTGGGGAGACATGTCTCCCGTGGAGGCATGCCTCTACATGGAACATGTTCCACGTAGAGACATGTCTCTACGTGAGACATGTTCTCATATCGCATGAGGTCGGCCTCTTAACAATGTCGTTTTACATTGATAATACTCAGCGATTATTTATAATTGTGATCGGTAGTTTTCTGTGGTATATATATTATCAACATCGATAATCATTATCAATATTAGCATGATTTGTATTATTTAAACATTATCATGAATATATTAATAGTATATATAAATATATATTGTTAAATATATATACATGATCATGTATTTATATTTAATAGTATATATAAATATATATTAAATATAATCATTTATAATCATGCTCAATTAATTATGATTATTATAATCAAAGCAAATAACCAAACCAATATACTTGCAAAGGATAGATATCAAATGCTCAAGGCCGATAGGCCACTTATGCATTTGATTTCATCGATTAGAATAATCTGACCGAAGCTACATATCATTAACAAAAAATAGGAGCAATAGTAAAATTAAAAATTTGGAAGATAAAAATAAGAGCAACGGACAAAAGTTGAAAATTGAAGAAAGGATAAAACTAGGGAGTTCAAGACAGGATTGGTTTTTTTTTTAAAAGAATGAATATGTTTATAGTGCCTTCTTTAATTGTTATATTTAGAATATGTAAGATTGTTGTTAAGGCAAGAAAAAAGATGTGGATAGAAGAAAAGAGACGGGACAAAGGAAATTTTATGAGTGTGAGCTCAATATGATATTGAAGGAAAGTAGAAGATTGAATAATGTAATTGTTTATTTTATTTGATTTAATGAAATGATAAAATTGTTTCAAAAGTTTTGAAAGGCTTTAAGATCTTTTGGATGAATATTTGTTTATGTTTATGATTTGTTAAGCTTTATGTCCTACCCTTGTTCCATATGAAATTTCCAACACCATCATCAATAAATAGTGTGCAAAATTCTACTACATCCTAGAAATACTAAAGACGAAAGAAAATTTATATATAAATTATACAATTTGACATACACTATAGACAATTTTTTATAAAGGATGTTAAAAGTCATCATCATCCTGACAAGAGTAGATACATTTTTTTACCATATTATTCTAGTAGGACTAGTTATGCTAAATTAATTGAGTAATCATCCCCTGTGGTAATTTGTGCTACTACCTCTTATTAACTCTCTTTTGCATCAGTCATCATCTTACTTGAGAAATATTAGTACAATATTTTAATGCTTCTACATTCTGCATTCCAGCTAATGGCTGCCCATGTGCCCCCAATCCATTACTAATATATTCTTTAGTTATTTATTTTATGTTACTTTTTTATTTCTATTTGCAAAATGCGACATGCACTGATTCTATTAATTTTCATTACGCTAAATAAATTCTTGTCTAGTCTAGATGTGTCCTTCTCGGAGGATTGTATATTGCCCTCATATTCATTTCAATCATTTTTTGAACACTTGGCTTTTACTGCATACTGGCCTGACTTAGCATATATGCAGGTAGATTCTCCTAGTGTTACTCATCCAAAGAGGCAAATTTATGGATTGGATTGCCCTAGAAGAGAGGTATAGTTGTCTTAACAGTCATCTTTCTAATATTTAATAAAGTGTAAAACTGATGAATCCTTTTGTCATATACTTTTAATTTGTGGGTTAAAACATCAAGTTGAACAATAAATTCTTTTCAATTGTTTCTGATTTGTTATTTTATTTTATGAATATTTTAAAGAAAAATTGTGCAAATATACATCCAAATTTAATTAACAATTCTTGTTGTATTTCTACATTAAAATCATTTTATTTATTTCACCCTAAGCTATTGAAATTCTTATCTTGTGCTTGAATGGGATAAACATTAGATACACTTAGGGTCATTTTTATCATGTTCAAGGTTGCAATCCTACCCAATTGTTGGTGCATTTTCTGGCAAAGCAACATCATGTTATAGTTTCCCAAAACTTGCATTGACAGGGAAGGTGTTGTGGTCATCAGTAATGTTCTTATAGAACCACAATCCATTAGTTTTAGTTTACAGCCATCTAGGCCTTGAAAGATGTAGCTCACTGTACAACTCACTGCACATTATTTAAACTTGTGTTGAATGCATTTTAGTGTCGCCAAGGTTGAGGTACATTCTTAGGAGCATAGTTGAAAAACTCAGACTTGGTGATTATGGACGAGAAAATGTAAAAAATAAAGGAAGGACTTAAGCTATGCAATTGAAACCTTTATTCTACAACTGTTGCCACCTCTTGATTGAACTAAACATTCATGCATAAAAGATGAAAGATTATACAAACCTCTCACCAAAGGGCCTCTTGTCCCAATGTTGATGCATGTAGTCAACGTACAATGTCTATTGTTATGTTTGATAATATTGGTTATCCAGCACTGTATTAACTGTCCATTTCAAGTTTATTGTCACTCTCTAGTAGTTATAAGTATCGGTTGGTTGATGGTTGTGTTCCTCTTGGAAACTGCTAGGTCCTCTAAATATGTTGCGTATCGTCAAGGGAGGTAGCATGGTATAGTTGAATGAATTCTAATATTTGTTTGGCCATCTCTTTTCTTCTTATTTGTAATAAATTCATGAATATATAAACATATATTTTAATCCTCTATCTGGTATGTGTTTTCATCTTTATTATTGTTTCTTGTATGTAATTTATCAGAGATAGTATCGTAGCCTTAAAAGAAATTGGGTCAAAGTTGTTTGATTCATGCCTTTAGATCCCAATAAAGGCAAGAAGAGGCCACAAGGTGGTTAAGACCAAGTGATCAGACAATCTTAAGGATTATAGAACAAACAGAATGAAGAAAACACTAATCATCTCAAGAGAACCCAAAATTGGATGATTTGAACCAAAGACCTCTACACGGAGGGAGTACAAGAATGAGTTAGAGCCTGAAAGTACCCAAAGCGTTAGGGATACTAGAGGTGGATGTGTAGAGGATGCATGCATGGGTGAGAGTGCAAGGAAAGCACTGGAACATAGTGGTCGAAACAGTCCACTCAAGTTTGGCACACAAGGGAGCAAGCAGGCAAGAAAGATGGTGACTCTTCTGGCAAGTCCGAATGTGGATCGGCAAAAATTGTCAAAGTTCACGGGGAACAAGTCAGAAGATCCTACAAGGCACTGCAAGATGTGTGATATTATCTGGATAGAAAGCGATAAAGTGGACAAGGACTATTAGCTTAGAGTGTTTCTAACAATGCTACGTGGTATAGCCATTGACTAGTTCAGAGAACTAGATGCTTCATCCTTAGCCTCTTAGGATGCACAGAAGAAGGCATTTGAGACTAAGTTTAAATTGCTACGGGACATCATTCTGATCATCACCTAAAATTATTATAGAAAACAAGAGAAGAATGAGAATATACAAGCTTACAATTGTAGGCTCAAGGAATTGTTGGTCAAGTTGGAGAATTAGCCAGTTGATGGGTTGAAGAAGAGGTGGTTCATTGATGTTGATTCCCTCGTTGTACAAGAAGATGAAAGTGGTCCCTCCGTCCTTGTACATTGATGCCTACTATCACGCGATGGACATCGAGAGTGAAAGCAAGGCATCCTCCTGAGGGAAAAGGAAGATTGATGATGATTAGAGCATCAAAGGTAGTACTGATGAATAAAAAATGGTTCAAGCCTTGCAATGAGATATGATGAGAATGATGAAAGAATTGAAGGAAAAGAAAGGAACCAATGAAGAAACTATTGAACTATGGTGTACTGAGTGCAAAATTGAGGTGCACACAAGAGGTAATTGTCCTAGAATGATGTTCTATGAGATATCCAGGTGATGGGTCATTAAATAAAGGAGTGTCTATATGATTTGAAGACAAGAATTATGCAATTAATCTTCACACAAGGAGAGTGCACTCTATCAAAGCCATAGAATGTATCACTAGACAATCATGAAAATCAATGAGGGAAAGACCAAATATATTATGACTCGAAAGAATGTCCTATCATATAGTGTTGACAATGTAGGGAATCGGGACACTTCGTACGAGATTGTCAAAATAAAAAACAAGATATAATTATTGTGTGAATTTTGTGGACCAAGTGACCATGAAGACACCAACTACTCAAAGCAAGTGTATTAATATGTTGGACATAGAGGAACAAGATGAAATAGTCTTGGCAATCACAAGAGCACAAAGGAAGAAGGTGGTGTAACCGAACACTTATAAAAAGAAGGAACAACTCCGAGAAGCTAGAGAAGAAGTAGAACAAGTAGGAACGAATAGTTCCTCTAACAAAACTACAAGTACGTCATTGCAATCAGATTTTGAGAAGAACATAGCTTGGAAAGTGTTACAGACAACCATACGTATCAAGGTGGCAGACCTTCAAATTATACCACAATTGAGAGTGGCAATTACTAATGCGTTTAGTGATAACAAAGTTGGCAAGAAGCAATGTAAGCAACAAGAGGAATCGACAATGAGACTGTCACCCAGAGGTAGCCAGACCATTTATCCGATGGTTGCGGTGAGCATTGGGAGGAATTTTGTTGTCATCGAGATGGAAATAATGGGGAAGAATCTGGAGGAAGTAGACAAACACCATTGTCAAGGGAGGCTCAAGATTAAATGTAGTGCTAGAAGATACTTGGAAATGCCTTGGAAGAACAACACTCTGGTCACCAACCTTTTGGTAGGGGCCGACCAACACGACATCAAGCCATTGGGAACATTGATGGCACAAGAAGTAATCATCAAGATACAACAATTTCTCTCAAACTTTGTAGTCATTCCATTGTAGGTGTACGACTCACTCTTTGGGAGGGGTCAGCTGATAGTTGCCAAGGCATATCACAATTGGAAGTGGAAGACACTCTTGATCGAGAGTAAAGGAAGGAAGTACGTCATCGACTTGAGAAATTAGGCAATGAGCAATGAGTTGTCGTCCTTCAAATCAGAATTTGAAGATGAAGAGTCGGGTATGGACAGAGGAAGGAAATGCATAGAACCAACGATAAAGGGGTGCTCGAATCGAAAGACTGTTCTAAAAAATGAGGCAAGTTCATTGAATGGACTATTTCACTAGCAAATGGAGGACTACGAGGTATTCCCGTCAATGTGTAATTTTCTGGAAGCTACAACTCTCAGAGAAGAGAAATTGATGGAAGCATGTATATTTTGGGCAATGCATTTGATAGTATGAAGAGAAAAATATGTAATATGGAGTATATCAATCATTTGTTACCTGACTCAAAGTTGAAGAAGATGATCATGGGAGAGATTCATGATCCACCACTAGCAGGATTCCTAGGATCAAATTTGCGATTGCTTGAGGCAAGCAATCTCTGGGCGGGGAGGACTGTGATGTCCCCAATAAATGAGAAGTGATTTAAACGAGGACTGTGGTGTCTCTGCAAGCAATGTCTTCAGCTTTGAGAACATCCGGAAGTTATGGAAAGTGTAGCAATAGAACCTCCCCTTTGCACAAGTGTGGAAATCCTCTCTGCATGATTGGTCTCTTCCTCTTGCACTTTGAGTTCTTTTCTTTCTTACTTGTCCTCAAGTACCACCTCAATATAATGAATCTTCCCCTTGCCAAGACAATGGTGATCCGATTCCCAAGGCTCCTTGCAGGTATAACAAACTTCTTCCATTAGAGCTCCTCACAAGTGGCTTCATCCATCAGAGGCTTCTTTAGAAATAGCTCTTTGTCTGTATCCTCTTGTGGAAGAGGTGGTTGGGAATGTGTGTGAATTCTAGAGGATGAGGTAGCCATGTTATGTGCCTTCTTGTATGTTGTCATTTCCCCATTTAGGACCTACAAAGCAATATTCAATTTTAATAGTTTTAATTAAAGATTGAAACTTATATATATTTTCTTAGCAGCTATAAAGAAATATCCAGTATGCAATTAGCAATATGTTATACAAAAGTCATGAAGTAAGGTAGTCATAGTCAAGATTAATAGAGGCAGTGGCTTCATTGGACAAAAGAACTCTCAACTTGTATTTTGAATTAACATAGATAACAATGAAGCCTGTAATGATACTCGAGCTTGATATCGAAAGTGAAAGGTGAAGAATCAACGGTGGCTTTGATATTAGTGACCAAACAATATAGTTGATTGAGACAAAGATCATAGTAAGTGAATAATCGAAGGAATCATACATGTAATCTAGATATGATATCAATCAACTAGGGTATCAACATTTGGCGGCTTGTTAATAAATTAAGGCAGTCTATTAGCATCCAGCGTCTTCCATTTGAGATCTCGATAAGGACAAACAGAACATTCTATAAACGGTGACATTCTATACCTAAATATTATCGATGCAAGCATTGATGTGTTGATTACACGTAAATCAAACATTGAGATCGATATAAGCTTTATGTGGAAACTTGGTGCCCATTGAAGTTCTCGAGAGGAAGTGACAAGATGCCATATGAAGGAATTAGAGACGTTGTTTTCGTGACCAACGATTCTATGATTGCGATAAATGTAATAGCGAACCATTGAAGACATCTATGCATATGGAACAATAATACTAGAAGGGCTGTTGGAGTTGCTTGTTCAACTTCTATGACAAGAATCAACGATGATCAAAGAGATCATAACTAACATCATCGGGCCAATAAAGAAACCGATCATAAGGGAATAGCTATCAATCACCATGAAGTTAAAGGTTAATTAAGTCAAAGATTGATTCTGAGGAGAGGTGACCTATGAAGGGAAGACATGACTTTTGATGTCCAAGAGACACATCATTCGCTCAAGGATATATTAATATTGGAGAAGAATCATCCCAGGCAGTGAAGGTTTGATATTTGATAAGCTTATATATATTCCCTTGTGGAAAGCGCTCGGTTAGAGCATAGAATGTTGTGATAGCAACCGTTGGTTTAGGATATTCAATTCTATATCAGGGAAGTCATCTATTAAAGAAGCATACACAATTAATGTCATATCACAAACAACTTCACAGATTAGATAATCATTTCATAGTTAACTCCAGAATATCATGGACAGCATATATCTCTGCCAGTGAACATCGCATCAACCTGTATATGCAGTGTGGACAACATAGTCTATATCAGAGACAACCATCCAAGTTATAGAGCATACTTTACATTGTTATATTAGACACAACACTTATATCATTTTTACCCAATCTTTTGGAAGCGTATGTATTTGGAATTCTACGTAACCTCCATCACTGTCAGCATATGCATTTGGTTACTAGTAATTTACATTTCATTGAGAACACAGTTGTACATACATTTGTGTATTTGAATTTAATTGCATCATTTACCTCTTTATAGAATTAATTTTGGCAATTATTCAAGTAGGATTATATAATCACAGTAGTGTCTCATATATATCCAAAAAGGGGACATTCCATATGCCTTTGTGAGTGTGTTAGGATTGAAACCTTTGACCCAACTCTTGAGGGGTTTCATGAATCCATCCATTCCATATGCCTCTTTGAGTCTGTTGGGATTGAAACCTTTGACCCAACCCTTGAGGGGTTTCATCAATTCGTCGATGAACAATACGATAAGTCTTCTCTTAGACATGTTGGTAACCAACATTGATAGCCTTTGAAATTATGAAATGTAATCGTCGACCAGTCCGATCTGTTTCAGTTGTGCCAACTCCTTGAAGTTAAGTTTTGGATCCTTCACATCAAAGTCATCAATAAGTCTTTCTATGGAATTGGCATATGAAGTAACTCGATCGTGGTCGAGGGTGACCATCCCATGGTGCCACCATTCATGGGCGACTCCCTCTAAGTGAAGTGCTACAAATTTGATTGCCTCATCTTCAAGCATTGGGTTGAGCTGGAAGTAGGTATCTGCTTTCTGTACCCACGCTTGTGTTGATGTTTTCCCAAACTCATCAAAGGATGATAAATTTAGCTTGCTATCTTCTGTTTGATGTCATCATTGTAATGGCCATGGCTCCTAGCATCATATTTCATTCATAGATCTGCGTAATTCCTCAAGGATATCTCTCCCTCAAGATTCACATCCCTCCAATCTTGTCTCAATTGCTCTTGCATCTCCAGGAAAGTGGGCTTTTGCTCTCTACGAGGTGCTTTTGTTCTTTGGTGAAATGTCAGCATCAATGGTTGAGTTTGTGAGCGTTGTGTGTTTGACCTTCCAGTGACCAAATTATCGCCATGTCTATTGTGATCTCCATTTGTCCTGCATTCCACCAATTGTCACAATGTCTCTTCTATAAGTTGTTGACGTTCTCCCCTCGCCATGGTTTCATTGAGTTGAGCCTGGCTTCTAATTAGCTCCCTCAACAATGTTTTGATTTCAGCGTTGGGCTCCCCCATTCTGTTGGCAGAATGGTACCTCCTTTTGGTGTATACTATGAGCTTGTTCCGCATCCACTACCTAACAGGCTGGCAAAATCACCAGTTTTAATACCACTATAATGTATTGTACAACAGGCTCCCTTTTCAATAGCTTCCTCTTCGCCCCATGCAGTAGGGTCCCTTTTAGCACTCCTTTGACTCCCTTCGACACTCGGCTTCCTTCGGTACCCCTTCAGCTCCCCTCTAGCATCCCTTTGGCTCCCTTTGGTACCCCTTCGGCTCCCCTTCGGTACCCTATCGGTACCCCTTTGACTCCCCTTTGGAACCCCTTTAGTACCCCTTTGGCTCCCCTTTGGCACCCTCAATTGATGGCTCAACTATATGGTTCACATATGCCGAATGTATTATTGATGAATAAATTCTAACATAGGACGCTCTCCAACAACCATAATGAATGAATTGCCAAGAACAAAGAATGTTTATTTTCAAATTATATAAGTCTGATTACATCAAATTTGTCTTCAAGGAAGATTTCACAGATTTGGACCAACTGGCAGAATAAAGTGAGGAGTGACTCCCATCAAAACTGAAAAGTGCTAGAATAGGGAGGATCTTGCACCCCTAAAATGACAGATGGTGTTGAACTCCAACTGGAATTGGCATATACTTAAGAAACATAAAACTCCACTATGACTTCCTATAATGCTAAACATGGCCTTATAAAGGGCTCTAGGAAGTTTCTCGAAGGGTTACAAGCAGGCCGACATAAGTAATTCGTTACTTTTTATTTTTATAATTAAATTAAATAATTAAAGGGTCTGTAGGATATTACTAAATTTGGGACCACTTAATCAATTAATTTAATTAAATCACTTCCTGTTCATTGGAGACATCACATGGGCATGTCAGTGGGAGATTAGCCCCTCAAACTTGCCCTCTCTTGCATTAGGGAATGCACCACACATGCAGACTTGGACCACTCAAGGGCGCTGCCCCAATATGTTTGCAAGTAGCACTACCCCTTGACCCCACTAGGGGCGTTGCTTCCAAACCCCCACATGCCACATGGGGTGCTACTCCTTGACCTCTAGTTGATTTCTTATATATGCTACAACTTTGAATTTGTGTAGTGTAAGTCATTTTCTACACTCTTGTCATCAGTCTTCTTGAATACTACTTGATGAGTACTTGTTTGTTGTCTAGAAAATGACATTTTTTTTTTAGAGGGGGGGAATGATTTAGTCAACATACAATGCCTATTGTTATGTTTGACAATATTAGTTATTCGATAATGTATAATTCCCTATGTTATGTTGGTTGTCACTCTTGGGTAGTTATGAGTGACAATTGTGTACCTCTTGGCAACTGTCGGGCCCTTTAAATATGTTGTGTATCGTCAAGGAAGCTAGGATGGTGTCATGAGCCCTAATCAGTGTAGGGAATACAAATATATTCCTAAATACATACTAATTAATATAGTCTTAATTAATATTACTAATTAATAAATATGATATTAAACACTAATATTGATGTTAATCAATATTATTATATTAATATTAATAAGTATACAAATGATATGTCAATATAATATTATTAATCAATATATGATTGATTAATATAATAACAATAAATTCAATTAATAATTAATATTAATATTAATTAATCATTATAATTTATTAATCAATATAGTTAATATTGCTGTCAATATATATTAATTAATCAATGTCATTAATAAATATATAATTAATATTCAATATAATATAAATCCCTAACATTAATATCATTAACCAATATTCAAAGTATTATGAATATATATACCATTAATAATATTTATGTTAGTAACTATATAAATCAAACTGGTCGAATAGTAAACAAAACATGTCTAAGGCAATAAACCCTCGGCGGTGAACGATGCCATCTGCTGGATGACAAGCATGGTGCCTGAAGACGAGACGCTCCACGTCACCAAGGAAGGGTCGCGTCCAATATTGTAAGGCATGCACATGGATATATAGGAGATTAGAATTAATCGGCGAGGGGAGGATCAACAACAAAACTGTCTTACAAGCGAATGAACGATCACAGAGGAAGGGAACCGAATGCATACAAGACTCTACAACCAAAGCGTAGCAATGAATAGGAATTAAGGGAATTCAACACCTGTACGAGAATTATAGAAAATGTCCTCTGTCCTTAAAGGATTTCGGCAGACTTTTGACTATTGCATAGAATACGTTTTAGACCATATCAACAGACAAGTTAAGCTCAGCGTGGATTACATCATTGGATGAGAGTATATATTCAAAGACCATCTACTCGTACTGGCCCCCGATTACTACACCTGCCAAACAATAAAGTTGTCCACGGGTGTTGGTAATTATGCGGAACATCAGAGGCAATTGGAGAGGAAAGTCTAGTAAGGACAAGGGAAAAGATATACACCATTAATCCGTTATGCGAATTGCTCGATAGAGCATACACTAATTTGGAAAAATATCAATTGCAAGTATATCAATACAGATCAGAGAAGAAGCTACAGTTGTTGGAATCAATAGCTACAGTTAGAGCAATATTTGCAACATCAAACTCCCAAAACAAAGAGAACGATCATAGCGGTAATAGTACCAGTTCACCATCATCTATAATCAACGATCATTTTAGATTGAACCATCTAATGGTTGTCAGATATTGGAATTATAGCATTTATTGCCAATGGAGAAATAGCTATTAATATAAGATCAAATCCAATTGCAAAGGTCCTAATATTACATCTAATGCAAATATTTATAAAATTAGTTTATTAGGCATATATAGAGTTGTACACCCTAAAGAGCAGTATTAGCAAATTAATACATTTGCTCTAAGAGGTATTATCGTCTTATGATTATAAATCATATAAGCCTATAAGTGATATCAGTTGGGGAAATATTCAGTGAAAAGAGAGAATTTACAGTAGTTGTCCCTATTCTCCAAGTTAGCGAGTGAAGGGTCATTACAGATGGTGTAGTCGAACAAATTGTAATACTTGGCCATCCACCTCTGATCTTCTTCTTTGTAATAAAATCATGAGTGAATAAAGATGTATTTTACTCTTGTATCTCTTATGCATTGTCATTTTTATTATTATTTCCTCTTTGTAATTTATTAGATATCGTAGTAAACAATGTACTCAAGATGAATTGATGTGTGAATTACTAGATCCAAGGTTTTCAAATTGATAGCATAACATTGCATTCCAAGAGTTATCTAAAAATAATTCATATGATTAGACTTTAAGGATGGAGGATCACAAGCTAAGATTGATTTGAGAAATCTGTCAAGGAGGTTGATTGAGAGGATTCGACAAATAAAAATATTCCGAGTGGTGTTTGTGACTGGTGTATATGAGGATTCAAGGATCAAAAATTCCTTTTTTGGAGTCTTGTGAAGGGTTGGGAGTTATTAGATTGAATGGATAGACAAGATCTGATTATAGACACTTGTGAAGCAAGGGGCCATGGGCATGCATGCAGCCATGTACAACCTTGAGCTATGTGCAAGGTTGACTTGGCTAATAATGTTTAGGATTGTGCAAGTGGCTGATTAACTAATTGATTTTAGCTAACTAATGGTTTGAGAAAGAATTTGGGAATTAAATGAATAAATTGTATTTATTTAATTTTTGGAAAATTGGATTATGAAAGTTGAACTAAATTAAACAAATGTTGAATTTTATTATTATTTAAGGTTAGGTTATAGGTATAAACATTCAAGATTAATCAATTAAATAAATGATTGGAATTAGTTTAATTAATGCTAGGAAGATGATTGGAATGGTTAGTTAAATAATTGGTTTTATCTAATTATAGTTAGAAGGGTATGTATATGGGATGAATTTGTAATGTCCCCTCTCTAGGCTTAGGGGGTTGGCAACCATTAGCCTACCCTTCAGTTCCTCGTACGCTAATGTGTTTGGTTAGGGGGACAATTGGGTTTTAGATGTTGTTGTAGTTCCTTTCCTTCTGAATTTTTATACTTGTTTTTGAGCTCAAGCTTCAGTGTGTTTTGCAGTGACATTTTTGGATGTGTTTTCTGGACACCTGATTTGAGCTCCACTTTTCTTAGAAATCATGTCTACTTATAGTAATTCACAATTTTTGGCTTGGTCAAGTCTCTTCATCTTCAGTGGTCCCCTGACACCTTTAGTTTATCCATTGATGTTTCTATAATTTTATTTGTGTGATTTTTAACTAAATGCTAAGTTAAAATTTTATGTTACTTTAGCATTTAACTATTTGATTATTTCTTAAGTTTGACCTTGAAATAAGCACCTATCCAATGAAATGAAATATTTTAATATATTATAAAGTGTAATGTTTGCTCGTGGGCATGGAATTTTGGGGAGGCATAAAGAGTTAAGAAATTATTACTTTATTCCTCCTTTGGGTATTGAAGTTTGTGAAAATAAAAAAGGTTTTTTTGGGTTCATTCTTGGTATGCATGTGTGAAGAATATTATGAGGGAGTTCTGATTTTTTCATGGAACTTTGGGAAGACGACATCCTTCTTGGAGATTATCATCTATGAAGATGAAAGACCCTTCCTGGGTGATTGTAAATAGTCTTATTTTAGAGGCTATGCTTAGTGTTCAATGATGGTGATTCTATGAAGTTCTTGGTTTTGGGGTTTGATGAAACATGATGATATCCTCAGTTTTTTTATTGTGAAAATTCTTTATCTTTGAAGAATTCAATTTCACGCTTTGACTTGACTTGTTCTAATGTTTGGAGATACTTTTTCTGGTATTGAATTGAATGATCCCTCTATGTTGGGTGCCTCATTTAAGACAAGTTAGAAGAATTTTGAAGAAGATTTTGAATTTTTAATTGCTAGTTGACCCTCCCAGCTAGCCGCCCCTTTCACATGGTGGGTTGAATAATTTTTGTTAGAAAATAAATTAATTATACTACCAACCTTCATAAGTGAACATTCCAACAACTTTGACTACTGACCAAAGGAGCTTCCAGATAGATGGAGAAAGTCAGCAATTTCTAGAGGATTCTTCCAATCTCCAGATTTCTCTATTGCTGTAAACATTGATTATAAATTAATAGACTGGGCCTGTGATCAGCTGAGCCCTATTTGGGTTTCCAATATGGTATCAGAGCAAATCTTTCACTATACAAAACAGAGCAGAATTTTACATAGTAAACACTGCAGAATTATACAGCAGTACGCTGTGATATTTTCTTACACACCAAATTTTTCTAGTATTAAATCTGAAGAATTATGTGCTAAGCTAGTTCAAGAGGAGAAAAGGCAAATTAAAGAAAGAGAATCATTTAATGATGAATCACAAGCATTCATAATGAAGGGAAATTTTTTTTATAAAAAGTCACAAGATAATCAATCTAAAGAATCTGGAGATTGGAAGAATCCTCTAGAAATTGCTGACTTTCTCCATCTATCTGGAAGCTTCTTTGGTCAGTGGTCAAAGTTGTTGGAATGTTCACTTATAAAGTTTGGTAGTATAATTAATTTATTTTCTAACATCCCCCCATAAATTAACTATACCAAATACTTGTTAATTTGTCTGCAGTATCTAATCCCCTTAAAAACCACTTGTTGAGAGGTTCGTGGTCATCCTTAAACCACTTTCATGAGTGAGGTTTGTGGTAAGCCAAAACCACTTGTTTGGGTGAAAAACCTAAAATTATGTAACATTTTATCAGTTGGGAAAATCCCAAATGGTTATGGGTGAACCGGTTAAAAATCCAAAGTGCTAATGACACAGGGAACAAATTTCTGAAATTGATACTGGCAAGGGGAACCAACATTTTGTGTTGTAAATGGGTACCTGTCATGTCCCCAATTTGGCTGACATTGTTTGGCATGACGGATTTGCCTATCATCGACTCTCGTAGGCAAATGGTTTGGAGAGAGGGTCATTATGTTGATCATTTGATTGCATATTGCTGACAGAGCCTACATTCGGTAGAGCCTACATCCAGTTTGGGCCTACATGCAGTTGTAGTGGAGCCTACATCCAGAGTGAGCCTACATCCAATTTGAGCCTACGTTCAGTCATAGTTGGGCCTACATTCAGTTATGAGACATTTGGGCCTACATTGTTATAATTTTGAGTTGAGAAATGTACTTTATTATTATAATGTTATTTTATTATAAAGTACATTATAATTGGATGTTTCTAGAAGTTCTAGCAACTTCTCGAAGAAAAAGAATAAATAGAGGGCTTGGGCTTTCATTTGGACATGCTTGGATTTGGATTTTCTTCTACTTCTTCATTGTGAAGCAATTTGTAGTCTTTGGTCTGCAAATTCTATTCGATCTTTGGGAACGAATCACTCCCTTGGATTGGCATAACTGAGGTAGTGAAATATCTACTGAAGGGTTGCAAATTTGGAGTTGGTACTCAGCCATCTCATTGGTACTTCATTGAGAATTTGATGTAAGAGTTTGTTTGTGATTGAAACAGCATTTCAGGAGGCATTTTTAGTAGGGCCGAAATTATAGGCGGTCGTTTTTAGCAGGTCCGAAAAAGCAAATCCGAAATGG
Source organism: Chamaecyparis obtusa (assembly GCA_027943335.1). NCBI lineage: Eukaryota > Viridiplantae > Streptophyta > Pinopsida > Cupressales > Cupressaceae > Chamaecyparis > Chamaecyparis obtusa. The sequence continues at coordinate 1,646,377 of BSBK01003276.1, forward strand.
TTAAAAACCTAAAATTATGTAACATTTTATCAGTTGGGAAAATCCCAAATGGTTATGGGTGAACCGGTTAAAAATCCAAAGTGCTAATGACACAGGGAACAAATTTCTGAAAGTGATACTGGTAAGGGGAACCAAAATTTTGTGTTGTAAATGGGTACCTAAGAAGGCTTAATGCCAGGACCCATCCTATTTGGATTATGGGGGGATAGTTATCAAAATTGGTATAATTAATTTATGGGGGGATGTTAGAAAATAAATTAATTATACTACCAACCTTCATAAGTGAACATTCCAACAACTTTGACCACTGACCAAAGAGCTTCCAGATAGATGGAGAAAGTCAGCAATTTCTAGAGGATTCTTCCAATCTCTAGATTTCTCTATTGATGTAAACATTGATTATAAATTAATAGACTGGGCCTGTGATCAGTTGAGCCCTATTTGGGTTTCCAATAATTATCGAGTGTCTTGACTCTTCTATGTTGTTGAAGTGTTATACTATCCCTTGCAGGGGTGACGTCTTGGATTGAATAAGGTAAAAAAGTGGCATATGACTGAGATTGATGTCGTGGGAAAGCAAAGTGAGTATGTCATGACCCCTTCCTAAGTGGGACCTAGTAAAAAGATTATAAGATTAAAATATTAAATATAAAATTAATTAATTAATTAATTATAGAAGATTACAATATAAATAATAGTATCTCCAATGTTAATAAATAAACTAATAATAATAAATCTATTCTTAATATAATAATATATTATTAAAATATTAATATAATATATATAAATATAATTATATAATTATAATGATATAATATTAATATAATTATATTAAATAAAATAAATAGTATAATGGTAGTACAAATACTAATATTTTAATAAATTAATAAATAATCAAATAAACACTAATAAATATTTTTATGCTATTAATAAGCATGATAATATATAATAAAATGATACATAAGATATTAACACAAATACCTATCATTCATCGACCATAAGGAAATAAGGCACGATTTCAAGCAAACGAATTTTCAACGCCTTTGATTAGTTTGGTCGTGGTAGGGGGGTATGTTGGCTGGAAGGTGGGGATCGAGCCTTCTCCTATAACGTCAGTATAAGAAGATGCTCCAATCAACGATTTAGGGGGGAGATAAGAGGAATACGATATGCTCAAGGATAATAGAAGAAAATTCAGTTTATTTCCTAACGTAGCAATTCGCTCTCGCTCCTGCAAGTAGGTGGATTCATATGCTTCTTTGGAGGATACAGAAACACAGTGATAGGGAGCTTACGCTGAATTGTATTGGAGGGATGTTGTGATTGCTTAGCTGCAAATGAGATCATCGTGAGTGAAGATCGTCCCACTCTACAAATATTCAACTGCTAATAAAATCATTGACCAATATAATTAACAAATATAATCTGGAATACTAAGCTTTAACTCATCATATCGAGCAATAACTTGGACGATGGATGTGACTAAAAATGGCCCCAACATGTATCAATTATGTCAAAGACAATACAAGGAACAAGAAATTATCGTGTGCAATCAATCTATCAACTAACTGTTAATCCTAACCGGTTACTGAGAGGGGGGGTGAATCAGTAAATACAATTTCTATCCCAATTTTTCCTCAAATATATATTCTTGCAAATTCAGAAATTAAAAGAATATAACAACACTCATAAATAGAAATTGAATACATAGGTCAACACAACGATAAGAAGATGCCTTCTCTCATAGCGTCGGTATAAGAAGATGCTCCAATCAACGATTTAGGGGGGAGATAAGAGGAACAGGATATGGTCAAGGATAATAGAAGAAAATTTGGTTTATTTCCTAACGTAGCAATTTGCACTCGCTCCTACAAGTAGGTGGATTCATATGCTTCTTTGGAGGATATAGAAACACAGTGATAGGGAGCTTACGCTGAATTAAATTGGAGGGATGTTGTGATTGCTTAGCTGCAAATGAGATCATTGTGAGTGAAGATCGTCCCACTCTACAAATATTCAACTGCTAAGAAAATCATTGACCAATATAATTAACAAAGATAATCTGGAATACTAAGCTTTAACTCATCATATCGAGCAATAACTTGGACGATGGATGTGACTAAAAATGGCCCCAACATGTATCAATTATGTCAAAGACAATACAAGGAACCAGAAATTATCGTCTGCAATCAATCTATCAACTAATTGTTAATCCTAACCAGTTACTGAGAGGGGGGGTGAATCAGTAAAGACAATTTCTATCCCAATTTTTCCTCAAATATATATTCTTGCAAATTCAGAAATTAAAAGAATATAACAACACTCATAAACAAAAATTGAATACATAGGTCAACACAACATATATAAGTGGAAACCTTTGGTTAGAAGGAGAAAACTGCGGTGGGAGAGAACCCACAACTTCACTACTGCAGTAATAAAGATGCCCTGTTAGAGGCTTACAAAGCACTGGTAAGAGTGCTACCCGGTTAAGAGATTTGGTAGAAGACCTGCTAGGATCTTGACCCTATTAGGAGTCGCCTTGTAAGAGGACTTTCAACGCCAATAAAGATGTTACCCTTTTAAGGGATTTATACAAAGAACCTGTTAGACTTCACCTTGATTAAGGGATTTAAATATGCTTCACAATTCAAAGCAATGATCTTATGATGACACTTTCTGTCTAATCAGATCATACCTGTTACCCTTTGCTCTGCTTGGCTGTTGAACCTTTCTTTGTCTTTCACCTCTCTTGACTGTGACTTTTCTCAGAAGATTCTGCTCCTGCTTTATTTCACTTTATGCTCTTGATATTCAACAACAATTCTTTTGTGTCCTATGACCTGTATTTATAAGAGATTAATCTCATTAAAAATACATCTCATAGATCTGCCAAGCTGTAAACTCACCCATAAATCATGCATGCAAAAAAAGCTTGCAAACGGATTCTGAGTTTACCTCGAAATGCTCATAGATAAAACAAATCTAACTCCAGTTCCATTGAAAAAGATAACTTCAATTTAACTGTAAATGCTCCGCATAATTCGGTTCAGATTATCATGCACTTAACCGGTGAAGAGCTTGTACCCGGTTAGTCATCTGTTCCCTGCGTGTATCCCATGACTGGTTGGTAAAACCTAGACCGGTATAAGCGTGATTAGTTAAAGTACACCGCTTCCTTGTTTAGTCTATCGGTTCACAATTGTGAGTACCGGTGTGATGTACTGGTGTTTAGGTGGGATTTGATGTTTGCCTATGACTTCACCAATGACAACTAAGTTATGTCAACACTAACCACACTTCTTCTATGGTAGATGCATTGTGGAACGGGTAGCATAGGAAGTTTAAGAACAAGACACAGATCCACGATACAAAGACAAGAGAAAAATTACAAAGTCCTAATCAGTAACAAATGAAGAAGGAAAAATCGAATAATAATAAGGTTTGTGTAGTCATCAAAGAAGACCATGAGTTCCTTATTTTTTGGTTTGCTGGGTATTTTGGAGCCTAGAATATGGACCTTTATCGACAACTCAAGAATAAGAATTAAAGTGGTACTCATCGACAAGGAATAAAGAAATCGTATTGCTAAAAGCATCAGTAGTGAGCTATCACTCATTCATGAATCATTAATGGATATTATTAAGGATAAAGGTCAATACGTATTCTTATAGATATAAATATATATGATAGCATTAATATCAATTCATAACTGTAATTTCCCCTATTTTTAGCAGTTGGCAGGGAGTTAGTGAGACCAATCCATCATTGTGATCCTCGAGGTGGCAGGTTGTTTAGAGGGTCCATGGAGATCGACTTGCTATTTATAGTAAGTCAGTGATGGCAGTTTTCATTTCTGGCAGGCACCTAGGTGCTATATTCAGTTCGATGATGGTATTGGCACTTTCAGTGGTATATATTGAATTAAGATTATAAATTGTTTTTGGGCGCCTAGTGGGGTATTAATTATTAATTCACATGGAATATAATCCTAAGTCTTAAATGATTTTAAGTGAAAGGTGTGTTGAAGAAGCCTTTTAAGTGAAAAGTGTCTTCATGAAGCTTTAGCTTTGGAATTATTAATTATTAAGTAATTAAATTAAGGCTTCTAATTGAAAAGTGTATTGATGAAGGCTTTTAAGTGAAAAGTGTGAGAGAAGCTATTTGCTTTTGGTGTCTTGAAGAAGATATCTTTATTATAAAAGCAATGCTTTGTGGAAAAACAATTCATTATTGGCTTTGATTTTTACTTGTTTGGAGAAATAGTTGAAGAGTTTTTCAACTAGGGTTTGAGAGGATTGATTCCTCCCCTTTTGCACTTTGAATCAATTAAATAATTGGTGAATTGTGTTTTGATTATCTTGAAAGTAATTCTGATCACACTGATTGCAATTTTGGTGTTGTTGTAAACCAAAAATTGATCATTATTGAGCATTTTCGATACATTTCGTGGCCTTACCTGCTGGTGCGATTTTCTTAGTGGCATACATGGGAGATATTTATGCTGGTGTGTCTTGTTGTGACTCACGTGGGGGAGCTACAAGGCTGCGAAATACAGTTTAGAGGCTGCGTCATCATCCAGGGAAGCTGCGATAATAAACATAGTGGTTGCGTTATCTTTTAAGGAGCTCCGGTTACATTCCTAAGGGTTGTGTCTATACTTGTGGCCTACGATTTACATGCAGAGGCTGCCATTTGTTTCAGGAAGGCTACATTTGTACTACAACAACAAATGTGCATTAAAGGTTGCGTCTTTTGTAACCTCCAGGTAGCAGCGATTTATATCTATGGTAAGGAGCACATTATTTATAGATGATGTTGAAATTGTAATTGCATATTATCTACCAGCATTGTATGTATTTGCAAAATTGAATAAATTTGCAAATAAGATTTTAGTTATTGAGATTGTGCATTTAAAGTTGAAGTTAATTTTCTCATTCTCAAATATTGTCTAAAAGCAAAAAAATCAAGTTGCGAAATAATATATTCAGCTAAAATCAGAATTTGAACATTACATGCCAGTTGTTTTACAAAATGTCAAAGAAGCAAAATTAAGCTTTAAAGGTATAACCCAACAGGGGTTATTGCAGTGGTATCAGAGCGGTTTCTTGCCATCCTGAGGGTTTGGAAATCTTTAGTTCCCACATTTGATTTGTGAGTGATCAACACTCTAGCTTTATTTCAATTATGGATAAATACAGGAAACCTAGTAAATATGGAAACCAGTTAAGCAGTGTGTCATGGTTTAGGAAACAAACAAGTGCCTTGGAAAACGAAATGGAGAAATTGCGGCGAACACTGGAAAGGATAAAAGAACAACTTTTAGATCTGGCGACTGTTGATAGGGTAGCTAGTTTTATGGTTTCCTTCTTCAAAAAATCTTCCTCGCAAAGAATGTAGAAGAGAAACGAGAGGTTTTCATAGGTGAGACATCCAAAAATCTTCATGATGAATTTTTCAGAAGCTATTGATCATTGTGGAGATGTTCCTGTACTTAGTGGATCAGCCACTAGTCGTAATTGCACAGTAGCAGGTGGAGACTTTTTACAGGGACATGTGGATGTGTAGGTCTTGTTGGCAGATAGTGGTACTGAGTTTCAACATTCCAAGCCTATCAGATTTAGTGACACAAGGTCTGATTTTCAGGACAACAGTCCTTTATGTGAGCCTGTTGGTGATGTCGTGGATAGTGTGAGAGTTTAGGATGTTGTAGATACCACTATGGATTCTGACACCTTAGATGATGGTGTTATTTTTGAGGACTGTGAGGAGTATATGAGCTCTGACAACTTTGACGTTTATGACAGCAGTCATAGTGTTGAGTCAGTACAAGAGACAACAATCTTTTCCAGTATTGAGGATGTGAGCATGGAGCTATCCAGTGATGACACTCATGATGGGAGTGTTACAGATAAGTTAGGTGACATAGATTCATGTCATAGTGTAGATGATTCACATGATGACATTGAGTCATGTATGCAACCAGAGTTAGCAGAGGGATCTCAATTAGACGATGTGGACACTAGCATTGTGGATACCTGTGATGTTGAGTGTGAGGATGATGTGTGCTGCAGTGAGTTTGGTCTTTTATATCAGACATTGAGAGTTGACTTAGCATTATCATCTGATGGTGGTGGGTCCCAAGATCCTTTTTTACATGGACTCACAGATGAGGATGGGGAAGCATATGAGTGGCAAGAGTTTGTTACAACCAAGGCTTCCACTTCTTCAGATAAGGTTACTTCTTCGGTGACTCATGGGGATGACTCTACCTGCAGTGAGTCATGCTTGATTTATCAAGCCTTGGGAGAGGACTCTGAGTTGGAGTGAGGATGGGTCCCAGGATCTGGATTGTCATGTAGTTATAGAGGACGAGGTAGCTGAGGATTGTGATGAGTTAGATTCCACAGTAGGTTCCTCGAGGGTAGATGAGGATGAGTCCGATGTCCGTACTCAGTTGGTAGATGTGTGCTCAGATGACAGTACACATAGATACGATGATCTTGACGGGAGTTTTTTGGATATAGCTTCCTTCCATAATGTGGACAGTGCAGTTGAGATTGTACATAGGAAGCCCATTGTGCAGAGTCATCATGTGACTAGCCAATTGAGAGTCGACAAGAGAGACATTACTTCTAATCTCGAGCATTTTGATGTCGCTCGTCAGTTGTTGGAAGTAAACATATGTGGTTCTCCTATGACAGTTGAGCATGGTAGTGGTTACCTTTCCCTAACAAAGATTCATTCCTTGCGGGAGGCTATCAGGATTTTGATACGAACTATTTATAGTTGGTAGCCGACCGAGATCACCTAGTTGAGTGGGAAGTATGACATATGAAGCATTGATGCATAAAGAAGAGGAGGTGAGTGAGCTTACTCAGGAGCTCACGACGACTTCTGAGGCTTTAGAGGGCACTCAATGGTCTCTTCAGGAGTCGCAGTTGCAGTTGGGAGAGGTGATTGTGGATTTGGAGCGGATGCAGCCTGTGCTAGCCATAGATCTAGTTCAGTTGCATATAGTGGTGGTTGGTGGCAAGTTAGCATCCATAGTTGGCAGTGATGGATGTGTTGGAGACATAGTTACATCCATCCTTGAGACAGATGCAGTAGACATAGAGAATGTGAGTTCTTCAGTGGAGGATTGTAGAGAAAGTTTTGTGGTATCAGGTTCTCCAGTTGTTAGCACAATGATAGATGATATGGACCAAGTTGCTAAGAGGCAATGGTGGATTCGTCGGAGAGCTGTGTGCCAGTTTCTGACACTACTCCCTTTGATTCATAGGACTTGGATAGGGTATCATTTAGTTTGGGGACGAGCTTTCAGGGTGATTGTTTCCTTTTGCTAGAAGTAAATTTATTTCTTCTTCTCATACAGCTGATAGTGGTAGGCAATTGGCAGTGCCACAGTTTTTGAGGGATCAGTTGTGGATTGCAGAGGAGCAGGTTGATGCTGCTTCTTATAATTTTTATTGCACAGAGTCTTTCATGGAGTACTTGCTTGAGAGTTTACTTTTGCGGGAAGGGCCCTTTGGGACTTCTAAAGGTAATCTCATCCGGGGTTCTTGTGGTATTCAGCGGTTAGTGGCAAAGATTGTAGATACCTTGACTACAATGCTTCCTCACAGGGATTTTGTGGTTGGGTTTGTTGAGAGGGTTTCCCAGGATCCTACCCAATCAGTTGTTCAGAATCCGAGATTGGAGCTATCTCTTGATTTGTGGTTAGATTTTGATGAGCCTCTGACAGAGATTGGAGCATTTCACCCCGATTACATATTGAGGAGCACTCATCATTTCACTTTTGACCCACCGATTGAGGATTTGGTTGCACGTCGGTGTGGGTTGGTTCCAAGGTTGTATCATCCTGTATGGGATGGGTTTTCTCCATCTACAATTGATGGAGTTAGTTACTGCAAGTTAGCAAGAGGTGACTTGTAGGGGCAGCATATCTATGATGATTTTTTAGAGGGTGGATATCTGGGATATGAGAGTACTTGTCCTTGTTGCACAAATGGACTACATACATAGAGTAGATTGGTAGGATGTGCAGGGTGATTTGATCTATCAGTTGATATTGGATATCCATTCTTTCTGGCTATGGATGGATGTGAGTTATGTCTCTACTAGGATCCCAGTGGAGATAGGTGTAGCATTGTGGAATGGTTGAGTCACCAAAGTTGGCATGGTGACAATATGTTCAAGATAACTCTGTGGATAAAGTTATTATCACAGGAGTTTGTAGATGGTGTCAGGGATATTACATAATTTTCCTTGGGATCCAGGTGGATCAATATGTTCCTTTGGTTCTAGCGATTGCTTGAGGACAAGTAATCTTAGGGAGGGAGGACTGTACTGTCCTCTATTTTTAGTAGTTGGCAGGTAGTCAGCGAGGCTAGTCCATGATTGTAATCCTCAAGGTGGCAAGTTGTTTAGAGGGTCCATGGAGATCGACTTGCCATTTATAGTATGTCAGTGATGGCAGTTTCCATTTCTAGCAGGCACCTAGGCGCTATATTCAGTTAGGTGATGGTATTGGCACTTTCAGTGGTATATATTGAATTAAGATTATAAATTGCTTTTGGGCGCCTAGTGGGGTATTAATTATTAATTCACATGAATTATAATCCTAATTCTTAAAAGCAATGCCTTTAAGTGAAAGGTGTGTTGAAGCCTTTTAAGTGAAAAGTGTCTTCATGAAGCTTTAGCTTTGGAATTATTAATTATTAAGTTATTAAATGAAGACTTCTAATTGAAAAGTGTATTGATGAAGGCTTTTAAGTGAAAACTGTATGAAAGAAGATATTTTCTTTTTGTGTCTTGAAGAAGATATCTTTATTATAAAAGCAAAGCTTTGTGGAAAAACAATTCATTATTGGCTTTTCTTTTTACTTGTTTGGAGAAATAGCTCAAGAGTTTTTCAACTACGGTTTGAGAGGACTATTTTCTCCCCTCCTTTTGCATTTTGAATCACTGAAATAAGTGGTGAATTGTGTTCTAATTATCTGGAAAGTAATTTTGATCACACTGATTGCAATTTTGGTGCTCTTGTAAACCAAAATTGATCATTATTGAGCATTTTCAGTACATTTCGTGGCCCTAGTTGTTGGTGCGATTTTCTTATTGGCATACGTGGGAGATATTTATGCTGGTGTGTCTTGTTGTGACTCGCGTGAGGGAGTTACAAGGCTGCAAAATGCAGTTTAGAGGCTGCGTCATCATCCAAGGAAGCTGTGATAATAAACATAGTGGCTGCGTTATCTTTTAAGGAGTTGTGGTTACATTCCTGAGGGATGTGTCTATACTTGTGGCCTGCAATTTACATGCAGAGGCTGCCATTTGTTTCAGGAAGGCTGCGTTTCTACTACAACAGAGAACGTGCATTAAAGGCTGCATTTTTTGTAACCTCCAGGTAGCAGCAATTTATATCTATGATAAGGTGCACATTATTTATAGATGCTGTTGAAATTGTAATTGTATATTATCTACCAACATTGTATATATTTGCAAAATTGAATAAATTCGCAAATAAGATTTTAGTTATTGAGATTGTGCATTTAAAGTTGAAGTTAATTACTCATTCTCAAATATTTTCAAAAAGGAAAAAAAATTCAAGTTGCAAAACAATATATTCAACTAAAATCAGAATTTGAACATTACATGCCAACTGTTTGACAAAATGTCAAACAAGCAAAATTAAGCTTTAAAGGTATAACCTAGCAGGGGTTATTAGAATGACATAGACATTATGGAAGAATCAGCGGGACTTGGAAATATGGTAATATTTCGATGGAAGATGTAAGAGTATATTACAAGTTGTCATCCCCAAGTGCAACTCAAACCCTAATGGGGAGTTTTGGAACAAATGAGGGAAAATCCCAAAAAAGAGATGATTACAAAGTAAATTGGAAAAGGCTTGATCCATGAAATCTAACGCAGACGGCTTCAGCAGTGATAGAAAACATGTATTCCATTGCATGAGTCATATTTTGGGCTTGCAGCAGTTTTTTAAGAGCATTTTGAGAAGTACATTCTAAAGCTCCAGTTTGAAGAATTTGAAAGGCTTATTTGGCTGTACATGGGAGCAAAGGAACTTAATTTATTGTGACTGTTATTAATTCACAGTTCTGAGATGAATATTGGAGTATTCAACATTCTGTTGGCCACCCTTTATAGGTACGTTGGTGTCCTGTTTTGCTGGTAAATGTTTAAAATAATATTATGTTGTTATTGCATAAGTGCAGTGATGTAATTTGAATTTATTGCTATACACTTGCATTGTAAACACAATGATTAGACCTTAATAGCGTATAAACTCAGCTTGTGTATCAAACATTATCTGTTTAGCAAAACTCTTTCAAAAAACAAATTCGGCAGCCAACACTATAGAATTAAGTGATGTTAGGAAAAGGTCAAATTTAGGTGTCTACAACACTTTGCCAACCAATTTTTGTTTTAAAAATAGAGCCGGAATTCACTTGGCTGACCCAAAGTCTTAAAAAACTTGGACTCCACAATTACTTTCCTAGTCCTTAGTTTTTAATAACTTGGGGCCCTGTAAAGGCTTGGGGAAAAACTGAGCAATAACTTACATAGTTTATCAAACATTTAAAATGCATAAATTTTAAAATACTTTAGAAAACATGCATGCCATTGAATTTATGAAACATATTATTGATTTCCTTCATATATAAATCAAACGTAGATTTCAATGCACTTTATAGACCAAAAACTTAGTTCTAAATTTCAATACTTATGAACTTCAACTTTCAATATCAATATAGATTACAGATCATAAATTCCTTGACACAACCCCTAAGAGGTTAGCCATCTCGATCTTTATATATTGAGATATTATTTGACAAATATATTAATATAATATGCAAAAGGGTATTAGTATTTCTTTTAATTATTTAATTATTTAGCATTATGACTCCGGAATAATTTTTTTAGGGGTAAATTCATTGTGATGTTGGGATTTTCAATTTTAGTTTAAACATTCGTTAAAAGTAAAAATAAAAATAAATAATAATAATAAATAAATGTATTAAGAATAGTTATAATATAAAAATAATACATAATATAGTCGTTAAATGGTATGTATATTAAAGCAATATAAATAGAGTAAATAAGTATAAGCATTAATAAACTATAATAAAAATAAATAAAGAAATAAACATATATATTAAACAACAAATAAAAACACAACCATTGATAAATTATTTTAGGATAAAAATGAACATATACATAATCATTAATAAGTTATTAGTATTAGTCTATTAGATATACCTATTGTGTATGCTCTAACAAAGACCAAAAAGAAATATACTAAAGAGTTGTTTGTTCTTTCCAAACAAATATAGTGCTATGAATTCAACCCCTCGTGTGATCAACTTCAAAAAGTGTACGTAGGGGCTAACATTTCTTGGAGAGCTAAAACTCTTATTGCTTAGCTGAGAACCAATTCTCATCAACTCCGATGTGAGATCGGGCGGTGGAAGAGGCCAAAAGAGGCTTGGGAGGAGAGAGTTTGCACGTTTTGCAATTCTGGAACAGTGGAAACCGAACAGCACTTAATTTTAGAATGTGATGCATATAAGGACAACACGGACAAATTTTTAAGTTTTTTATACGATAACTCTTGGCATAATCTATTCAGCAAGGAGTGCATTGAGAAGTTAGGAGTGCTCATCGTCAACTTGCACAAGAAAAGAACCGAGTTACTAAAGCTGGTCTAACTTTGGCGGACTGTCCCATAGGCTATGTTAGCCTCGTGGACATTAAAATTATCTATCTATCTATCTATCTATCTATCATTTACAAACAAAAGAAACTTGGGAGAATGTCACCGCCTGGAAGGAATGATAGGCATCCAGGTCTGAGAGGGATAGTTACGTAACCAGGCAACGTGACTAGAGAAGAACCTAGCTAAGACAGCTATAGGTAACGTGGGCAGCTAAGAGTTGGGAAAATCAGATTGAAGTTGATCTGCAGATTTTGGAAAGGTAAAAAAAAGAATTAAATAAAAGAAAATTGTCGTTTTAGCACCGCCTGGTGGTTCAATAAAAGGGTTTTTTTCAATCAACTGTTTGGCATCAGAAGAGTTGTGATTTTTCTTGCAGGGGTTCCAGACACTGGTCTTATCTTTCAAGTCTGTTTTACACTCCAAGTCAGGTGCGCAACCCTTGCCTCTGTAAATTCTTACAGTACTTTCTATTCTCATGGATTAGCGAAATGCTTTGCATGGAAAAGAAATGTATTGAAATTTCTTATTCTACTACTTATGAATTTTGAACGATGTGACATTAGAAAATTACAAATATTGAATGAAAGTTTTGCTGTAGCACTTGAAATTTAAAAGATAGGGTTATCTCATTTTTTCGTTAGTGTTTAGAAATTTTATATATCTATATAGGAGGAAGGCTTTGTGCCAGCACTCATAAATTCTGGAAACAATCCTGAAAATTACGAAGCATTATAAGGTTTTCTTTCTGCGCATATTAAGCTGAATATATATATTTATATATACACTCACATATATATTTATATAAATATATATGTGTGTGTGTATGTGTGTCCGTTCACCTTACCGACAGGGTGTTGTTTTTACAGCACTAGATTTCTGGAAATAATGTAACTATTTACAAAAGCTAGAAATGATACGAGTTTAGAAGTTATAAATGTTGGAAGCAGGCCTTGTTACAGCACTTACAAATTTTGAAAGAAAAACAAATGCGATTATAGAATTAATGAGTGTTGGAAGAAGTTTTTGTTGCAAAATTTATAAATTCTAAAAGATGCAGTTTAGTATTTAGTACTCTAAAGGGCTTGAAACTCTTCAGAATACCATCTTATATGTAGCCTTTGCTAACAAAGAAACTTCTACTGCATTTCTCTCAAGAAACTACAACGTATATATTTATAGGGTGTGCACAACAAATCTGTTATAACCATATCTGATGCATGTGAGATTACTTGGTCAATTTATAAGGCTTGTTTGTATTTCAGTACCATAAAACAGAGAATTTCAGTAACCTTGCTGAGTATAATCAGATCTGTCACAACATTTATTTAATCTGAAAGAGCAAGATCTCTGAGTTGTTAAGAATAGGTTTATGAAGTATGATTTTTTGGGGGAAGCTTGAAATCGGTATGGTTGTTTACTTTGTATCAAATGCTGTATCAGAGTTCCTGGACTCATTTTATGGAACACTTGTCCCCAAGTAGAGTCTACGAAGACTCAACAAGAGAAATGCTCCTCTAAGTTGATGATATGATTGTCATCTCACCTTGTACCATAGAAGTTCAAAAAGAAAAATAACAATAATAATAATTGAATGTTTGTGTCAAATTGTCTAAATGATGTGATAATGTTAAGTGCTTGAATGTAGAGAGACTTGATCAACATTTTTTTTCTACAATGGAATAATCCTTGTTTCCACTCAACATCCTTTCCCATGAAGGTTTTGGACCCTCTAGGCTGCTCCTCCTTGCCTTTGCAAGCAGACAATATGAAGCTTTTTCTACCCTTGATAAGTTGGTAAACTTTTTACCTTAAATAATCATCCTCTATATTGTCACATGTGTAGGGGCTTCCAAATACAATACCATGTGCATCCATAGGAGCTATATCTATGTGAAGAGCCCGACTGACTCTCCCTCTAATTTAATTGCACTTAAAATAACTTTCAGAATATATGAACAATAATTTTGAAATTCAATGAACACTTTCAGATTTTCATCATTTATTAGAATGATATCAGAAATTATAACACCACTGAATTGCTTACAAATATCAGAATTAAAGCAACTATTATAACTGATTTCATACTACAACTAACAAATTAACTTGACACTTTAAAATGAATCCAGCTGCAGGTGTATGAAACTTACGACTCGCTGTAACAAATGGGAATCTCTGAATTATCACAAGTCTGATTTTTAATCCGGCTGCAAATAATGAAATATGGAAATGGACGCAAGCCCCTTAAATCTCAAACAGCTCCCGCTATGCACGTTTCTTCTCAAACATTTATCACCTTCACCCAATAAGCATCACATGACCATCCAACCAAAGAAAAAGTCTCACGCAGCATGCCTGAATTGATGGCGTGCGGCTGGCTGGAAAAATATGAGTCTTTAATTCCGTACGGCTGCACTTAGGAATTCTGCAACAGAATTCTTTGTCTTTCAACTCCCAACTTGTAGCATTCATTGCAGATTTCCCCAATCAATTCTAATCCTCAGCAAGAAGACAAATCGAACCCCAGGAATAATAAATCGATCTATCTGCAGATTAAAACTTCTCAGAATTCTAGTATACTTCAGCACTGGACTATGATCTCACATACAGCTGCAAAATTCACCATCAATCTGTAATGGCTCAAATTGTCAGCAGAGGAATCAGTCCTCAAAACCCTAGTCGGGTTGTCTCTCTCACAAATTTCAATAAAATCATAATTCAACAATAGATGATTTACCTTTCACAAAGCACTGCTTTTATAATTAAACAATGTCTTCTCTCACACGCTTTTCACTTAAAACACTTTTTATACTTAGGCACATATTGAATAATATAATTTATTAATTCATTTGGCTCCAAAAAAGATCTTTTCACCAATATCATGAAATTATGACACGCAAGGTCCCTGTTTCTTGTGCCCAAGATTTAAAACTTTTCATCCTGGTTCCAACGAACTATAACACTAAGGTATCCAGCATATAATACTAACAAAAATGGCAACCTTGGCAAATTTAATTAAATAATAATAATAAACTGCCAGTCTTGCGAAAACAATTGAAGAAGCGTCTGAATTGAAATCTGTCTTCATAGGATTGATCCTGATGATGAAAGATGATGAATGAACCTGACGGGGTGACCTAAAAATAGACGCTCTCTCCAAGATTCTTGGAACCCAAACTGGAAGCCAGAAATGAAAACAGAGAGCATCATTCAACTCCTCTAACTCATCTGAGCTCATCGAAACTATCCATTGACTTACTATAAATAGTAAGTTCACACCAATGACCCTCTAAACACCTCGCTAGACCACGAGGATCGCAATAATGACCTGGCACCATCAGATCAATGATCTGCAAAAAATGGGGACATTACAGTCCTCCCTCCCCAAGATTGCTTGTCCCCAAGCAAGCACTGGAACAAGAAACATCATAATCCACCTGGATCCCACAGAAAAAAGTATTCCATGCCACTGACATAAACTGTAGGCTCCTATAGCATCACCCAAAATGCAAATCGGATAACTCTGTAAAGAGATGTCATGTCCCCATTTTGGCTGACATTGTTTGGCATGACGGATTTGCCTATCATCGACTCTCGTAGGCAAATGGTTTGGAGAGAGGGTCATTATGTTGATCATTTGATTGCATATTGCTGACAAAGCCTACATTCGGTAGAGCCTACATCCAGTTTGGGCCTACATGCAGTTGTAGTGGAGCCTACATCCAGAGTGAGCCTACATCCAGTTTGAGCCTACATCCAGTTGTAGTAGAGCCTACGTTCAGTCTTGAGCCTACATTCGGTTGTAGTTGGGCCTACATTCAGTTATGAGCCTACATTGTTATAATTTTGAGTTGAGAAATGTACTTTATTATTATAATGTTATTTTATTATAAAGTACATTATAATTGGATGTTTCTAGAAGTTCTAGCAACTTCTCAAGGAAAAGAATAAATAGAGGGCTTGGGCTTTCATTTGGACATGCTTGGATTTGGATTTTCTTCTACTTCTTCATTGTGAAGCAATTTGTAGTCTTTGGTCTGCAAATTCTATTCGATCTTTGGGAACGAATCACTCCCTTGGATTGGCATAACTGAGGTAGTGAAACATCTATTGAAGGGTTGCAAATTTGGAGTTGGTACTCAGCCATCTCATTGGTACTTCATTGAGAATTTGATGTAAGGGTTTGTTTGTGATTGAAACAGCATTTTAGGAGGCATTTTTAGTAGGGCCAAAATTATAGGCGGCCGAAAAAGCAGGTCCGAAAAAGCAGTCCGAAAAGCAAATCCGAAAAAGTAGTCCGAAAAAGCAGACCTGAAAAATTGAATTTGAGGGTTTGTATTTGTGGTTGGAATAAGGGTTTGAATTCACCTCTTGCATTGGTGAATTAATTTGGCAAAGGATTGAAGACAAATTGGCACATTACCAGACTTACAATACCAGGGCCTGGAATCAGATTTTTGTTCATATCTCCTAATCTACTTGGAGATTAATTTTATGCATTTGGGAAGTGATAATACAACCCTAGGTGATTCTGTTTGCATCATTTTCAGCAGTCACAACTTTGCATATAAATTAATACTGCAGCCGTACATGTCCGTACTATACGGCCTAGTACAGCAGTAGGGTACAGTACAGATTTTGGACCAGTTTGGGGGTGCAGCGTCAGGTCTTCTTCATCAGCATTTGATTCAATAAAGTTGCAGCACTATCCAGGTTCCTTTGCATAATTTGAAGTTTGATAGTTGATGTCAAAATTATAATAGGAGTTGCATTTTCTATCACTGCTGTAACAGTCCAGTATATGTCATAAAAACAGTCACTGTTATCAGTTGAAATCAGGGATTTGTAATTTAGATCATCATAGTTAATGTATGTTGAAAGACTATCAAATTGGTGCATTGTTAAGGTCTCAAACTGGCATAGTTACAATTGTCAATTCATTGCAATCTTTGGAAGTAGACAAATCTGAAAGTTGTAATCAGACATTGCTATATTGTAGTTAGGTTGAGATAGTGCATTGCAAGGTCTTGTTCATGTGTGACAGTCATACATTCTCTTGTCACAATTCAGTGCTCATATGTAAGAGTTTGTAACAGTCATATATTTATAGAAAACAAGTCTACTGAACATTGCAATCAAATTTGAGAAGTTTATGATATATTGGCTTTGCATTGTCACTTCTTATATTGGTATTGTTATCTCAATTGCAAAATTGGTGCCCAAAGCAATAATCACACTGAAACACATCATTACAAGCAAAACCGTTCAGTGCATACCAAGTGTTTGACGAATTGCCACAGTTCAAATTTGGGGGTTTTCGTGATCCTACTAGAAGGGGTCATTACAAGAGACCCAAAACAACTACTCACCCAAACTCTTGTACTGAATCTGTCTCTGCCTAGATCCCGAAAGAAGTGAACTTCAGGACCATCAAAAACGAAGATGTATGGGAGACTCAGATCCCATACACACTGAACTCCCCTTGCGCACCCAACTGACCTGTACTGAGTGTGTAGACCATTTGCACAATAGTGATGAATACCCCTGAACAAAGCTGTACCAGGACCCGGATATCCACACACTGCATAATCTCTGCAGTCACCATAACTCTGTAAGTCACCTGCTACTGACTTGCAGCCAAAACTCCCATCAACTACTGATGGCGAGAACCCATCCCACAATGGATGATAAGGACTAGGAGCCAATCTATCCCTGCGTGAGAACAAATCTTCTCCTTGGGGGTCAAAAGACAAATGATGAACATACCCCACCGTATACTGCCGGTAGGAAGCCCCAATCTCTGTCAATAGCTCATCATTACTGAACTGGGAATCATGAGATGGCACCAATTTCTGACTCTGCATAACCATAAGCTGGGTAGGAACCTGAGCAACCTTCTCAACAAACCCAACCTCAAAATCCCTGTGGGGAAGCATAGTAGATAAAGTCTCCACAATCTTGCCTACCAACCTCCGAATAGCACAAGAGCCTCGGATAAGAGTACCCTCAGATATTCTATAAGAATCCTGTTGCACAGCTGCACTCTCAAGTAAATACTCCATGAATGACTCGGTGCAGTAGAAATTATATGTGGAAGTGTCAACTTGCTCCCCCGCAATCCATAACTGATTCCCTTGAAAAGGTGGCACAACCAGTTGTCCCCTGCTATCAGCCATGTGAGATGATGAAATAGATTCACTTCCAACAATAGAAAGCAAATCAACCTAAGAGCTTGACTCGACTGGTACTTCTACCTCATCCGTACCAAATGCTCCCATATCCTAAACATGTGTGTCTGCCACACCATCATGTTCCTCATCACCAACCGTAAGAGCAAACTCACCACAAACCACCTCAATGTGTAATCGAACTAGGTTTGGGGCTAGTGTGGACCGTAAATGCTCCAGCTCCACAGTCACCTCTAATTGGATCTACGACTCCTGAAGTGCCCTCTGAGTGTCCTCTAAAACCTCAGTACTCACTGTGAGCTCCTGGATAAGCTCACTCACCTCCTCTTTTTCCATCAGTGCCTCATAAGCTGTACTCCCCCACTCAACTGGGTTATCTCAGTCGGCTACCATTTGCAAGTAGTTTTATCTCAAAATCTTGACAGCCTCACACAAGGAATGAATCTCTTTCAATCATAGGTAACCACCACTGGGCTCATTTGTCATAGGAGCACGCCAACCATAAACAACTAACAACTGACAAGCGGCATCAAAATGCTCGAGAGTAGAAGTAATATCTCTCTCATCAACTCGCAACTGGCTAGTCATATGATGACTTTGCACAACGGGCCTCCTATGAACAAATTCAAACGCACTGTCTACACTATGAGAGGAAGCTGTATCCAACAGACTCCCCTCAAGATCACCGTCTCTCTGTGTACTTCCATCTGAGTACACATCCACAAACTGAGTATAGGCATCAGACACGTCCTCATCTAACCTCGGGAAAGTTGTTGCTGAATCCGACTCAATACAATCTCCAGCTACCTCGTCCTCTGCAACC
Organism: Chamaecyparis obtusa; assembly: GCA_027943335.1. Lineage (NCBI taxonomy): Eukaryota > Viridiplantae > Streptophyta > Pinopsida > Cupressales > Cupressaceae > Chamaecyparis > Chamaecyparis obtusa. The sequence goes on from BSBK01003276.1 coordinate 1,665,122, forward strand.
ATCTAACACTCCAGATCCTGAGATCCATCCTCATGAGTCACTGAAGTAGTAACCCTCTCTCTAAATGTGGAAGCCCTGGCTGTAACAAACTCCTACCAATAATAAGATTCCCTATCCTCATCTGTGAGTCCCTGTAACACAGAATCCTAGAACCCACCACTACCATATGACAAGGCTGAATCTACACACAAAGTTAGATATAGAAAGCTAGAAACCCTACAGCACTCATCATCCTCGCTCTCAACATCAGAAATATCTACGATGCTAGTGTCCACCTCATCTATCCGCATCTCCTCCACTAACTCCGACTGCATTCACGACTCAATGTCGTTATGTGAATCAACTATACTGTGACATGAAACTGTCACCCAAATCAACTGCAGCACTCCCATCCTGAGTTTCATCACTAGAAAGCTCCATGCTCACATCCTCAACATAGGAAAAAACCATTGTCTCCTATACTGATCACACACGATGACTGCTATCATAAACCTTTGAGCTGTCAGAGCTCATATTTTCCTCGCAGTCATCATCCAAAAACTAACAGGGGGTATCATCTCCAATGCAACTCACAGCATCCTCAAAAGTGTCATCAGATGTGTCTATACTATTAGCTATCACATCTCCTGTTGAAATCTCAACTGCTGACATGGAACTTTGCACACATGACTCAACGTCAGGCTGTGCAGCGATAATAATGGAGCACGAACTGTCAACTGACCCCGCTGTAATGCCCAGATCACCAACCTCACCACTGGGAGACTCCGTACATGCCTCGGTCCCAACTGAGGAAGCAACTACCTCCTGAACTGGAGCGACACTACTACTGCTGATATAAACATCTCTAATAATAACTCCCTCCATGAAAGAGTCTGAACACTCGGTGATAACTGCAACATCAGTTGCCGCTGTACAATCTGTAGTCACTGCTCTGGGAGCCTCAACCTGGTGATGCTCAGCGCTGTTGTCAATCAATGGCACTGACACAACCACTGGCTCCTGTGCAATAAATCCATCACCACCATTGCGGATGGGTATAGCAGTTGTTGAACTAGATGTAGGAACATCAGCATCATGGACTATTGTCGGAGAAAACTCCAGCCTTCTCCCTTGCAAACTCGATGTCGGCCTTCTAAAGGCAGAGGCCATATATCTCGCTGCCCTATCTACTGTAATTGGATCCGACAAATTCTCTGCCAATCCCTCCTGATGTAGTCTAAGTCTCTCCGTGCTTTCTACTCAAGCATTTAATTCCTGTCTATTTCCCTTACAGCTACGAGGACTTCCAAAACTAGGCCTCCTGTATTTATCCATAGCTAGGGAAAATGGAAGTGTTGTTCACTTTGAAAATACTTCTGAATATAAATGATTCCAGACCCCACAGGATGGCAGGGAACATGCTCTTATACCACTGTAAAGAGCCCCATTGGCTCTCTCTTTAATTTACTTGCACTTAAAATAACTTTTTGAATATATGAACAATAATTTTGAAATTCAATGAACACTTTCAGATTTTCATCATTTATTAGAATGATATCAGAAATTATAACACCACTGAATTACTTACAAATATCACAATTAAAGCAACTATTATAACTGATTTCATACTACAACTAACAAATTAACCTAGCACTTTAAAATGAATCCGGCTGCAGGTGTATGAAACTTACGGTTAGTTGTAACAAATGGGAATCTTTGAATTATCACCAGTCCGATATTTAATCCGGCTGCAAATAATGAAATTTGGAAATGGAGCAAATAATGAAATCTGGAAATGGACGCAAGTCCCTTCAATCTCAAACAGCTCCTGCTATGCACGTTTCTTCTCAAACATGTATCACCTTCACCCAATAAGCATCACATGACCATCCAACCAAAGAAAAAGTCTCACGCAACATGCCTGAATTGATGGCGTATGCCTAGCTGGAAAAATACGAGTCTTTAATTCCATACAGCTACACTTAGGAATTCTGCAACAGAATTCTTTGTCTTTCAACTCCCAACCTGTATCATTCGTTGCAAATTTCCCCAATCAATGCTAAGCCTCAGCAAGAAGACAAATCGAACCCCAGGAAAAATAAATCGATCTACCTGCAAATTCAAACTTCTCAAAATTCCAGTATACTTCAGCACTAGACTATGATCTCACATACAGCTGCAAAATTCACCATCAATCTGTAATGGCTCAAATTGCCAGAATAGGAATCAGTCCTCAAAACCCTAGCCAAGTTGTCTCTCTCACAAACTTCAATAAAATCCTAATTCAACAATAGATGATTTGCCTTTCACAAAGCATTGCTTTTATAATTAAAAAGTGTCTTCTCGCACACACTTTTCACTTAAAACACTTTTTATACTTAGGCACATATTGAATAATATAATTTATTAATTCATTTGGCTCCAAAAATGATCTTTTCACCAATGTGATGAAATTATGACACGCAAGGTCCCTGTTTCTTGTGCCCAAGATTTAAAACTTTTCATCTTGGTTCCAACGAGCTATAACACTAAGGTATCCAACATATAATACCAACAAAAATGTTAACCTTAGCAAATTTAATTAAATAATAATAATAAACCACCCGTCTTGCGAAAACAACTGAAGGAGCGTCCAAATTGAAATTTGTCTGTACAGGATTGATCCTAATGATGAAAGATGATGAATGAACCTGACGGGGTGACTTACTAAAAATAGACGCTCTCCAAGATTCTTGGAACCCAAACAGGAGGTCAGAAAAGAAAACCAAGAGCATCATTCAACTCCTCTAACTCGTCTGAGTTCATCGAAACTATCCATTCACTTACTATAAATAGTAAGTTCACACCAATGACCCTCAAAACACCTCACCAGACCACGAGGATCGCAATAATGACCTGGCACCATCAGATCAATGATCTGCAAAAAATGGGGACATTACTGTCCTCCCTCCCTAAGATTGCTTGTCCCCAAGCAATCACCGGAACAAGAAACATCATAATCCACCTGGATCCCACAGAAAAAAGTATACCATGCCACTAACATAAACTGTAGGCTCCTATAGCATCACCCAAAATGCAAATCGGATAACTCTATAAAGAGACCCAAAACAACTACTCACCCAAACTCCTGTACTGAATCTGTCTCTGCCTAGATCCCGAAAGAAGTGAACTTCAGGACCATCAAAAACCAAGATGTATGGGAGACTCAGATCCCATACACACTGAACTCCCCCTGCGCACCCAACTGACTTGTACTGAGTGTGTATATCATCTGCACAACAGTGATGAATACCCTTGAACAAAGCTGTACCAGGACTCGGATATCCACACACTGCATAATCTCTACAGTCAGCATAACTCTGCAAGTCACCTGCTACTGACTTGCAGCCAAAACTCTCATCAACTATTGATGGCAAGAACCCATCCCATAACGGATGGTAAGGACTAGGAGCCAATCTACCCCTGCGTGAGAACAAATCTTCTCCCTAGGGGTCAAAAGACAAATGATGAACATACCCCACCGTATACTACCGGTAGGGAGCCCCAATCTTTGTCAATAGCTCATCATTACCAAATTGGGAATCAGGAGATGACTCTAATCTCTGACTCCGCATAACCGTAAGCTCGGTAGGAATCTGAGCAACCCTCTCAACAAACCCAAGCTCGAAATCCCTGTGGGGAAGCATAGTAGATAAAGTCTCCATAATCTTGCCTACCAACCTCCGAATAGCACAATAGCCTCGGATGAGAGTACCCTCAGATACTTTGTAAGAATCTTGTTGCAAATCTGCACTCTCAAGTAAATACTTCATGAATGACTCGGTGCAGTAGAAATTATATGTGGAAGCGTCAACTTGCTCCCCCGCAATCCACAACTCATCCCCCTGAAAAGGTGGCACAACCAATTGTCCCGTGGTATTAGCCATGTGAGATGATGAAATAGATTCGCTTCCAACAATAGGAAGCAAATCAACCTAAGAGCTTGACTCCACTGGTACTCCTACCTCATCCATACCAAGTGCTCCCATATCCTGAACATGTGTGTCTGCCACACCATGTTCCTCATCACCAACCATAAGCGCAAACTAACCACCAACCACCTCAATGTGTAATCGAACTGGGTCTGGGGTTGGTGTGGACCGTAAAAGCTGCAACTCCACTGTCACCTCCTCTAACTGGATCTGCGACTCCTGAAAAGCCCGTTGAGTGTCCTCTAAAACCTCAGTAGTCGCTCTGAGCTCCTGGGTAAGCTCACTCACCTCCTCTTTGTCCATCAGTGCCTCATAAGCTGTACTCCCCCACTCAACTAGGTGATCTGGGTGGGCTATCATCTGTAATTAGTTCTGTCTCAAAATCTTGACAGCCTCACACAAGGAATGAATCTCTGTCAATGAAAGGTAACCGCCAATGGGCTCATCTGTCATAGGAGCACCCCAACCATAAACAGTTAACAACTGACTAGCAGCATCAAAATGCTCAAAAGTAGAAGTAATATCTCTCTCATCAACTCGCAACTGGCTAGTCACATGATGACTCTGCACAACGGGCCTCCTATGAACAAATTCAAACGCACTGTCTACACTATGAGAGGAAGCTGTGTCCAACAAACTCCCCTCAAGATCACTGTCTCTTTGTGTACTTCCATCTGAGTACACATCCACAAATTGAGTACAGGCATCGAACACGTCCTCATCTAAGCCCGAGAAAGTTGCTGCTGAATCCGACTCAATACAATCTCTAGCTACCTCGTCCTTTGCAACCATCTGACACTCCAGATCCTGAGATCCATCCTCATGAGTCACCGAAGTAGTAACCCTCTCTCTAAACGTGGAAGCCTTGGCTGTAACAAACTCCTGCCACTCATAAGCTTCCCTATCCTCATCTGTGAGTCTCTGTAACACAGAATCCTAGAACCCACCACTACCATATGACAATGCTGAATATACACCGAAAGTTAGATATAGAAAGCCAGCAACACTACAGCACTCATCATCCTTGCTCTCAACATCAAAAATATCTGCGATGCTAGTGTCCACCTCATCTATCCGCATCTCCTCCACTAACTCCGGCTGCATACATGACTCAATGTCGTCATGTGAATCAACTATACTGTGGCATGAAACTACGCCGGCCAAATCAACTGCAAGACTCCCATCCTGAGTGTCATCACTAGAAAGCTCCATGCTCACATCCTCAACACAAGATAAAACCATTGTCTGCTGTACTGAACACACACTATGACTGCTATCATAAACCTTTGAGCTGTCAGAGCTCATATGCTCCTCGCAGTCATCACCCAAAAACTCACAGGGGGTGTCATCTCCAATGCAACTCACAGCATCCTCAAAAGTGTCATCAAATGTGTCTATACTATCAGCTCCCACATCTCCTGCTGTAATCTCAACTGTTGACACGGAACTTTGCACACATGACTCATTATTAGGCTGTGCACCAATAATGCTAGAGCACGAACTGTCATCAACTGACCCCGCTGTAATGCCTAGATCACCAATCTCACCACTGGGAGACTCCGTACATGCCTCGGTCCCAACTGAGGAAGCAACTGCCTCCTGAACTGGAGGGACACTACTACAATTGACATAAACATCTCCAATAATAACTCCCTCCATGAAAGAGTCTGAACTCTAAGTGATAACTGCAACATCAGCTGCCTCTGTACAATCCGTAGTGACTGCTCTAGGAGCCTCAACCTGGTGATGCTCAGCGCTGCTGTCAATCAATGGCACTGACACAACCACTGGCTCCTGTGCAGTAAATTCATCACCAACACTGCGGATGGGAATAGCAGGTGCTGAACTAGATGTAGGAACATCAACATCATGGACTACTGTCAGAGAAAACTCTAGCCTTTTCTCTTGCACACTTGATGTCGGCCTTCTAAAGGCAGAGACCATATATCTTTCTCCCTTGTCTACTGTAATTGGATCCGACAAACTCTCTGCCAATCTCTCCTGATGCAGTCTATGTCTCTCCATGCTTTCTACTAAAGCATTTAATTCCTCTCTATTTCCCTTACTACTATGACGACTTTCGAAACTGGGCCTCCTATATTTATCCATAGCTAGGGAAAATGGAAGTGTTGTTCACTTTTAAAATACTTCTGAATATAAATGATTCCAGACCCCACAGGATGGTAGGAAAAATGCTCTGATACCACTGCAAAGAGCCCGACTGGCTCTCTCTCTAATTTAATTGCACTTAAAATAAGTTTCAGAATATATGAGCAATAATTTTGAAATTCAATGAACACTTTCAAATTTTCATCATTTATTAGAATGATATCATAAATTATAACACCACTGAATTGCTTACAAATATCAGAATTAAAGCAACTATTATAACTGATTTCATACTACAACTAACAAATTAACCTAGCACTTTAAAATGAATCCAACTGCAGGTGTATGAAACTTACGGCTGGCTGTAACAAATGGGAATCTCTGAATTATCACAAGTCTGATTTTTAATCCGGCTGCAAATAATGAAATCTGGAAATGGACGCAAGCCCCTTCAATCTCAAACAACTCCTGCTATTCACGTTTCTTCTCAATCATTTATCAACTTCACCCAATAAGCATCACATGACCATCCAACCAAAGAAAAAGTCTCACACAGCATGCCTGAATTGATGGCGTATGGCTGGCTGGAAAAGTATGAGTCTTTAATTCTGTTCGATTGCACTTAGGAATTCTGCAACAAAATTCTTTGTCTTTCAACCCGCAACCTGTAGCATTCATTGCAGATTTCCCCAATCAATTCTAATCCTCAGCAAGAAGACAAATCGAACCCCAGGAAAAATAAATCGATCTGCCTGCAGATTAAAACTTCTTAGAATTCCAGTCTACTTTGGCATTGGACTATGATCTCAGATGCAACTACAAAATTCACCATCAATCTATAATGGCTCAAATTGCCAGAATAGGAATCAGTCCTCAAAACCCTAGCCGGGTTGTCTCTCTCACAAACTTCAATAAAATCATAATTCAACAATAGATGATTTGCCTTTCACAAAGCATTGCTTTTATAATCAAAAAGTTTCTTCTCTCACACTTTTCACTTAAAACACTTTTTATACTTAGGCACATATTGAATAATATAATTTATTAATTTATTTGGCTCCAAAAAAGATCTTTTCACCAATATCATGAAATTATGACACGCAAGGTCCTTGTTTCTTGTGCCCAAGATTTAAAACTTTTCATCTTGGTTCCAACGAACTATAACACTAAGGTATCCAGCATATAATACCAACAAAAATGGCAACCTTAGCAAATTTAATTAAATAATAATAATAAACCACTCGTCTTGCGAAAACAATTGAAGAAGCGTCCGAATCGAAATCTGTCTGCACAGGATTGATCCTGATGATGAATGAACCTGACAGGGTTACTAAAAATAGACGCTCTCTCCAAGATTCTTGGAGCCCAAACTGGAAGCCAAAAATGAAAATCGAGAGCGTCATTCAACTCCTCTAACTCATTTGAGCTCATCGAAACTATCCACTGACTTACTATAAATAGTAAGCTCACACCAATGACCCTCTAAACACCTCGCCAGACCACAAGGATTGCAATAATGACCTGGCACCATCAGATCAATGATCTTCAAAAAATGGGGACATTACAATCTACGAACATTTCATGAACAAATTGGAGTTAGCAAAAATCTTCAATTTACATTGTCTACTCAGGAGAAAATTTGCTTCTTTTTTATCCAACCTTATCCTCATAAGGATTGGGTTTTTGATAAGTTTCTATATCATATTTCTCAACTAAATCTGGTTAGCTTGTGAACAAGAATGAAAAAGTGCATCAGTTTTAACACTATCAGCTTGAATCTTTATGTTAAACAATACTTTGAGCCATCGAACTAACTTTTTAAGTAGAATTTTAGAGTTCAATTCTGAAGTATAATCAATTTCTTTTCCTTTATTAATTCCTATACATTCCATTTATGGTAGGCATACAGTTTTTCTCACCCATTTTACCTTGCTTATGGGGGTTCCTAGTATGTAATTCCTAACAAGATGAATGGTTTATTTAATAGATAACTTATAATTATGGTTTGAAGTAGATTCTTAATTGATGTATGAGAATACCTGATTAATAGAAGTTACTGTGTTAATGGTAGTTTTTAATTAGTGCCACCAAGGTTTGACCTATTTTTCTTGTCTGCGTAACTTTGGAGTTGTGTAAATATGATTTCATGTAATCAATTAATTATTTCTTTGTGAGTTTTCATCTTTAATTCCCCTAAATCTCTTACTTCCTGGAAATTAAATCTAGATGTGAATAAAACTCACTACTGCTTGAATTGTACTTCAGATAGCATTAAAGTAGAATGTGCATTCAATTAAAAGTGTTATTTTGGTGCGTATGTAAAATTGGAACAATTACATCTGGAAGGAGATAAAGCAATCAACACACAATGCAAGGAGATTGACTCAACTTTAAATTGAAGAATATCATCTTGGTAATTTAAACTGATTAGCGCGTTATTTTCTTCAATAATTTGGTATATTTCAAGGAGCATACATGAAGTATAAATCAACAGTATATTGTGAAGTGCATCCCTGAACTGTCTACTACCTTTTCTTGCACTTTAATATTACAAAGTGCAGAAATGTAGCTCCTAGAGATTTCGTAGGTGTCGTTGTGTCCTTGAAATGTTACAGGAACAAGGGCACCTGGGAACTCTTGGTTTTAGGTAAATTCAACTTCTTTGCTAATCAAGATGGTACTTTATGTGGTGTGAATATTTAAATACACAGTGTGCTGGTCTGTTTAATATTATAGTTTTTGTTGATATATAATGGCTGTTCAAGAAAGCCATTTGTATACTTTTGTTGCTCTAAGCTATATTGTTTCCTGTATCTTTAATTTTCTTCATCATATTGCAGATCAGTGGACAAAGGTTGTGGGGATGGGCTGAAAAGCAGTTTCATTCTGCAGAAAATTTTCTTAATCGCTTTTGGATTCACAACTATTGCCCTCTTCTGTTTATGGAAGCATCTAGCAAGTAATCTTTTTCTTTATTGATTTTTGAACGAAATGGTTTACAATTTACAAATATGGATCACTTTAATCAATTCCCTTGGCCATAATCTGTTCCCTTGTGCTTGAGTTGTGCCAAGTACTAGCATCTATCTCTTCAAATCTGAATTAAGTTTGTATCAATACCAAATTTGATCACTCCTCAGCCCCCAGTCACTGAAATGAGTTCCTAGTTTTGTATCTGCTATTTCTATGATGACCATAAGTAGAATTCACTCTTTGTTCATTTATACACATTAAACAGTTGTCCCAGAAAGCTAACTGCTACAATTATACGTCTTATATTAGAAGTGGAGTAGCATATGAAGCCATTTTATTGTCTACCAATAAAAAGAAGTATGGGTGCTTTTTTCCATGAAGTTACACTCGATGTGTCACTACGCATGTTATTTCCTATAATTCACATGGGATGCATCTGCTCACTGAATAAATAAATTGATTGACAAACTGATGAACTGAGGAGTTTGGTCTGAATTTGTAATATGCAGCCCTGTTTGCCCTTGGTTTTTCTCTGTGTTTTGTGTTTTTTTTAGAATGAAGATAGAAAGAAAGAGCAGACTTATATTGCAACAGGTACAAGTTTATAACGGCAAACACAAATGAAATTTCTTGCAATATTCAATGCTAATAATCAGCTATATTGTGAAAGTACAATGCAGATATGAAATGAGAGATACCTAGATGTTCAAAATTGATTACAAACAATAAAGAAACATACCCATTTGCTGGAAATGAGATATATTACATTACAGTAGTATTAACAAGCAAATACAAAGCCCAGAAACCCTAAGCGTTTCTCCAAAAGACCTCCAAATGTTATGACTAGATGTAACATAGCCAAATAGAAATCAATGAACTCTAAGAATGCTAATCTAATCCTCCCAAGTCCAATTGCTTTACTTAACAGCCTCATGCCCAACCCAAGAAGTGGTATGGCTAGTTTAAAATGGTACGACCTAGCCAAGGTACACATACAGCAGAAAGATACCTCTGAAATCTCCTTCAATCGGCCCTCCCAGACCAAATAAGCAATTGTAATGTCCCCGTTTTTAGATTTATGGGATTAGCTTGGTTTGGCGACCCTCACAGGCTAATCAGGCGATCAGAGGGGGTCAGATGGTGGAGCCAGTGTTGGGATTCTATTCTGGAGGGTCAGATTATCAGGTCTGCTCTTCGTTCGGGTCATTTTGGTCAACTTACTATTTTTAGTAAGTGGTATTTGGGGTATGGTCAGGATTAGCAGGATGTCTGCACGGAGTGTCAGATGTTTCAGGATCAAGTTTCAGAGAATCTCCAGTTTGAGAGACTTACTATTTATAGTAAGTCTATTTTTAGCAGTTGGCTATTTTTGGCAGTGGGTTATTTCCGGCAGGGCAGTTGGTGTTTGAGGCTCTGGTGTCGGAAATCAGTTTGTACAGTCAGCGGGATTCAGAGGTTTTTGGTTTTTAAAGTTATCGTTATTAAATTAAATTATTTTAATTTAATAACTTTAATACTTTATAACTTTAATGTTATAAAGTGAAGAGGTCATTTAAAAGCCTTTTTAATTAAAAAAAGTGAAATTGTGCTTTTTCCGAAAAAGCTATATATTCTACTCGAAAAAGCACTTTCATTCATTCATTGTGGATTTGATAAAATTTATGTAGTCTCTTGGCTGTGGGAAATGGCTAGGGTTTTGAGGACTGATTCCTCTTTTGGCAATTTGAGCCATTACAGATTAATGGTGAATTTTGCAACTGTATCTGAGATTGTAATCTAGTGCTGAGGTATATTGGAATTCTGAAAAGTTTTGTTCTACAGACAAATCAATTTATTCATTCTGGGGTTTGATTTGTCCTCCTGCTATAGTTCTGAAATTGTTTGGAGGAGTTTTGTGTTTCTTCATTTGGTAATTGTATTCGAATTTGTTGAGGGTTTCTTAATATTCAAGAGATATTGTATAATCTTCTGGCTGCGTTTTAATGTGTGGAGGCATTGTGGTTGGATGTGAGATAGTTGCATACATTTAGAGGAGCCATTAAGAGTCCTTGATACTTGGCGTGAGGCTTAGGAAGTCTCTTAGCTCCCTACTTCAGCGCACGTGACATCTGCTGGGGCTATAATTCAGTTGCAAGGCCCTGCGTGAGTTTTTAAACAGTCCCGCCTTGCTTCTTCTTGCTCACGTGAATGCAAATAGGGCTGTTCTTCAATCTGTTGGGGCCCGAGACTGCTAAAAGCCAGTCACGCATTGTTGTGAGTTGCCACGTGACTGTACAGGCATGGCAATTGATGTGTTTGGGCTGTGATAGGGTTTGAGGAAGATACTGCATATACAAACATTTCAGAATATGCCAGGTGCTTTAATTTCTATATTAATTTAATGCTTATATGTATTGTTGTGATGAGAATAAAAAGTAACAAATGTTATCAGGAAAATTCAATTGTTCTAGTTTCGATATTAGAATTTTGGTGGAAGATGAATTTAAATTGTAATTAAATGTATTTTGAACAAGTGTTCGCAAATATTTTAAATTCAAATTAAGTGGATTTAGAAGAGCCAGCCAAGGCTCTTTACAGTGGTATTAGAGCATTTTTCCTGCCATCCTGTGTGGTCCGGATTCATTTATTTTCTGAAGTATTTTAAAAGTGACTAGCACTTCCATTTTTCCTAGCTATGGATAAATACAGGAGATCCAGTTCCGGAAGTCGTCATAGCAGTAGGGGAAATAGAGCGGAATTAAATACTTTAGTAGAAAGCATGGAGAGACTTAGACTGCATCAGCAGAGATTGGCAGAGAGTTTGTCGGATCTAGTTACAGTAGATAGGGCAGCGAGTTATATGGTCTCTGCATTTAGAAGGCTGACATCGAGTTTGCAGGGGAGAAGGCTAGAGTTTTCTTCGACAGTTGTCCATGATGCTGATGTTCCTACATCTAGTTTAGCACCTGCTATTCCCATTCGCAATGTTGATAATGGATTTATTACACCGGAACCAGTGGATGTTTCAGTGCCATTGGATGACAGCAATGCTGAGCATTACCGGGTTGAGGCTCCCAGAGCAGTCACTATGGATTGTACAGATGCAGCTAATGTTGCAGTTATCACTGAGAGTTTAGACTCTTTCATGGAGGGAGTTATTATTGGAGATGTTTATGTCAGCTGTAGTATTGTTTTTCCAGTTCAGGAGGCAGTTGCTTCCTCAAATAGGACCAAGGCATGTACGGAGTCTCCCAGTGGTGAGGTTGGTGATCTGGGCATTACAACGGGGTCAGTTGATGACAGTTCGTGCTCTAGCATTATTGGTGCACAGCTTGACGTTGAGTCATGTGTGCAGAGACACGTGTCCACAGATGAGATTTCAGCAGGAGATGTGGGAGCTGATAGTATAGACACATCTGATGACACTTTTGAGGATGCTGTGAGTTGCATTGGAGATGACACCCCCTGTGAGATGTTGGGTGATGACTATGAGGAGCGTATGAGCTCTGACAGCTCAGAGATTTATGATAGTAGTCGCAGTGTGGGATCAGTACAGGAGACAGTGGTTTCTTTTTGTGTTGAGGATGTGTGCATGGAGCTTTCTAGTGATGACACTCAGGATGGGAGTGTTGTAGTTGATTTGGGCGACATAGTTTCATGGCACTGTATAGTTGATTCACATGACGACATTGAATCGTGTTTGCAACCAGAGTTAGTAGAGGAGATGCGTATAGATGATGTGGACACTAGCATTGCAGATATCTCCAATGCTGAGAGCGAGGATGATGAGTGCTGTTGTGTTTCTGGCTTTCTATATTTGACTTTGGGTGTAGATTTAGCATTGTCATATGGTGATTGTGGGTTCCAGGATTCTGTGTTACAGGGACTCACAGATGAGTACAGGGAAGCTTATGAGTGGCAAGAGTTTGTTACAACTAGGGCTTCCACTTTTAGAGATGGGGTTACTTCTTCGGTAACTCATGAGGATATGTCTCAGGATCTGGACTGCCAGATGGTTGCAGAGGACGAGGTAGTTGGAGATTGTGTTGAGTCAGATTCAGCAGCAGCTTCCTCAGAGTTAGATGAGGACGTGTCCGATGCTTGTACTCAGTTTGTTGATGTGTACTCAAAAGAAAGTACACAGAGAGACGGTGATCTTGAGGGCAGTTTGTTGGATATAGCTTCCTCTCATAGTGTAGACAGTGCATTTGATGTTGTTCGTAGGAGGCCTGTTGTGCAGAGTCATCATGTGACTAGCCAGTTGCGAGTTGATTTTAGAGATTACTTCTACTCTTGAGCATTTTGATGCCGCTCATCAGTTGTTGGTTGTTTATGGTTGGGGTGCTCCTATGACAGATGAGGCCAGTGGTGGTTACCTCTCATTCACAGAGATTCATACTTTGCATGAGGCTATCAAGATTTTGAGACATAACTACTTAGAGATGGTAGCCGACTGAGATCACCTGGTGGAGTGGGGGAGTACAGCTTATGAGGCACTGATGGACAGAGAGGAGGTGAGTGAGCTTACCCAGGAGCTCATAGCGACTACTGAGGTTTTAGAGGACACTCAGTAGGCCCTTCAGGAGTCGTAGATTCAGTTAGAGGTGACCGTGGACTTGGAGCATTTGCGGTCCACACCAGCCCTAGACCCAGTTCGATTGCACATTGAGGTGGTTGATGGTGAGTTTGCTCTTATGATTGGTGATGAGGAACATGATGATGTGGCAGACACACATGTTCAGGATATGGGAGCTCTTGGTTCGGATGAGGTAGGAGTACCAGTGGAGACGAGCTCTCAGGTTGATTTGCTTCCCTTAGCTGGGAGTGAATCTATTTTATCATCTCACATAGCTGATAGCATGGGACAGTTGGCTATGCCACATTTTCAGAGGGATCAGTTGTGGATTGTAGGGGAGCAAGTTGACGCTTCCACGTATAATTTCTACTGCACCGAGTCATTTATGGAGTATTTACTTGAGAGTGCAGATGTGCGACAGGATTCTTATAGAGTGTTTGAGGGTACTCTCATCCGAGGCTCTTGTGCTATTCGGAGGTTGGTAGGGAAGATTGTGGAGACTCTATCTACTATGCTTCCCCACAGGGATTTCGATCCCCACAGGGATTTCGAGGTTGGGTTTGTTGAGGGGATTGCTCAGGTTACCACCTAGCCTTTAGTTATGCGGAGTCAGAGATTGGAGCCATCTCTTGATTCCAAGTTTGGTAATGATGAGCCATTGACAGAGATTGGGGCTTCTTACCAGCATTATACGGTGGGGTATGCTCATAATTTTTCTTTTGACCCACAAGTGGAAGATTTGATCTCATGCAGGGGTAAACCGGCTCCAGTATCTTACCATCCATTAAGGGATGGATTAGCACCATCGTTTGCAGATGGATTTAGTAGTTGCAAGTTGGATTACTTGCAGTATCCACACACTCAGGACTGTTTATCAGAGGATAGCGTTGATAACAGTGATTCAGGTACATTTGGTCACTGTCGTTTTCTCAGTGCAGTTGGGTGTGAGTGTTGGATAGACAGGGACTCAGGTTTTGACAGAGTTATTATTTCAGTTGGGTTGAGTTCCGCTGGGTTGTTTTTTGCAGTGGCATCTACAGTTGGTCTTCGGATGTTGTTTTCAGTGGTGTCCGTTCTGCTGATGTTGGTTTTTTCTTCACAGGAGTATGGTGAGGATAGGGACATTACTTGTGACCATCCTTGGGATCCGGGTGGTTCATGATGTTGCTTGTTTTTCCTGATTGCTTGAGGACAAGCAATCTTGGGAAGGGAGGACTGTAATGTCCCTGTTTTTCGACTTATGGGATTAGCTTGGTTTGGCGATCCTCATAGGCTAATCAGGCGATCATAGGTGGTCAGATGGTGGAGCCAGTGTTGGGATTCCATTCTAGAGGTTCAGATTATCAGGTATGCTCTTCGTTCGGGTCATTTTGGTCAACTTACTATTTTTAGTAAGTGGTATTAGGGGTATGGCCAGGATTAGCAGGGTGTCTACACGGAGTGTCAAATGTCTCAGGATCGAATTTCAGAGAATCTCTATTTTGAGAGACTTACTATTTATAGTAAGTCTATTTTTAGCAGTTGGCTATTTTTGGTAGTGGGTTATTTCCGACAGGGCAGTTGGCGTTTGAGGCTCTGGTGTCAGAAATGAGTTTGTACAGTCAGCGGGATTCACAGGCTTTTGGTTTTTAAAGTTATCGTTATTAAATTAAATTATTTTAATTTAATAACTTTAATACTTTATAACTTTAATGTTATAAAGTGAAGAGGTCATTTAAAAGCCTTTTTAATTAAAAAAAGTGAAATTGTGCTTTTTCCGAAAAAGCTATATATTCTACTCGAAAAAGCACTTTCATTCATTCATTGTGGATTTGATAAAATTTATGTAGTCTCTTGGCTGTGGAAAATGGCTAGGGTTTTGAGGACTGATTCCTCTTCTGGCAATTTGAGCCATTATAGATTAATGGTGAATTTTGTAGCTATATCTGAGATTGTAATCCAGTGCTGAGGTATATTGGAATTCTGAGAAGTTTTGTTCTACAGACAAATCAATTTATTCATTCTGGGGTTTGATTTGTCCTCCTGTTGAAGTTCTGAAATTGTTTGGAGGAGTTCTGTGTTTCTTCATTTGGTAATTGTATTCGAATTTGTTGAGGGTTTCTTAATATTCAAGAGATATTGTATAATCTTCTAGCTGCGTTTTAATGTGTGGAGGCATTGTGGTTGGATGTGAGATAGTTGCATACATTTAGAGGAGCCGTTAGGAGTCCTTGATACTTGGCGTGAGGCTTAGGAAGTCTCTCAGCTCCCTACTTCAGCGCACGTGACATCTGCTGGGGCTGTAATTCAGCTGCAAGGCCCTGCGTGAGTTTTTAAACAGTCCCGCCTTGCTTCTTCTTGCTCACGTGAATGCAAATAGGGCTGTTTTTCAATCTGCTGGGGCCCGAGACTGCTAAAAGCCAGTCATGCACTACTGTGAGTTGCCACGTGACTGTACAAGCATGGCAATTGATGTGTTTAGGCTGTGACAAGGTTTGAGGAAGATCCTGCATATACAAACATTTCAAAATCTGCCAGGTACTTTAATTTCTATATTAATTTAATGCTTATATGTACTGGTGTGATGAGAATAAAAAGTAACAAATGTTATCAGGAAAATTCAATTGTTCTAGTTTCGATATTAGAATTTTGGTGGAAGATGAATTTAAATTGTAATTAAATGTATTTTGAACAAGTGTTCGCAAATATTTTAAATTCAAATTAAGTGGATTCAGAAGAGCCAGCCAAGGCTCTTTACAGCAATGCTAAATCTCAACAATGTCTAAAATTGTCATGTCCCCTCCTTAATCCAGACGTATTCACAGGTTTCTCTATTAGCTCATACGGTCCCCCATAAGCTAGTTAGCCTTTCAAGAGAGCCCAATTTGGGTGGTGCACTTGTGTGCCACCCTTCCTAAGCATGGACCTATTTCAAATTAATCTTGTGTGGCACCATTATAAGCTAGCTGACTAGCTTGTTTTGTTTTTCTTGAACATCGTACATATATTGACATTGAGAGAGCATAGTCATCATCGATCAGCTTTGAATTCATTTGCCTTTTAAATTCCCCATTGTAAATCATTGGGAGATTGCAATTTTAGAGGTGAGCTATCCTCCCTAGTCTGCTATCGATCCCAATTGGCGGAAGTCTCTCTAAGACCAAATTGGATTGATAGATTTGCGAGCAGTGTCGACAATTCATATTTTCATATTGTACGATCTGGAGGTTATCATTTTATACCAGTGATTCACTTGGCATATCAACATCTTTCTTTGTAGGAGCATAACTAGCATTCCATCATTCATTGTGATTGGAGATCAGCGACCTTGCATCTGCAATTGCCGTGATTCCACAAAGGTATTCCTATCGGCAATATTGGATGCAACATTGAGCAGCACATACAAAAACATCTTGCAATCCATTGAAAACCACATATCATTGGCAGAAATTTATGAAATAGATAGTTAGTGAGCATCACCGATTGCTGCAGAACATCTATTGTGAATTACCATCTTAGAACATCAGTATTGATAGTGATCATATTGGAATTTGTAATGTTCCCCAATTCAAAACATTAAGAATACAATTAAAATAAATTTTAATTGAAGATTGAAACTAATTAATGGCAGCCTCCACTGATTCTTGACAAGCATACATGATAAAGGAAGAAACCTCTTGATACAGATACCAATTTATATTCAGAAGACCAAACAAGTTTAGTCTGAAATACAAATGGTCAATGAGTGTCATATATGATGAAGTTAATTATATCTTGCTCTGACATGGCTCACCTATCAGAAATGACAGGTCAACAATCTAAAGGAACTGTAAATATTGACTCATCGAATACTTCAAGTATGACCACAATTTTTATATGGAGTAAGCTAATGATATAAACATCAAGCATAATTGATCGCTACATAACAGAGCACATATAATATGTATGAATCATATTGGCAGTCATCTAAGATAAGACAAATACAACACTACTATGTTTCAAAAGACCAACTCTACGCACCTTCTGTCATACATTTGTCCATATCGAGATTATAGGGTGAGGATCAATGACGACTATCATGGAAGGGTATGTCGGCAAAATTAGCAATGAAGGAAATCATCGATTATATGCAGCGATGAAGGATGGTGAAAATGGTGATTACCGTGCCCATAATTAACTAAGGAGAGCTATCATTAATTGGTTAGTTTATTGAAGTGGTGTGATTGATATTTATGTAATGTCCCCATTTTCGTGAGCATCAGAGTTTGTGGGATTAGCCTATTATTTTGACCCTTGTAGGCTAGTATGGTGGATTAGAGGGTCCAGTTTTGGAGTTTTGGAGCTCTTCAAGTGGTCGTTGTAAGTGTTTATCTCACTAGATATTTCATTTGTTCTAAGGCATTGATATTTAGAGGTTTCTGGTTCTGTTTTGAGTTAAAGTAAGTTAGTGGATGTTAGAGAGGGACCCTTACTATTTTTAGTAAGGCATCTAGATTGACAGTGGGAGGAATGGGTTAGCCAGTGATGAAGTCAGAATCATTAAATAATGGTTATTAACGAAGTTTTGACATTTAATTATTATTAAAGTGTTACTTTAATAATAATTGATTATTTTAAGGGAATATTATATTGACTTCATGTGGCCTTATAATTAAAGGGGATTTGATATTATAAAATTTATAAAGTGAGAGCATTTAACAACTTTATTATAAAAGGATATTTAATGATTATAAAGTCAAATTATAAAGTGCATTAAATGAATATATTATTAAGTGGCTCATTAAATGTTTTCCCTAAGCCAACGCCCAAAGGAACAAAAGAAAATATGTTTTAGTTATGTGAAGGGTGGTTGAGAAGCTTCATGATCGAACTTATTGAAGGACTTATAAAAAGTCATGAGAAGGATCGATTTCATTATGCTTGGATGAATTTGACTTGTTTATGGTGAATATTGGGGTTTGGAGCTTGAGTTGTAGGTTTCAGCCATTATCCTCATTGGAGAATGGAAACTCTTCAATGGTTTGCAATTTTGAGGTTGTGAAAGACCAACCGAATTATTGTTGAGTTTTTGGGCTTCATCCAGGAGTCCAATTTGTGCTAATAGGTGGAATTTTTCATTTAGGGTTTGAAGGATTGAAGGTATATCTACAGTAGACCTGGACATTCATATTGGCTTCTGTTGTACATCAGGAAATCAAGTATTTAATTGGCAGATAATATACAACTACAATAGGGATGTGTTAAATTGGCAGATTATATACATTGTAGAGTGAAGACCATCATTTGCAGCAGGCAATTACATACCAGGCTCTCTAATTTTGCTATCATAAGTTTTGGGAATTACATGTTATATCTTTGTAACTATTTGGCATGAGAATTATCAATAAAATACTTCATTATGCTGCTGCCATATAATTTTTAGTTTTCATGCTAAGTGTTTGTTGAAATGCCAACGGTGATATAGATGCATATTCATCATCAATTCATTAGAAATGCAAGTTTGAATGTCATGAGTTGTCTCTCTCGTATTTAGTTTGCATGCCAACTATTTGAATTAATGTGTAGTTGTTGCAGGTGCATATTTACATTGTGTGGGTCATATATACACATTCAAAAGACAAAAAGAATTGCATTAGCATTATGGTTCTTTGCCTAAACATCTTAGTAACCATTTGAAAGCATTTAAATCACATTTGACATCTTTTCAAACAATCATTATTAGATTGAAACATTGAAACAACAAGTATAAAGGTTGTATGCAAAGTGTGTGACAACATCTCTTGAGCCTCTAATCAACATTTTAAGGTCAGATTTGGCAAGGGATAATATAGTGGTATTAGAGCATTGCATGTATGCCAAGTGTTGAGTGAAAGTACAAGTTGGAAGTTATAACCCATAAATCACATTGAGGAAGCCATAGATTTGCATTGAGAGCATCAAGGAATTGATAACAAGCATTCTCAACTCATTTGAAAGGGGTAAGTGTTAAATTTAATAGATTTTGTTGGTTTTTTTTTGGTATGTTTATGGATTTTCCATTTGTTTGTCAATTTTTTTAATTTAATTTTCCAAATCTTGAATGTTTGCTATTAAAATATAAATTGCATACTTAAATGAGAGAAGTAGAATAATAGCATAAACAAACCCTATTTTTTTTTAGAAAAAAATTGTAAACATATATTTAGATTTTTTTTCTTCAAAAACGTAGGGTTTGCTAATTTTTTATTAGCTTATAACTTTATAAAATTATGTTATTGCAGCAGCCTTCACTTTTTCAAAACATTAATTTTTCTCAATGCCTCCAAAGGATGAAGCTTGGAAATATACTAAAGACTTTCCTAGTAGACAAAAAAATAAAAAAAAATGTTTTTTTTTGTAAATAAATTAATCATGGTGGCATCAATAGATTTAAATACCATATTGTTGCATACTTGGCCATGATATTGAGATATGTAAAAAACAAACTTCCGAGGCAAAACGTTTCTATTATGGCTAGTTAGAAACACATGAAAAGGAAACAAAAACTAGGAAGAGGCAATTGGAAGAGTTAGGTGCTATTGGGTCCCATTCATCCACATCCGCAGTTGCATCCTCATTCGCAAGATGTGTTGGACAAAGTTCTTCCATGCCTCCCTTTCGTCCTAGTGCTAGTGCTTCTACTTCTACTCCTCCTAGAGGCACAATTATCATTGGCCCTAGAGTCCGAAGATCCAAGTTGGATAATTATTTTGTGTCACACAGTACTCCTAGCGCACAACCCTCACTAGAGAGCATAGGTTGGAACAAGGAGGTTCATGATGCTGCAATAAAACAAATTTGCAAGTTTTGATACTTTTGCAACATTCCATTTATTGCAGCTAGGTAATTATCGTTGATTTAATTGCTTTAAGTTTAACAGTAAATTTTAAAATTGATAGTTTGAAACTTTGAAGTTGAACTTTGCTTTGACTAATCATAATATATTTGTGGCAAGTCTCATTACTAGCAAGGCATGGTAGATGTCGTAACTATTTGTGGGCCGGGATTTAAAGCCCCTATTGATGTTCAGTTAAGTGGCGCCCTCTTGTTAGAAATGGTTGAGGATATGAAAGTTGACCTATGTTGCTTAAATAAGTTGTCATTGGTTCAGTAAGGGGCAAACATAAATCTCATCCGAGCACTAGTAGACAAATCGATCACCAATAGACCAAACAAAGTGTCTACAACGGTCTTATACGAAATACAGGCGATGTATGAACAACTGGATATAACATTGATACCGGTCGACTGCATGATAATCCGAACCGGATTATGCGGAGCTGTTTTAGTTATAACCGAATTATACGGAGCATTCACTGTTGGAATTGGAGTTAGCTTTATTTCTACGCAAATGTTTCAAGGTAAACTCAAAGATCATTTCGCAAGCTTTTTGCATGCATGATTTATGGGTGAGTATACATCTTGGCGGAACTTTGAGAAAGTATCTTAATTAGACTAATGTCTTATAAATACAGGATGTAGCATACACAAGATGCGTTGTTGAATATACAGATCAGGAGAGAGATATCTTCTGAGAGAAGCTACGGTCACAAGAGGTGAAAGGCAGAGAGGTTCAACAGCCAAGCAGAGCGGAAAGGGTAACAGGTATGATCTAATTAGACAGAAAGTGTCATTACAGATCATTGCTTTTACATTGTTAAGCATATTCAAATCCCTCTATCAGGGTGAACCCTAACAGGTTCATTGTATAAATCCCTTAATCGGGTAACATCTTAATTAAGATTTGGTAGAAGACCTGTTACCAAATCCCTTTACCGGGTAGCACTCTTATAAGTGCTTTGTAAGCTCTTCGCAAGGCACCTTTATTACTGCAGTAGTAAAGTTGTGGGTTTTGTCCCACCCTGGTTTTCTCCTTCTAACCGAGGGTTTCCACGTATATATGTTGTGTTGTGTAATGACCCTTACAAGTAGGATCACTAAAAACACTGATATGGTACTATAGAATTTCGTCAAACAGTTGGCAAGCAATCAAACTAAACTGCTAAAAGTAAATAACTGATTGTAGAAATTGTTGAGCAATGAATCCACACAACTCAATGATGCAGAAACAGTGCCAATATGTATATATTCCTTCAATGAAAAAATAGACTTCCTTACAAACAATTACACTTTCAGATTTTCAATAAGTTGGCACTAGAAATCTTCTACAAAAGATGCAATGCAAAGAGTCTTTATTGATTGGACTGATCATAAATGTCTTGACACATACAATAGACTCTAATTCAGATTTGCAATGTTTCATATGGCTGTGTACAAAACAGTGACTGAATTTATGCAATGACTGAATATTCAAACTCTCATTAAGACACCCGTACATTCATCAAATATTACAATCAAATGTAGAAGAACCTGGAATAATGCAGATGATGATGACTGAATGTTGATGAAGCAATGACCAAACTGCAACCCCGAAACTGTCCTTGATGCAGGTCCGTACTCTGTCCAGGAGCAAGCCGTACAGTACGGCACTGTATTAAAAAATATATTAATTTTTATGGCTGCCGAAAATGACCAGTACTGAATCGCCCAAGCACTAGCAATGCAATAAAGTTGGTAGCATGGGGTTTGGACTAGGAATGATGGACTTATGACCTCAAATGTGCTTCCAGGAAGACTTGTGAAAATCACCAGTTTGGTATCAGATTTGCAAATGAATGTTGTCCCACTTATTGTCAACTCTCCAAGATGAAAATGGTGCAATTCTTCTACCAAAAATGACTCCAAAAATGTCAAATCTCAAACAAAGTCTGAATACTCAATGAAGCTTAGCATGAAATGGTTGAGTACCACTTCCAATGTGCAACACTTCAAAAGCTATCTCACCTCCTCAGTTATGCAAACCCTTAGGAGACTACGTTCCCAAAGATCAATTGAAAATCTGCAGACCTAGATGGTGCCAGAAATGCTCATAGAGAAAATGTAGTAGAATCATCAAATCAAGTGTCCAAATGAGAGGCCAAGCCCTCTATTTATTCACTTTTCTAAGAAGTTACTAAGAACTTCTAGAAACATCTATTATAAAATCCCATTATAATGCACTTTTATAATAAAATAACTTTATAAAATAAAAAGTGCAATCTCAACTTAAAATTATAACATGTAGGCCCGAATATCACATAATAATGAAAGTAGGCTCAACAACATCTCTGCAAGAGCAAATACGACCAACTAATCTCCAAATAATCAACAAGATGACTCTCTCACCAAAATTATCTGCCTACGAGAGTCCATGACAAGCAAATCTACTGTGAATATCATGTCACTAGAAAGGGGACATGATAGTCCACCCTTCCTAAAATTGCTTGTCCTCAAGCAATCTCAATGCTGGATGCTGCAAAATCACTTCCCTCTCCCAAGTAGCATCTTCAACAGGCAAGTCTTTCCACTTAACCAAATACTCTCTGATTACTCTCTTGCGAAGCTGCTTCTCCCTGCTATCCAGAATGAATTCTGGCACTAAGATCAATTTCCCTTCGTCATCCAAGGGAGGTAATACTGCAGAGGGCACCACATTCTGACCCAATGCCTTTTTGAGGCGTGACACATGAAACACATTATACACTACTGTCTGCTGGAAGCTCAGGCTCATAAGCCAACTCACCTATCCGCCTGATGATCCTGAAAGGGCCATAGTATCTAGGCTTAAGCTTCTCTGATCCACCCTTCCTGAGAGTAGACTGTCAATAAGGCTGAAGCATGAGGTAAACCATGTCACCAACCTCAAAGCTCCTCTCTGTCCTCTTCTAATCTGCATACTGCTTATATTGATTTTGTGCCCTGGCAATATTATCTCTGAGAGCATCAACAATGTCCTTTCTCTCCTAAAGCAAATCTCCGGCATGTGGAACCCTAACATCACTCATAAGCAAATCAATGAAGCTCAGTGCATCATACCCATATAGAGCTCGGAAATGAGTCATCTGAATAGACATGTGATAGGTGGTATTATAGCAATACTCACATAAATAAATCCATCTAACCCATGCCTTCTGCTGACCAGCCACATAATTCCTCAAATACCCTTCCACCCACTTATTCACTATCTTTGTCTGCCCATCAGTCTGCGGGTGGTAACTGGTGCTGGGTGTAAGCTTAGTGCCACATAATCGGAACACCTCCTGCCAAAAATGACTCAAGAATCTACTGTCTCTGTTACTCACTATGCTCCGGGGTATCCCATGTAATCTGAAAACCTCTCTGAAAAATACCTCAACCACCTGTACTGCTGTATAAGTAGTAGTGATCGGAAAGAAGTGTGCATACTTCGTCAGTCTCTCCACCACCACATAAATGCAGTCACGTCCCTGGGCCTTTGGCAAGCCCGTAATAAAATCCATGGATATGCACTCCCACTTCCGATCAGGAATGGGAAGTGGCTGTAGGAGCCCTGCTGGAAAGGTGTGCTCTTGTTTGTTCTGCTGACAAACAGGGCACTTACAAACATATTGCAATACATCTACCTTAAGCCCTTTCCATGTGAACCGCTCCCGAACTTGTCTGTATGTCTTGAAGTATCCAGGATGTCCAGCTGTAGGTGAATCATGAAGAGCTCTCAAAATAGTACGCTTCACCTTCGATCCTGGGACTAAGAATATCTTGTTCTTGTAGATAATCAAGTCATCCACAAGTGTATACCTGGCATCAACAACTGTCCCATCAACTATCCTGGATGCCCATGAGTCTCTGACATACTCCGCAATGATCAAGTGCCTCCAATCCTCAGAGATCTCAACCATAGTACTAAGATGTGGCCTGCATGACAAAGCATCTGCCACCACATTCCAGGTCCCTCTCACATAGGATATGTCAAAATCATAAGCCTGCAGCTTACTAACCCACTTCTGTTGTCTGTTATTGAGATCTCTCTGTCCAAGGAAATGTCTCAAACTGTTGTGGTCAGTTTTAATGCAAAACTTACCACCCACTAAATACTGCCTGAACTTAGCCAATGCATGCATAATGGCTAACATCTCCTTGTCGTAAATGCTAAATGATCTCTCTAGCCCACGGAGCTTCCTACTCTCAAATGCAATGGGGTGCTTGTCCTGCATCAAAACAGCTCCAATACCCTCTCCAGATGCATCACACTAAAGCTCAAATGGCTTCGAGAAGTCGGGCAATGCTAATACAGGACATGTAGTCATGATCTCCTTAAATCTCTCAAAACAAGCCTGTGCCTCAGGTGTCCAAACAAAGGCTCCCTTCTTCAGCAAATCTGTCATAGGAGCTGCATGTCATGAATACCCACTAACAAATCTACGATAGAAACCACATAAGCCAAGGAACCCTCTCAACTGTGTCAAGTTCTCAGGAATAGGCCACTCCACTATAGCACGGATCTTATCAGGATCCATCCGTACTCCCTTTGCACTGATGATGTGACCCAAATACAATAACTCTATCATACCCAAATCACATTTGGACTCCTTGGCATACAAGGACTCCGACTGCAAAATCCCCAACACGATCTCTAAGTGCTCTATATGCTCCTACCATGTCCGACTGTATATCAAGATATCATCAAAGAAAACTAAGACATACTCAACTGATGATGGAAGACCTTATTCATGGTGGACTGGAAAGTTGCTGGTGCATTGGTCAACCCAAATGGCATGACCACAAACTCAAAGTGCCCACAATGACATCTGAAAGCGGTCTTCTCTATGTCCTGCTCTTTGACTCTAATCTGATGATAGCCGGATTGCAAATCAATCTTAGTGAAATAGCATGCTCCATGTAGCTCATCAATCAACTCATCAATCCATGGGATGGGATATCTGTTCTTAATGGTCCTCTTATTCAGCACCTTATAATCAATGCACATTCGCAGTGTACCATCCTTCTTCTTCACCAATACTACCGAAGAAGCAAAAGGAGACTTGCTAGGTCTAATGTGCCCCATCGCAAGAAGCTCCTTGATGGTTTTCTCTATCTCATCCTTGAGTCTCTTAGGATGCCTGTATGGTGTGATCATCACTGGTTTAGCACCCTCCTCTAACTCAATGATGTGCTCAATACCTCTATCAGGTGGTGTGCCAGGTGGGATGTCACTGAAAACTCTGTTGTACTTATCTCTCTCAACCTCCGTATGTCTGGATGATATTTTGTCTTATGCTGTCCCTCCTGTGTAGGCATGAGAGTGCACAGTGCTGCCCATCCAATGCCGTCATGTCTAGCCAATCTCTCCATACGTCTAAAGGAAATAGTCCTGATGTTACTATTCCTGATGGCTCTCAAAATGTGTTGTTTTCCATCTACCTCAAACTTGATTTCCATGTCCTTCAATCTGAAAGTGACCTCTCCCAAAGAATGCAACCACTTCATTCCCAAAACAATATCCAAGTCACCCATATTTACCACATGGTAATCTGCTTTGAACTCATAATTGTTCAAGCGTAAGGGCATGTCCCTAATCATCCTGTTACACTTAAGAGTGTAACCATCAGCAAACTGTACCCGAAGACCCTCGAACTCTTCAGACTCAATACCACGGCGCTCAACAAGACATGCATCAATGAAATTGTGCGTAGCACCTGTATCAACCAATGTGATAACCTTCTGTCCAGCTAAAACACCACGCAATCTAAAAGATCCCTCTTGCTGAATACTAGACAAACGTGCCTGCTGTAAATGCAATTCAGGCTCCTCCTTAGGCTCTGATGCCTCTGCTTCCACCTCAGGTTCTGCGTCACTGTGATCATCCTCATGTCCTGAACTGTCAGAATCTGAGTCCTCATAGTAAGCCCACATAACTCTGTTGGCCTTCCCCTTAGGCCTCATAGGGCAATCATGATCTCTGTCATAGGGACCTTTGCAATAGAAACATAGCTTCTTTCTGTGCAAGTCATTCAGTGTCTCCGTATCCAAGGGTGCAGTAGACTTACCCTTGATATCACCTTTCTTGTCCTTATTTTTGTCAAACTTCTTATTATCCCTGAAAGAAGTACTCCTGGGAGTAAATCTACTGGATGGTGCTGTAAACTCCATACTCCGCGCCTTCCTCATTGCTTCCTGTAGTGTAGGAGGATCGAAAGCTTTCAACCAACCCTTCAATGGCTCCATCAATCCCTCCATGAATAAGACCGCCAATCTTCTTTCACTGATGTTAGGAACCATGACTGATAATTGCTGGAAATCATTCACATAAGCATCAAGGGAACCATGCTGTTTTAGTTGTGCCAATTCACAGAAACTCACCTCAAGATCTTTGACATCAAACCTTTCAATCAGCCTGTTAGTAAACTCCTCATATGTAGTGATAAGGTTGTGTCCAAGAGTGACTAACCCATGATACCACCACTCGTGAGCAGCTCCTTCAAGATGCAGTGTGGCAAATCTTATGGCATCCTCTTTAGGCATTGGTCTCAAAGAAAGATAATTATCAAGCTTTTGAACCCAAGACCTAGCTGTGCATTTGTTACTTCCATCATACTAAGGCATGGAAATCTTACCAAGTGTTTGTTGATAGTCATTTCTTGGAGCATAGTGATCATTCCTTCCTCCTCTCCTATTTCTTTGTTTCATGAATTGATCAAATGTCCATCTTTCTCTCATATCAGGAGGGAGAGTGGTATACTCCAAATAGGCCTGTCTAGCTTCGTCTCCAAAAGAAGCAGCTGGAGCAGCATGTGGTTGTTCTTCTCTTGGTGTAAAGGTGGGAAAAAGAGGCCTCGAGGCTGATCCTCTAGTATTTTCAGCATGATGTATAGACCTTTCCTCATTAACTCCACTATGTTCAGCTATGTGTTGATGATTTTGATTTTGAGTGGCTTGCTGATCCATTTTTGCTAATAAGCGTGACATCATATCAAGCATGGTATCAAATTTCTTTTCAGCTCTTGCATCCCTATCTTCTTCTTTTGCCATATTTTGAACTGTTTTGCCGGTATCTCTTTCTCTTAATGCTTTTGAGAATGTATCCCCTTCAACCTGAAAATTCTGATATTGTTGTCTCCATTGTTCCTTGCTATAATATCTGATTTCTCTCTCACTCATTTGCTGTTTGACTGATCACGGGATGGTAGGATGAAAGCTCTGATACCATTGTAATGACCCTTACAAGTAGGATCACTAAAAACACTGATATGGTACTATAGAATTTCGTCAAACAGTTGGCAAGCAATCAAACTAAACTGCTGAAAGTAAATAACTAATTGTAGAAATTGTTGAGCAACAAAT
This sequence comes from Chamaecyparis obtusa, assembly GCA_027943335.1. Lineage (NCBI taxonomy): Eukaryota > Viridiplantae > Streptophyta > Pinopsida > Cupressales > Cupressaceae > Chamaecyparis > Chamaecyparis obtusa. The sequence goes on from BSBK01003276.1 coordinate 1,692,905, forward strand.
CCACACAACTCAATGATGCAGAAACAGTGCCAATATGTATATATTCCTTCAATGAAAAAATAGACTTCCTTACAAACAATTACACTTTCAGATTTTCAATAAGTTGGCACTAGAAATCTTCTACAAAAGATGCAATGCAAAGAGTCTTTATTGATTGGACTGATCATAAATGTCTTGACACATACAATAGACTCTAATTCAGATTTGCAATGTTTCATATGGCTGTGTACAAAACAGTGACTGAATTTATGCAATGACTGAATATTCAAACTCTCATTAAGACACCCGTACATTCATCAAATATTACAATCAAATGTAGAAGAACCTGGAATAATGCAGATGATGATGACTGAATGTTGATGAAGCAATGACCAAACTGCAACCCCGAAACTGTCCTTGATGCAGGTCCGTACTCTGTCCAGGAGCAGGCCGTACAGTACGGCACTGTATTAAAAAATATATTAATTTTTATGGCTGCCGAAAATGACCAGTTCTGAATCGCCCAGGCACTAGCAATGCAATAAAGTTGGTAGCATGGGGTTTGGACCAGGAATGATGGACTTGTGACCTCAAATGTGCTTCCAGGCAGACTTGCGAAAATCACCAGTTTGGTATCAGATTTGCAAATGAATGTTGTCCCACTTATTGTCAACTCTCCAAGATGAAAATGGTGCAATTCTTCTCACCAAAAATGACTCCAAAAATGTCAAATCTCAAACAAAGTCTGAATACTCAATGAAGCTCAGCATGAAATGGTTGAGTACCACTTCCAATGTGCAACCCTTCAGAAGCTATCTCACCTCCTCAGTTATGCAAACCCTTAGGAGACTATGTTCCCAAAGATCAATTGAAAATCTGCAGACCTAGATGGTGCCAGAAATGCTCATAGAGAAAATGTAGTAGAATCATCAAATCAAGTGTCCAAATGAGAGGCCAAGCCCTCTATTTATTCACTTTTCTAAGAAGTTACTAAGAACTTCTAGAAACATCTATTATAAAATCCCATTATAATGCACTTTTATAATAAAATAACTTTATAAAATAAAAAGTGCAATCTCAACTTAAAATTATAACATGTAGGCCCGAATATCACATAATAATGAAAGTAGGCTCAACAACATCTCTCCAAGAGCAAATACGACCAACTAATCTCCAAATAATCAACAAGATGACTCTCTCACCAAAATTATCTGCCTACGAGAGTCCATGACAGGCAAATCTACTGTGAATATCATGTCGCTAGAAAGGGAACATGACATGTTGACCTGTGTATTTCTATTTCTATTTATGAGTGATTGATTATATTATGTTAATAGTAAAAGAATATATATATACAAGGTTAAATTAGAATTGAAATTGTGTTTACTGATTCAGCCCCCCCTCTCAGTAACCGGTTAGGAATAACAATTGGTATTAGAGCTTCTTGGTTCTCAAAGATATAAAGCTTCACCGCTTGAGTAAAAGATCATGGAGGGGTACAGGTATCAAAAGCAGCTTGAGGAAGCCAATGACATCATTGTCTCTCTTGAGAATAGGCTAAGAAGGTCCCTAGCTAAAATGTGAAGAGCCCCAGCTAGCTCTTGGTTACAAACTAGCTCGTTCCTCAAATTAAATTGCACTTCTAAATTTCTTTCAAAATATATAGAAATTAATGAACATCAAATATGAATTTCAGTGATACTTCTCAAATTTTTAACCTCTTGATAAATAACTACAGCCATTAATTCACCACTGAATTTGCTTACAGAAATAACAGAACTGAACAACTATCAAATTAAAAACTAATTACAAACATTCATTAGCAAATCTGGCACCTTAATTATGTGGTACGGCTGCTAAGAATTTTGGAACTGAATTTCCCATCTATCATCACTTAATCCGAAACCCCACGTGTGCTGGAAACTTCTATTGACACCAAGAAAACACAAATGTTTCTAGCTGAACAAACTAATGAATGTAGGCATCCAAAGCTGGAAGCCGAGCCCAAGTAGAAGCTCATGCAAATGCTGGCTGTGTACGGCCAGATTGAATTTCGTACGGCCTTGCTAGAAAAGTACGACTCCTGTAATAAATTCGATTTGCAATCTAAAATCCTTGCTTGATAAATTCGACACAATTCATTGGTATACAGAACCAATTCAAAGTGCTATTTTCTGAGAATTTCTCGTTTCTCAAAGAAGTTCATCACAAACCCTTGTTTCTCCATTTTAGATTTCTCCTTCCAAACCACTTTCAACTTCACAAATTTTATAAAATGACATAAGGTATGTAAAGTGCTTTTTCGAGTTGAATATATAGCTTTTTGAAAAAGCTTCAACTTTACATTTTTCATTAAATTAGGTTCTTCATCACAACATCACTTTATAACATTAAAGTTATAAAGTCGTAAAATTATTAAATTAAAATAACTTAATTTAATAACGACAATAAAAATATGAAGCCACTGAATCTATCTGACTGCAACAAACTAATTTTTGACAACAGAGCCTTGAGCTCAAACTGCCCTACCTCAAATTGCCATCTGCCAAAAATAGACTTACTATAAATAGTAAGTCCCTCAAACTGGAGATCCCCAATAAACCATCCTGCAATACTTGATGACATTGTGTAGACGCCATGCCATACCAAGCTATGCCCAAAATAACACTTACTATAAATAGTAAGTCATCCAAACTGGCCCAAACGAAGAGCAAACCTGACAACCAGAACCTCCAGAATGGAATCCAACTACTGGTTCTCCCAACTGACCTCCTCTGATCCCCTGATTAGCTTGCGAGGGTCGCCAGACGAAGCTAATCTCAAGAGACTGAAAAACGGGGACATTACAGTCCTTCCTTCCCAAGATTGTTTGTCCTCAAGCAATCAGGAAAAACAAACATCATAGACCACCTGGATCCCAAGGATGGTCATAAGTAATGTCCCGATCCTCATCATACTCCTATGAAGAAAAAACCAACATCAATTGTACAAACACTAGCATCTGAGAAACTGCACTCAACACCCAAATAATTGACATCATTGAAAACACCATCTGAAGACCAACTATAGATGTCGATGGAGAAGACAACTCAGTGGAACTCAACCCAACTGAAACATCAACTCTGTCAAAACTCGAGTCCCTGCCTAACTGACACTCACACCCAACTGCACAGTGGATATGACAACCATAGGTACCTGAGTCACTACCACCAAATCCAACCTCTGATAAACTGTCCTAGGTGTGTCGATACTGCAAGCAGTCTAACTTGCAACTGCCAATTCCATCTGCAAAAGATGGTGCTAATCCATCCCATAATGGATGGTAAGAAACTGGAGCCGGTCTACACCTGCGTGAGACCAAATCCTCCAACTATGGGTCAAAAGAAAAATGATGAGCATACCCCACCGTATAACGCTTGTAGAAAGCCCCAATGTCTGTCAATAGCTCATCATTACCAAACTGGGAATCATGAGATGGCTCCAATCTCTGACTCCACATAACCACAGGCTAGTTAGGATCCTGAGTAACCCTCTCAGCAAACCCAACCTCGAAATCCCTGTGGGGAAGCATAGTAGATAGAGTCTCTACAATCTTTCCCTCCAACCTCCAGATAGCACAAGAACCTCGAATAAGAGTACCCTCAGACACTCTGTATGAATCCTCTCGCACATTTGCACTCTCAAGTAAATACTCCATGAATGACTCGGTGCAGTAGAAATTATACGTGAAAGCGTCAACTTGCTCCCCGGCAACCCACAGCTGATCCCTCTGAAAATGTGGCACTGTCAACTGTCCCATGCTATCAGCTATATGAGATGAAGAAATAGATTCACTTCCAGCAAAAGGAAGCAAATCAACATGAGAGCTTGATTCCACCGATACTCTTACCTCATCTATACCTACTGCATCCACATCCTGAACAGATGTGTCTGCCACATCATCATGTCGCTCATCCCCAACCGTAGAAGCAAACTCATCACTAACCACCTCAATGTGTAATCGAACTGAGTTTGGGGCTAGTGTGGATTGTACATGCTCCAACTCCACGATCACCTCTTCTAACTGGATCTGCGACTCTTGAAGAGCCCACTGAGTGCCCTCTAAAGCCTCAAACATCGCTGTGAGCTCCTGAGTAAGCTCACTCACCTCCTCCTCTCTATCCATCAATGCCTTGTATGTTGTACTCCCCCACTCAACTAGGTGATCTCGGTTGGCTACCAACTGTAAATAATCCTGTCTCAAAATCCTAACAGCCTCACTCAACGAATGAATCTCTGTCAAGGAAAGGTAACCACCACCGTGCTCATCCGTCATAGGAGCACCCCAATCATAAACGGCCAACAGCTAACGAGCGGCATCAAAATGCTCGAGAGTAGAAGTAATATCTCTCACACCAACTCTCAACTGGCTAGTCACATGATGACTTTACACAACGGGCCTCCTATGTACAATCTCAACTGCACTGTCCACACTATGAAAGGAAGCTGCATCCAACAAACTCCCCTCAAGATCACCGTATCTCTGTGTACTTTCATTTGAGCACACATCTACAGACTGAGTACTGACATCAGACTCATCCCCATCTATACCTAAGGAAGCTGGTGCTGAATCCAACTCAACACAATCCCTAGCTACCTCGTCTTTTGCAACCACCTGACAATCCAGATCTTGGGATCCATCCTCACTCACTAACAACTCAGAGTCCTCCCCCAGGGTCTGATAAATCAAGCATGACTCACTACAGGAAGAATCATCCTCATGAGTCACCGAAGAAGTAACCCCATCACTAGAAGTGGAATCCCTAGTTGTAACAAACTCTTGCCACTCATATGCTTCCCCATCCTCATCCATGAGTCCCTGTAACCAAGAATCCCGGAACCCACCACCACCGTATGACAACGTTGAGTCCACACCCAAAGTTTGATATAAAAAGCCAGAAACACTGCAACACCCATTATCCTCACTCTCAACATTAGAGATATCTGTGATGCTAGTGTCCACATCGTCTATCCACAGCCCCTCTGCTAACTCTGGTTGCATACACGACTCAATGTCATCATGTGAATCATCTACACTGTGGCATGAATTTATGTCACCCAACTCAATTGCAACACTCCCATCATGAGTGTCATCGCTAGATAGCTCCATGCTCACATCCTCAATATAGGAAAAGACTACAGTCTCTTGCACTGATCCCACACTGCGACTGCTATCATAAACACCAAAGCTGTCAGAGCTCATATACTCCTCACAGTCCTCACGTCCACATCAATAGTAAGATCGTGGGACTCGTCCAAAATCTCCTCGGAGTCATCACCCAACATCTAACAGGGAATGTCATACCCAATGCAGCTCATAGCATCCTCAAATGTATCATCAGATGTGTCTATACTATCTGCATCCACATCTCCTACTAAAGCCTCAACTGCTGACCCCTGACCCTGCACACATGACTCAACATCAGGTTGTGCACCAATAATGTTGGAGCATGAACCACCAACTACTAACTCCGTTGTAATGCCCAGATCACCAACATCATAGCTAGGTGACTCCAAACATGCATTAGTCCCATATGAGGAAGCAACTGCCTTCTGCACTGGAGCAACACTATGATAGTTGACATAAAAGTCTCCAATAACAACTCCCTCCACGAAAGAATCTGAACACTCAGTGACAACTACAACATTAGCTGCCTCTGAACTAACTGTAGCGACTGCTCTGGGAGCCTCAACCTGTTGATGCTCAGCGCTGCTGTCAACCAATGGTAATGATACATCCACATGTCCTTGTGAAATAAATTCATCATCAGCACTGGGGATAGGACTAGCAGGTGCTGTACTAAATATAGGTACATCTACATCATGCGCACCTGTCACGGAAACCTCAAGCTTCCTTCCCTCCAATCTCGATGTTGGCCTCCTTAAAGCAGAGACCATATACCTCGCTGCCTTGTCTACTGTCTCTGGATCCGACAAGCTCTCCGCCAATCTCTGTTGATGAATCCTAAGTTTTTCCATACTTTCCACTAAGGCATTTATTTCCTCTATTTTTCCCATACTGCTACACCAACTCCCAGAACTAGGCCTCCTGTATTTGTCCATAGCTTGGGAAAGTGGGAGTGCTGATCACTTTCAAAATAACATCAAAATATAAAAGAATGCTTACCCCACAGGATGGCAGGAAACATGCTCTAATACCACTGTGAAGAGCCCCAGCTGGCTCTTGGTTACAAATTACCTCTTTCCTCAAATTAAATTGCACTTCTAACTTTCTTTCAGAATATATAGAAATTAATGAACATCAAATATGAATTTCAATGATACTTCTCAGATTTTTAACCTCTAGATAAATAACTACAACCATTAATTCACCACTGAATTTGCTTACAGAAATAACGGAATTGAACAACTATCAAATTAAAAACTAATTACAAACATTCATTAGCAAATTTGGCACCTTAATTATGTGGTACGGCTGCTAAGAATTCTGGAACTGAATTTCACATATATCATCACTTAATCTGAAACCCCACGTGTGCTGGAGACTTCTATTGATGCCAAGAAAACACAAATGTTGCTAGCTGAACAAACTAATGAATGTAGGCGTCCAAAGCTAGAAGCCAAGCCCAAGTAGATGCTCACGCAAATGCTGGCTGTGTATGGCCAGATTGAATTTTGTACGGCCTTGCTGGAATAGATTTGATTTGCAGTCTAAAAACCTTGCTTGATAAATTCGGCACAATTCATTGGTATACAGAACCAATTCAAAGTTCTATCTTTCGAGAATTTCTCATTTCTCAAAGAAGTTCATCACAAACCCTTGTTTCTCCATTTTCGATTTCTCCTTCCAGACCACTTTCAACTTCACAAATTTTATAAAATGACATAAGGTATGTACAGTGCTTTTTCGAGTTGAATATATAGCTTTTTGAAAAAGCTTCAACTTTACATTTTTCATTAAAGTAGGTTCTTCATCACAACATCACTTTATAACATTAAAGTTATAAAGTTGTAAAGTTATTAAATTAAAATAACTTAATTTAATAACGACAATTAAAATATGAATCCACTAAATCTATCTTACTGCAACAAACTAATTTCTGACAACAGAGCCCCGAGCTCAAACTGCCCTGCCAGAAATAGCCATCTGCCAAAAATAGACTTACTATAAATAGTAAGTCCCTCAAACTAGAGATCCCTAATAAATGATCCTGCAATACTTGATGACACTGTGCAGGCGCCCTGCCATACCAAGCTATGCCCAAAATAACACTTACTATAAATAGTAAGTCATCCAAAATGGCCCAAACGAAGAGCAAACCTAACAACCAAAACCTCCAGAATGGAATCCAACTATTGGCTCTGCCAACTGACCCCCCCTGATCACTTGATTAGTTTGCGAGGGTCGCCAAACTAAGCTAATCTCAAGAGACTAAAAAACGGGGACATTACATAAAAGAAAAGAGCTAGCTCTGCAACTGAGTGAGAGCAATGAAACAATTGAGGAGCTCTCTGGACAAAGCAGATCTGATAAAGCAGAGGAGGCGGTCTCTGAGCTCATGGAGAAGAATCAAATTCTAACTGATCAGATCTCCAACCTGAAAAGAGAGCAGGAAGGCAATGCTTGAAGAATGACTGAACTCATTGAGGAAAAGAGGAAAGCTGAAAATGAAAGGAACAATGCCATGAAATCACTGGCAGCCTCTGAAAGACAAAGAAATCTGGCAGAAGACACAGTTAGGGAAAGTGATCTTGTTTTTCTACAACTCCAAGAAGACATGTAGATAATTACACAAGAAAATGCAAACATGCAAAAGAATTGGCATGATAAAGATGATGCATGCAAAAGGCTGGCTATTGAGTTGTATCAACTGAAGGAACAGATGAAAGCTCTTCAAGAAAGAAATGAAACACTTAGAAGATACAATGAAAGCTCAGTAAAGCTTGATGAGCAACTGAAGGCTCAAAGAAAGCAAAAGGATCCCATAGGACTTGTGTTCACCGGTCAAAACACCAAGGAAAGCGCTGAGTCATCTGGAGTTAAGAAAGGCAAGAAGGAAAAGAAGAAACCGGTAGAACAAAAGGGTAAAATGTCCTTCAATACTTCTTGCAATCACTATGGCAAATGAAGCATAAAACAAGTGACTGCAGAAATGCACCGGTAAAACCAACTACTACTAACAGTTATTGTAGAAACTGTTACAAGTATGGCCACAAGACTTTTGAATGTAGGTCTCGTCCCAATAGTGTGTCTAGTGGAAGCAGGGGAAGCTTCAAAAGTTACTGCTACACATGCAACAAGTTTGGACACAAGGCTGATGAATGCAAATTTAAAACTATGGCATTCAGATCCCCACCGAGACCAAAATTCTCTAAGAGGAATGAAAATCAGAGCACAACCAATTGTGCTAACTATGGGATACATAGCCATAATGACTCCCGGTGTCATTCACCCAAGAAAAGAAGGGTAAATCCATGGAAGGCAATTGGGATAGTCTGTTACACCTACAACAAAGTTGGACATCTGGCCAAAGATTGTAGGAACCAGCCAGTGAACAAAAGAAGAGGATCGGTCAAACCGGTGAATAGGACCTTGTCTCCCAATCAAGAGGACAACAAGGGTAAAGAGACCACGAAAGAAGTCAAGAAGATTTGGTTCAACAAGGAATCGAAGAGCTCCGCTGAGGAGAAGACAGAGGGAAGATCATCATTTGCTGATGGTGATATCTCTTCACCAAACTGAGCCCAAAAGGCTTAGAGGGAACCGGTAGCCTACCTATTGTTCCCGGTAAGACTAGTGAGCAATAAACTCACACAATCAGTAAGTAGAACCGGAAAAGGTTACCTGTCTATCATATGAACCAAACAGGTAAGTGTTGTCATCTCAACCGATGTTTGATCAACAGGTAAATATTTGAAAACCAGTTGTTGAAAAAAAGATTAGGTCAGGTAATTAATGCTTTAGCTGTTAACAAATTGTTACCGTTTGGAAGATTACTTATTTCACTTTACTTTGCGAATTGTGTTTTGTGATTTTTATGATTGAGTAATATTCTCGTGCTTTGATTCACAGTCGTTGATAAGTTATCTCTGTAAGACCGATCAAGTGATTCTCTAAGTAAATCGGTCAATAGCAATGGCATCATCATCTTCTGTTGTCAAGATGATCCAAGAAAAATCAATTCGACCGACCTGTTTATGATATCATGGCAGTACAAAACAGGGAAAATGACATGTCTGGTGCACTATCATCAGTGCCTAATGGAGTTCTGATGATCGAAGATGTCACGACGTTTATTTACACTAAGAAAGAAGAGTTGGGTGAAACCTTCATCCAGAGAGAATACCTCTCACTATGCCAAGATGGAAAGCTTCAGGAAAATATGCAAAGCTAGTATCTTCAGGGTTGATCAATGGAGTATGTTATCCAACCGTGTTTCGACCGGATTGGATACTACTGGTTCTCAATCGAGTGCACGAACCTGATTTCTGGCTAGCGAAAGGTGCATGCACTACTCCAATCACCAAGGGGGATCTACATAGGGTTACCGGGTATAGCAACAAAGGGGAAGCTCTTACCCCCATAACCATTTCGAATGTCGTCGCAAGATTGACAAAATCAAAGTCTGACAGTCGGCTGATGACTTTAAATGATATTGAAGATGAGGGAGATCGGTTTGCGTCTGCAGTGATAGGCTACAAGATCTATCAATCGAGCAATCTCAACAATGTGTCGGGGGGAGCCATTCACGCCGCTCACCGGATCATGCATGACAATGCGTAGTATGACCTTTGCACCATGCTTCGAGGGCATATTTTTGAAAATTTAAAGAAGCTCAGTATTGTAAAGAAGCTCCTGAAATATGGAACCCTATTGGTATGTTTATTCTTTTATTATCAGGATGTCAGGAGCCATAAGTGATGTATGTACAAATATGTTAATATATACATTCTTGTTTAAACATAGTGAATGACATGATCTTAAATATATTGATTAATATAACAATAATTAATAAGTTAATAGCTAATCGATGTTAATGATGTATTAATAATCAATATCAAAAACTAAGCCATCATATTAGTATTAATATACAATTAATATATATTCATATTAATCTTAATAATATCTACAATCAATATAATTAATAATATTGATTATTTAATATTTAATAGCTATCAATATATATAATCAATTGATAATATTAGTAACCAATATTATTGATCAATATAACAAATAAATATAGCTAAACAATATGATTAATCAATAATAATACCAATAGCATTATTCCCTTATTGATACCAATAATAATATTATTCAAATATTATTAATTCCCTTATTGATAATATCTAAGTAATAATATTATAATTTTAAATCTTTACATTTTATTAATAATATTTTAATATTAATAATGTTATAATATTAATAATATTATACTTGTTCGAACGGCATGAAATCTGGACGACTGGCTTAACAATATCATTACATTATTAAACGTCGCCATTGAAGAGTCATGACCTATGGAAACAAATATATATGTATATATAGATTATCGTGTATGCTAGAGACGGGGATGGGGAATAGGAACAATCGACGCAGACAAGAGGAAATCAAAATAAACAATATACAGTGGTCGAATTAAATGCATAAGTAATTATCGCAGAATATGGGGAAGCATATGGATTGAATAGGATAAGAGCTGACCATGATACAATTCAAAATAGAAAGGAGAGAATTCGGAGTATGAGAAATAACAGAGACAAAAGATTTTTGTTAAGATTAAGATGGCTCCACGTAGGTATCAAATAACAGAGGAGAATCTAAGACAGCAAAGTAATGAGAAATAAGCAATGCCAAGACAGTGACAGCAAGGAGATTATTTGGGTTAGACAATACGGTATGAATAATCACACCCAATACAATTATTCCAGTCATATCTGATTGCCTTAGATAAATGTGAATATATATATGGAAAAAAAAGGAAAGAAGTGGAGATTGATCAGCAAGAAGGAGGGGACAGAGAGAAATCGCATGACAGATATATTATGTTCTAATAACAAATGGAACAATGTACATATTTATAGATTACCGCCAAATAATACGAGGCTATAAAATATATGTGCTCTTTACTATAAAGAGATATGTCATTGAATACAATTTATATACATCAACGAAATATAGTTCAAAAGATACAGACGAAACATATTTGGATCAGGGGAATTTGATAATAACAACTATATTGTCAAATACCCGATAGTTCACATGTTTGAGAGGCTATGTAGATGTTTCATTATTAAGAAGGATAATTACAATAGAGATAAACGATTCACCACTTAATACAACATCAAACATTAGAAGCAGTAATTTGAATTATATATTATGAATTTTGTATCGTTGATAAAAAGAGACTAATTTTATATCACAATCCATTATGAGAGTTTAATGGCAGAAGTTACACAAACTAGATAAGTTATACGGGAATTCATAAGGAAGAATATTATATCTATTAAAAGTAAGGGATTGTGTATGGTCTATTACTTCTATATATATATCATATTCATAATTGTTAATAATAATACAGAATCATAATACATGATAAATATGTATATATACATAAGGAATCAAGAACTTGATGTTATCTTACCGGTTACTGAGAGGGGGGGGGGGTGAATCAGAAAATACTAAATCTTACTATTTAAAACTTGCGAATAGATTCTAGAATGCAAAGTAGAAAGTTAACAGTCATTCAAAAGCATAAACTGAATCACACAGATCTACACAAATATTTGTACGTGGAAACCCTCGGTTAGAGAGAAAAAACCACGGTGAGACTGAGCTCACAACTTCACTAGTTCCAAATGAAGGCGCCCTGTTAGGAGCTTACAAAACATTGGTTAAGGTGCTACCCGGTTAAGGGATTTTACAAGAGATCTGTTAAGATCAAAACACTGGTTAAGGTGCTACCCGATTAAGGGATTTTACAAGAGATCTGTTAAGATCTAAACCCTGTTAGGAGCTGCCTGGTTAGAGGACTTTGCACATCGACAAGATGTTACCCTGTTAGGGGATTTTTACAATGAACCGATTAGGTCCACCCTAATATAGGGATTTGTATATAATGAAATATCTTTCAAAAAATAGTGATCTATAATGACACTGATTGTTTGATTAGATCATACCTGTAGATTCTTTCCCCTATTTGCCTGGCTGTTGATCTTCTTTTCTACCTTCACCTTTGTGCCTGTAGCTCTCCTCGGAGGATATCTTTCCTCTGCTCTTTGCGTTTTTCACTTATCAACAACAGCACCTCACTTTGCGTCCTATTTCTAATATTTATACAAGAGTGATCCTCTTGACTCATAGAACCGTCGGGGAATAAACTTGACCATAAAATATGCAACGCAAGAAAGCTGTGCGTTGTGATCTAGACTTTATCTTGAGATCATCCGTAGAACTTAAAGCTAACTCAAGTTGAACGGTTAACGTCTCACATAATCAAGCTCTTAACTTGAACTGTAACTCAAACTGTTCCACAAAAACTGGACTGGATTTTTCTATCAGTTAGAACAAAACCGGTTTGTCGTTGGATGCTGAATAAGACCGATACTGAGTACTTGGTTCAGTCTACTAGTTTATCTAACTACTTAGTTGACCGGTGCATATACTATGTGCTTTATCTACCGGTGTCATCTAAGTAATGCGAGCGACCGGTGATCCTCGACCAATGTGAATGGGTTTGATGAAATACACTAATGACAACTTATATTGCTAACAAAACTCTTATATTATATGTTTATAAAGATTAAATCATATATGTATATATAGATTATTATATATATTACAATATTGAATCATATATATATATATATATTTGATAGATATCTAAAATACAAAGGATAATATAAGAACTATATAGATATCAAATGTATATCTGAAATATATATATATATTTATAGAAAATATATATATATAAAGTATATATCTGAATTATATATATAAATATTCTAATGCATATAATGGAATATTTTAATGATATAATATATATATATATATATATAATTGGGAATTTTGAGAGAAAATTACATAAGGCCCTATTTGGGATCATTACATAGAATTACTTTTCGGGAATAGGCAAGGTGACATGGGAAACCGATAGACCAATAATGATTCAGATCAGTGATATGGCCAGCAAACTGGAAAACCAGTTTAGTAAAGTCATGAATGACTATTTTGAGGCATTCCAACTGAGGATGCACGCCAGGGAAAGGATTCCCTCAACTATTGTTGATTCTTACAAAGATGAGGTGTGTTTCCTAGTCACCACTGATCACTGCATTATTCAGGCTGTGGAACCTAGAACCGGATATGCACCAGAACTGGGGTATGAGATATCTGCAAAGATAGCTAAGGCATATGCAGATGCCTTACAAGAAAGTGATCTGGATCTGTTAGCCCACCGGTTTGGGACCTTTGAAGAAATTCAGGAGAATCTGAAGAAAAAGTCATCGGTTAAAGAACCGAAAAAGGTATATGTCAAAAGGTCTCCCACTTTGAGGAAGAAGAAATCAACAAAAGAGGAACCCAAGGTGCGAAGGAAGAGAGCACAAGAAGTGCCCAGCACTCAAGGGGAAGAAACAGAAGAAACAGAGACTAAAGAGTAAAGACACAACTCTTCTCCGAAAGAGGAAATCTGCAAAACCGGTGAAAGAGGATGCACCGAGAGGAAGGAAACCTACAATTGATGAATTTGGAAAAGGGTTAAAAGATACAGGTGGTATGGCATCGGTCGGAAGAAGGTATGAACTGGCTAACGAAGAAGATAGGAGAAAAATAGAAGTTGTGGCTCATTGTATTCATAAGTTCAATCTTACTCCTACTGAACTTCATAAGACAATACCTGACGATCTTCAAGAGATTCTTGAAGCAAGATGGAAAGCTTCAATGGAAAAAGAAAAGGAGCTAAGAATTAGGGCTCTGCTTGAAGTTCAGAATCATCTAACTCTGGACGAGGATACCCTAACTCAGCAAAACTTCTTGATAAGAAAGAGGATAAGTCAAATGCTTGTTGGAGAAGTTGACAAGGTGCACGAAGAAGGTGTTGCTACATGGATAAAACTTTTTCAGCAACAACACCAGACAGAAGAAGAATGCCAAAAAAACACTGAGCCACTGGTAAAGGAAAGGGAATACTGGGAGCCGAGGCTCAGGGCAAAGCAAAAGTATCGACTGAACCAGTCATCGTCGATATCACTGACGATAAAGGTGGCAATTTAGCTCCATCAACCAAACTGGTGTCACCAGTAAAAGGTAAGGCTCGTACACTGGCCGTAGATGAAATTGTAGATGAAGTCATGGACTTTGGCAAAGTAGCCAACGCAACCAAATGGTTTAGTGTGTTAGGAGAGGAAGATAAACAGAAGATACAAGTTGCTTTGTTGGAAACCTTTTTGGATTTCAACAGAAGTCCCAGAGACTATAGGGCTCAATTTCCTCCTGAACTCAATCAGAGACTTATGAATATATGGAGAACCGGTCTAGGCTCCAACAATAGAATTGTTAAGGAGACATTGTCACAGGTAAGACTTGGTCTCAATGAAGATACTATTAAACTTCTAGTGGAAGAAGTATCAATGAATTTGGATATGAAGAATAGAGTTGCCAAGATAGTAAATGGATATGAAAAGGAAGTCTATCAAGAGACACTCGAGTTCTGGAAACAATATGACTTTAGTGCTCTGAAGGCAACAGGTCCACAGGAAGAACCTGAGACAGTACAGGAATCACTGGTTCAATTCACTACTCATGATCAAACCGGTGAGCAACAAGTTCTATCAGAAGAACAAGTACTGAGAGAGTCAACGGTCAAGATGACTACTGATCGAGGGACAAATGAGGAAGAGATTACTGTGGATAAACAATAAGCAACTGAGGAGCAACACATAGAAGAAGCTCCACCAAAAGAACAAGTACAACAGCAAGAGGAAGTTCATCTAGAAGAAGAAGCTCATCCAAAAGATGGAGCACGACCAGAAAAAGAGGTCCATATTTACGAAGAGGTCCTACCGGAAGAGGAAGTACAACCGGGAGGGGAAGAAAATCAAGAACAGTGGAGCAAACAGGAACGAAAGTTACCAATACATACTGAACAGGAAAAGCCTGCAGCAGAACAACCGGTACAGGAACCAAAGCAAAAGGAACAGGTAGATGTTCCCAGCTTATCTTCATCAAAGCGAAAGCTAACCTTTGCAACCGAACTTGAAGCCAAGAAAAGAAAAGTTAGCGACACTGTGGTTGACATAAGCAAGATGTCAACTCGACAACTGAAAGAGCTCACAAAAGGAAACAGAACATAGTCCTCACTAGTGTAAGGAACATCTTGTACAACTTTGTACTGGATGCAGACCTTGATGAAGACAAACTTGTGATTGATCAATTGGAGATATTGGCACAAGCTATTGGAGAAGATGTCACCGATCCAGAGACAGTAGTCATTGATCACTACAAAAGAAAAGGGTAGAAATTCTGCACAAACAGGTTGAAGAGTTGAAGACAACTGTATCTGCAAATACAACAACACTCCATCAACAAATACAAGATGCAGGAAGTCTAATGATTAGGACTTCAAATTTTGGAAATTTTGTTCTGGATATCACAAAAAAGACATCTAAAACTTCAAAGGAAATAAGGGTTCTTTCATCAAAATTCGATGTAAAGAAGACATTTGCAACAAAATTTAGTAGGGAAATGACTAGCTTGGCTCTCATTTTGAGAAAGACATCTGAAGAAAGAACAAAGCGAATTCAAGAGCTTATTGGATTCCAATTATTTCTTGCCCCCACAATTGATCTGATGTAGAAGACTGCAACTGAGGCAGACAATTTTCTCAAAGAACTGGACTACAAAACTCTAGAAGACATGGAAAACATAATTATATCGCTGCAAGAAGCACAGAAAAACTTGGAGCATGTCACCGGTATATGGAATCCCTTTCTTCACACAGCAAAGAAAATTTACAAGGATATCTTCACCAAGCTACAAATATAAATCAAAATAATTATCCTTTGTCCTATGGAGGCAAAAAGGGGAAGAAGATGAGAACTGGAAGAAGATTTGGAAGGGAAGACGAAGATTGTTAGATTTGGAAGGGAAGATTGTTGATTGGTAAGTAGATTTAGCTATAGAGAAGAAGAAATTAACAAACAACAGCACAGGGGAAGTCTACATGACAGGGAATGTAAATGATGTTTTGCCACCAATGCCAAAGGGGAAGATTGTTGCTTAAATAAGTTGTCATTGGTTAAGTAAGGGGCAAACATAAATCCCATTGGAGCACCGGTAGACAAATCTATCACTGGTACTCATCTGTATGACCAAGTAGACCAAACAGAGTGTCTACAACCGATCTTATACGACATACAGGGGATGTATGAACAACCAGATATAACATTGATACCGGTCGACTGCATGATAATCCGAACCGGATTATGCGGAGTTGTTTCAGTTATAATTGGATTATACGGAGCATTCACCGTTGTAACTGGATATAGCTTTATTTCTACGCGGATGTTTCGAGGTAAACTCAAAGATCATTTCGCAAGCTTTTTGCATGCATGATTTATGGGTGAGTTTACAGCTTGGCGGAACTTTGAGAAAGTATCTTAATAAGAGTACTGTCTTATAAATACAGGATGTAGCATACACAAGATGTGTTGTTGAATATACAGAGCAGGAGAGAGATATCTTCTGAGAGAAGCTATGGTCACAAGAGGTGAAAGGCAGAGAGGTTCAACAGCCAAGCAGAGCGGAAAGGGTAACATGTATGATCTAATTAGACAGAAAGTGTCATTACAGATCATTGCTTTTACATTGTTTAGCATATTCAAATCCCTCTATCTGGGTGAACCCTAACAGGTTTGTCGTATAAATCCCTTAACTAGGTAACATCTTAATTGGTGTTGAAAGTCCTTTTGCAAGGTGACTCCTAACAGGGTCAAGATCTTAACAGGTCTTCTACCAAATCCCTTTACTGGGTAGCACTCTTACAAGTGCTTTGTAAGCTCTTCACAGGGCATCTTTATTACTGCAGTAGTAAAGTTGTGGGTTCTATCCCACCGTGGTTTTCTCCTTTTAACCAAGGGTTTCCATGTATATATGCTATGTTGACCTGTGTATTTCTATTTCTGTTTATGAGTGATTGATTATATTTTGTTAATACTAAAAGAATATATATATATAAGATTTAATTGGAATAGAAATTGCGTTTACTGATTCACCCCGCCCCCTCCCCCCCCCAACTCTTAGTAGCTGGTTAGGAATAACAATTGTTCCTAGTACATACTCCCTTCCTTGACAATAGACAACATATTTAAAGGACCCAACGGTTGCCAAGAACACAATTGTCAACCAACTGACACTTATAATTACTTGAGAGTGACAAACAACTTAATATGAATATGAACAATTAATATATTGTCGGATAACCAATATTAATCGAACAAAACAATAAATATTGTATGCTGACTACATCTTCCTTCAGCTATCATACAAGCTTAAGGATGTTGTACCATGAGGAGCTTGGTCTTGAGGAAAGCAAATAAAATATTTGTTAGGGATTTTTTAATACTCTAGGTCAGACATAATATTTGTGAATAATAAATCTTCATTTGTTCCATTCTGATATGCTGTTTCTAAGTTGAACATTTTTGTGTCAGCAATGCAAAGAATCACATAATAATTATTTGCTTTGTAATTTTTGCATTACATCATGAATGAATGAAGTCATTGATAAATTTAAACTCTGTGGAGTGCTGTTATCACGAGTATATATCACATTCTATCAAAAAATTTGAAAAAGAACTAAGAACGGCAGAATATGAACTGTTTGACAAGACGCCTGGGTACAAAACTCTGAAAATTGCAAAAATTTGTCTTAAAACTCGCCCCAGCTTATTACAATTATCAACTTGTTCTTTTTCGTGGTTGAAACTCTTTATACAGTATATATTCAATTCTGTCATTGGAAGTACAAGCAAGAATACTTAACAACAGAGACCAGCAAAATAAAGGGAGAAAAACATTGGTTTTCTCATAGGTGCATCAATTACTTGATGTGCACACTTAGTTCAAGCAAATTCTTTGTCTTTTACTTGAGATGGTCAGGTTAACTTTGACAATATTGCTGTGTAGCTTAGAGTGATCCTTAAGTGTAGAATGAGGCATCCTACATCCAATTATTTTCTATGGAGAATGCAATAGCTAACGTTGAAAAGTTATTTTCAATATATACTAGCTAATAACTCCATTTAGTTGCACTGACATGGCATGAGCAACAGATCTGCAAACGAGATTATTGTTATGACATAACTAAAAGTGGGTAGAGATTCTTAATTGTTTTTAATTTTATCTTTTGTTTATGGAGTGAGACATAACCCAGGATGTTGATGCATTAGTTTCATACATTGTTTATTTATAGTTGTTTTTTGTTTTTACTAGCGTGTAGTTGATTTCATTTAGGATTCTTAAGCATATTATTGAACATAGGAACCGCACACCTGACAAACTTCCTGCTAATGAACGGGAGTCACTGGAAACTTGCTGCAACAAGGCACTCATTGCAACAATCAATCTTATACAACCCCGTTTGGTTGTTGGAGTTGGTGAGTCTATGCTTATTTCACTTCACTCTCTAACTTGGCTTTTAATGTCTGTGTAATGGTTGAGTTGAACATGTGTATTTATATTGTTTCCATTAAATTATTTAAAGTAGATTCATGTTGATTTTGAATCTTAAAACAAGACCTACAAGAACAAGTGGACATGTAAACATTATGCAGGGATGCTACACAATTCGTGAAGCTATAATAGATACACATAATTAATTTACAAATATAGAACATTAATTTTGGTATTGTTTCATCTCAAGCAACACGTGAACTAGAAAAGCTCCTTATTTAAAATGGAACGGACTCCCAGTTATTAATAGTTAATGCACTTATGTAATGTCCCCTTTTTAGCATGACCATGATAGTGGATGGATTTAGCCTATTACTAGGTCCTTGTAGGCTAATACTGGTGATTAGAGGACCCTGTTGAGGGTTATGGCTCCATTTGGTGGGACTTACTATTTATAGTAAGTCAAGGGATGGTTCCGATGAGCTCAGATGAGTTAGAAGAGTTAAATGATGCTCTCAGTTTTTATTTTTGGCTTCTGGTTTGGGCTCCAAGAATCTTGGAGGGAGCGTCTATTTTTAGTAAGTCACACTATCAAGTTCATTCATCGACTTGCTTCATCAGGATCACTCTTCTGTTGTCAGATTTCGATTCTCATGCTTCTGTTGGCATTAACCGGTACATGGCAAAAGAGGTTTCGTCATTGATTAGCAAAGAGGTTTTGTCACTTATGACTAAGGATACCAGTGTTCGATCTGTGAAGCAAGGACAGGCACAGCTGACAACAATAAGTGCAAGGAGAGACTGGTTTGGAAATCGGTGACATTGAGTAAGTAAGAAGAGACTATATCTATTACTAATGTTCCTCTAACTGATCATCAGAGCAACCGGTAACTGGTAACAGGAACCGAGGATACCGGTTAACCAAGGCTGCAACTGGTACGTACAGGGGAAGGAAAGGTGATAGGTAAAGGTTTTTACATGTGAAAAATCTAGGGATGAAAACCGATCTGTAAAGATTTCATCAAGACTGATGAATCGGGGAAAGTCAGAGTTGACACACAGTTGTGTGACTCTTTAACCGGGATTTGTTGCACAAAATCCGGAAGACTTTGTGTGATCAAGAGGATCAGTACAAGGCCCAAGTGAAGGTTTTAATGCCGAAATTTGTGGCATTAAAATATATAGAAAACTCTAGTGAAGGAAAGCTTTTGACACGCATCTGTCTTTTTCTTCATAAATCGGAAAAAGCACATGGCATTCATTGGCTATTTCCTAAGTGAACTAATACTCCATTGGGTGAGGGATCCGAAGGAGATCTTGGACAAGTCATGCATGTAGAACGCGGAAAGGTAAGAAAGACTATATTCTTCAGCCTGTGAAGAATACTGCTTGCCTTCATCCTGCCAAAGAAAAGAGTGAATTTGTACGCTGATAAGATAAGATAAGATAAATTATTAATGTCCAACAAGAGACCGCCAAAAGGGTCTAGGGGATTGGAAACAAATAGAGTAAAACAACCAACAACAGGAGCACCAAACGGTGTCCGAGGAAAGAACAACAAGAAAGCAGAGAAAAGAAAAAAAAAGAGCCAGGAAGAGCGCCTAAAGGCTCTTGCCGGGCAAGAAGTAATCAAGCACCGAAGGTTATGATCCGAGACAAGAGGGAGGCCCGGATTGCCCCTGAGTAACTCTGGAGGTGGAGTGTTGTTGTCGAGTGTGGCCCTTGCGGTCTCTATGGGGTCTCACAGATCTGGTGTGCCAGGAAGGAGGAGGAGGACCAAGAGGGCGCTTCGTTCCGCGGGCAGGAGGCATCGAGGTGGAAAATGATGTGATAAGAGGATCAGATCTCTGGCTGGATGGAAACAGAAGCTGGAGGGTGGAATCCCGAAGCCGAGTAGTCTCCTGAATATAAAGAGCAAGGCACAAC
Organism: Chamaecyparis obtusa; assembly: GCA_027943335.1. NCBI lineage: Eukaryota > Viridiplantae > Streptophyta > Pinopsida > Cupressales > Cupressaceae > Chamaecyparis > Chamaecyparis obtusa. The sequence continues at coordinate 1,713,480 of BSBK01003276.1, forward strand.
TGGTCGGTGTATCTGAAGGAGGCAAGGGAAGTACAATCTCTGAACAAGCAGTAAAATCTCCCTCTAATCTCGTAATAAATGGGACACCAGAAAATGAAATGTGTCTCGGACTTAGTCTCCAACAAGGTGCAAAGGTGGCAGATCCGGTCAGGTCTATCAATATGGTGATCTGTCTGGATGCGGAGCCGATGAGAACCGACTCTGAAGGACCCCAAAGAGATACGGAGAGCATGACTCCAACGGTGGGCCAGATATGGACGCACAATGACCCCGTCCAGAACCTCCATATAGTGGTCGGCATAGAAGGCCATCCTAGGACGAAGCCCTCCAGGAGGGTTGCGCCAGGTCGTGATGATATACTGTCTGTAGATGTCAAGTTTGACATGGCCATTCAGCTCCTGCTAAGAGGGGAGGAGGTGGGTGGGAGCATCCAAGGAGAACTGAAATGGGGGTAGACGATCAATTGAGATCCCTATGGAATCTAGCAAGGCAGTGGCCTGGGCGTACCAACAACAGGCTCTACCTGAGGGATCAGCACTAGCAAGAGCCAAAGAAGAGCAATAAGCAAGATAAGGGTATCTCTAACGACCGACAGTGGAATCAGCAAATCCTCGCAGATGGTGAAGGAACCAAACCAAGTCGAAAATGGCTACAAGTCTAAAGGGGTGAGCACCAAACTCAACGAGGATAATACTGTGAGGAGTAGAGCGATGACATCTGACAAGGCGCCGAAGGAGGAGAATCTGCACTCTTTCAACAGAGGTCCAATCCGACTCGAGTAGAGAGGGCCCCCACACAACAAAGCCATACAGCACAGTCGGCCTGACTAAAGAGTCAAGGAGAGCCAGCTTGGACCTGATGTCCTGAAAGTGATGTCTGAAGCACTAGCTCTCGAGCAGGGCCAAGGAGCCCAACCCCTTGTTGACTCGGGGCTGCATAGCAGGTCTCAAGCTAAAATGAGGACCAGAGAACTTAACACCAAGATAAGTGTATGAGGAAGAGATCTCAATCTTTGAGCCCCGAAAATAGAAGTGCAGATGAGAAGTCTTCAAATAGTTGAAGACCATCACTCAGGTCTTGCCCAGGTTCACAACCAGCTGCAGAAGATCACAAAAGGAAGCTAACCCATCAAGGAGTCTTTGTAAACCCTCGGGGGAGGAGGCTAGGAGGTCCACATTGTCAGCAAATAAAAGAATGGAGATCGGCACCTGATGCAAATAGCAGCCGTCATCATGGAGCGAGAGATCCCGGATGAAAGTCTCGAGCTCGTCAATATAGATGCCAAAAAGCGTAGGAGAGAGAGGGCAGCCCTGCTTCACTCCGATGGTACTCTGAATCGGCTCGGAGAACCCTTGAGGAGTCCTAAATCTGCCCACCACATGCTCGTAAAGTCTCATAATAGTGGTTAGGAGAGTCTCGAAAATCCCGATGTCTCTGAGTCTCCGGAAAAGGGCCACCCGCGGAACAGAGTCAAAAGCCTTGCGAAAATCCACAAAGCAGCAGTAGACCTTCGCCGAGCGATAGCAGGCCTCCTCGATAATGGTCCATAGAGTCAAGATGTGATCCATGGTCTGAAAATCAATCCAAAAGCCTGCCTGACCCTTCGCGCAGCACTGGCGACTGTCGAGCTCTCCGAAGAAAATAGTGTTCAGAACTGTAGCATAGAGTTTGGCAAAAGTGTGCCCAACCATGATGGTTCTGTAGTTCCCGGGGTTAGAGACCGCACCGGTCTTGTGGATCGGATAAATGATGTGACGAGACCAAGAGGGTGGAAATCCAGTGCAGACCACTATGTTGAAGAGCATAGAGAGAAAAGAACCCAGAGCTCTGATACCAAGTTTGAAGAGTTCCGCTTGGAACCCTTCCTCATCTGCTGTCCTGCTAGTGCTCATCAACCTGATCACCTCTCAGGTGTTGGAGAGGGTGAAGAGATGGCAAGAGGGCGGTGGAGTGAGGTGGAAAGAGGGCTGGTCGGGGATGTCATAGAGGATGGAAGTGTGGGAAATCAGAGAGCGGAGATCCAGGGTGGAAAGAGGAGGGTGGCTGGGGAATAAAGTGCGCCAGAAGAGCTTGGGGGAGCTCAAGAGTGAAGCACAGAGGGATCAACACTATAGCGAATAAAAGGCACATTTCTTATGGCGAAGGAAATGGCGGTAAGAGTCTCAACTGGGTGAAGGAGTGAGGGTGAGCAGAGAAGGCAAAGCGAACGTAACGGTGGAAGGTCTTACAGTCCTTGTCGAACCACTGGTTCATGGGACAAGTGTTCCTGCGCTTGAGGCTGTGAGATATGGGTGTTGTGTGGTGGGGGATGGAGAGGAGTACAGACTCCCAAAGAGTGGTCGCAAGAATGTCAAATATGGAAGAGGCATCTCCGGTCTCTGAAAAGGAGGCAAGCGGGAGGAGTCGTCTGAGGTGAAAAATAAAGAGATCCTGGTCGCTCTCTTAGAAACGGAAGGAGGTGCGGGTGAGTGTCGGCATGGGAAGCGGAGGAGAGGGGGTGGGCGAGTGGGGAGGGGAGACTCTGATGGAAAGACTGAGGAGAGCATGATCGGCCAAAGGGAGGCGAGAGATAGTGAAGTGGTGGATGGAGGGGATGAAGGAGGCACAAGAAAGAGCATAGTCCACGACACTTGAGCCGCCGCAGTGAGGCCAACAGGTGAAGGATCCAGAATAAGGAAAGCATGGAAGCCCGTTCAGGATCACAAGATCCGAGGACTTGCAAAGCTGGAGAAGATGGCAACCATACCTAGTGAGGGGGCCCCTGCAATCATCAGTTGAACGTTGCAAACCCATAGTGAGCGGGTCAGTCTCGGAAGAGCAATCAAAGTCAGCACCGCGATCATGAAGAGGAGTCTGAAGGTCCTTGGTCCGCGCATTGAAGTCTCCAAGAATAATGATGTCACCCATGGCAGAAAACCTGATAATATGCTCAAGAAGGTCCTTGTAAGGATCACCAGACTTGGTGTTGTGGACAGCATAGGACGAGGAAGCCGGTGGAAAGTAGCATACAGCAATATAGATGTCTCTGTGATGTGGCATGGTACGACCAATACGAATCCACATAAATCTGGCAGAGCTGTCGGCATGAACAATAGAAGTAGATCTAAAGAGATGGTCGCTGACAAGCCAAGCGACCCCACCAGAGCCCCAGACCCCACCAGAAGATCTGACCTTGTCCGGAAAGATGGAAAGCCACTGATACCCAGGAAGGCTAGGTAGAGGATGGACAGGACTCTCGTGAGTCTCCGTAACAGCCAGAATATCCGCGGAACCAACAGCATCTTGAAAGAGACCCGGTAAGGACCATTACCGTTCCAGCAGTTGACAAGCAAGGAACAGTTGTGATGTTCCCTCTTGCCCAACTGTCGCAGGGAGCGTCATTTGGCTTTAGAAGCCGGCCTGGGTTCCCAACCTGGAGGAGGAGACTCACGAATGACAGCTCTGAGGTTCCTAGTAACAGCTCACTTCCCATTCCGCCTAGCCTCCGCCACCAGTCCCCTAGAATGTTTTAGTTCAGTGACTTGAGATTTAGTGAGATCCTCGTCTAAGTAGATCTTAGTGGGAAGAGGGAAAAGCTTCCTCCTCAACCTAAGAACACGGAGCCTGTCTGCCATGGAAAGGAAGTGGAGGAAAAGAGCATCATCGTGACCAATCCATGCTCTATCAATGGTGATATCAGAGATGCCAAGCTGATCAGTGAGGAAGGAGTGCCCTGCTGCAATGGGATCATCAGAGGAAGAGAGTGAGAGGCCGCGAACACGTAAATTGAGTTCACGTGCCCGTCTGACATGCTCGTCTGCCAACCTATCCTGAATGAGTTTCTCGACGCTAGAGAAGGGAATGGGATTGGTGTTGTTGCAAATAGAAGCCCAGGATTTCAATTGCTGTTCGGTTTCTGTGATCAAAGAGGCCTTCTTGTTATCCAGTTGTACCTGTTTATCTTTGATGGCACTAATTTCCAGAATCTGTTCATTGTTAGACTCTACTTGTTGCTTAATGACTTTTGTTTTAGATGTGAGAGTTGCTCAAATTCATTGATGAGCTGTGAGTTGGATTGAACGTGAAGTTTCAAGCTGGACAGTGCCTCAGTGAGAGACTGGACAATGTCATGGAGTTGTGTGTTCTCGGTCTCCAGCTTGCTCAATCTGTCAAAGAGCCACTGGTAGGTGATAGTTGTCTGAGAGGAGGCCTCCATTCGAGTAGCACAGCAAACAGAGAATTGAAAGATAACAGAGGCAGCAAGCAAGCCAGACAGTGCACTCAAGCGAACCCAAAAATGTCAATATCAATGAGCACCAGTCCCACACGCCTAGTAACCGGTGAGCACCAGTCCCATACGCAAAAAGCAAACAAACAGCCGCCAGTGGGCACCAGTCACACCCACGAAGACGAAGCAAGATACCCGCCTCACACACCGTGGATAGAAGACTGAGGTGTGTCAAAAACGGCCGAGAACATTAGCACCACACACCGTAAGTTGTGAAGAATAGCTCCGAGGCTCGGTTCGCAGGAGGGCAGGCAGGGGAAGAAGACTGCAGCAGCTCCAGCATGTGGGAGGTCACACAACGGCAAAACTAGTCCGCACGAAACGGAACCAGTAGAGAAATAAGATTTAAGATTTAGTGGGTGTGCGAAGGAGAAGGAAGACCAGAAAGGATGGTAGAGAAACAGAGAAACGAAAACAGAAATGGAAAGCCTCATGCACGCGGAAGAGGTCGTGGGAGCAAGGAAGAGAAAGAAAGAAAGGTGAACGGTGAAAGGAGGAGCCCCGGGCCGGAAAAACCAATAAGACCAGTCCAGACGCAGCCCACGCAGGAACACACGAAAGCAGTAGATAGTAGGGGTGTTCGTGGAAGCAGTCGGAGAGAACGAACAAGCGGATGCACAAGCAAAACACGAAAATGGAAAACGGAGCCCAGCAACAGCAAGTGGCACACAAAAACACACGCCAGTCGCGGAAAAAAAAGTAGAGTGAAGAAGCTACTAAGGTGAAGAGAGAAGAGAGGAGAAGAAAGTAGAGTGTGTAGAGAAGCACAACAGCCAAGGAGAACATATTTGCAGTGGCCGATGATGATTCTCGGTTGAATAGAACAACGATCTTATCAGGCTCAACAAAGCCATCATTAAAAGATCAAACCCTTTATTGCTCTCTAACAATTGCAATAGCGAAATCCCAGTATTTTGGGTGGACATTAATAGGTCCCTTGTATTAAATCCCTTAACCGGGTGACATCTATTTAGGTGTTCTAAGTCCTCTAACCAGGCAGGTTCTAATAGGCCTTATTTTTTAAATCCCATAACCGGGTCGCATCTAATAGTGCGTTTGTAATCCTTTAATAGGGAAGGCTCCTTGCAAGGCACACTTCAGAAAAGTGCAAAATTTGTGAGGTTTACTCACACCATGGTTTTCTCCCAATTTAGGTTTCCACGTGATATATCTGGTGTTGTTTATTACTTGATTGTTTGATAGTTATTTCTGTGATAGAATCTATTCTACTTACAGTTTTTGTTACATTATATTAGATTTGTTTTTAAGTTTTAGTGGGTGTTGATTCACCCCTCCCCTCTCAACACCAGTTGGGACCATCAATTGGTATCAGAGTCAAGTTTCCTTTTTCAAAGTTGCTTAACCGCAACATGAAAAAGATCAAATGATGAGGAAGGACCAAAGTTTTCTAAGAAAAACTTCACTCTATGGTGTAGCAGAATGAAGTTGTACATGAAAACCACCGGAGATCAATACTGGAATCATGTAATTCATGATTACACCAAACCCACCAATACCTTGACACCTGATGAACAAAAGATCAGCACAGAGCATACTGTTACAATGGATATGATAGCAAGTATGCTACCTAATTATGTCTATGTAGAGATTGAAAATTTGACAACTGCTCACAAAATGTGGGCTAAGCTACAAACAGTATATGGTGGTGACCCACATGTTCAACGAGAAAAGGTAGAAAGCCTCAGAGGCAAATATAATGATACGAGGATGAATGAACGCGATGATATTGAGCACTACAGCAACAAAATCAAAGAAGTGATGAACTCCATCAAAAGTGTCGGAGGAAAACTGAGTGAGGAAGATGTGATAAGCAAAATACTGAGAACGTTGAGGCTTTAGTATGCTATCAAGATCTCAGCCATACAAGAGCTCAGATCAGTGACCACGGCTCAAGTCACTCTTGACTCTCTAATCGGTAAGTTGACTGCATTTGAATTGAGCAATTTTGATAACAGTTACCCATGCAAGAAGTTGCTTTCAAATCTTCTCTTAATACCTCTTCCACCAAGAAAGGAAGAGAAACCGATAATAGTTTCACTGGTAAGGTTGGAAGTTTTGTTGAAAATCTGCTCTTTGAAGAGATGGAGCAAGATGAGTTTGAAGCACTCATCGCAAGAAGATTTCCTAGAGGAAAAGGGAAGTACAAAGGTAAACTCCCACTAAAATACTTTTCTTGCAATAAGATAGGACACATTGCTACAAGATGTCCAGATAATGAAAATAAAGAGAAAAACAACCGATTCAAGAGCAAAGAAAAGGAGTGCTACCTTGCGGAAGGAGTCATGGACAATGAATCTGAAGATTCTGATGATGAAGAAATTGTCTTTGTTGCAATAAAAGAAGAAAGCCATGTGATAAGTGAAATGGCACTTATCTCAAGAACTCATCAGCATGATGACTGGATCATTGACAGTGGATGCACTCACCACATGAGTGGTGATAAGAACAAGTTCATCAGCCTCAAGCTCAAAGATGGTGGAACAAGTTACATCCCATTATCTCCATTTCCACTACTACAGGTGTCCTGCATGTCCCAATAGTGAATAGAGTATCCGTTTTCTCCATTGGTTTCTCTTCTGGTTTCTCTGTTTTCTCTTCCCTCCTGAGATTTTCCTCTTGATTTCTTATTCCTTGTGATATTGCTACCCGAAGTTGAGGTACCGTTTCCAATAGATCCATAATTTTTACCGGGATGGTATTTTCCAGTACTTGTTTCATGATGTTTGGTACTGGCCCCTTGTTTGGGGTTTTAGCCGTACTTCCTCTCCTTTCCTCTGTGTCTTTTGTGGCTTCTTGAAATCTTTCTCTTTCTGTAGCCATGTCAGGGTATTCAAGTTTCCTTGCCTGCATTCTTGTGATGGCCAATACTTCCCTCTCAGAGTCTGAAATGTCCAACCTGTTGACCCCTTTTTGTTTAGGGCAATTGGCATCCTCATGGTTGCCCGGTCCACACCATTTACACAACATTCCTTCATTCTGTCCTCCCCCATTTTGGCAATCTCGTGCGAAGTGTCCCCAATGGTTACATTGCCTACATTGGATCATGGGTCTTCCTTTAGAGTCATACTGGATTTCTCTCTGAGTTGTGTTGTTATTACTGTTATTATTGCTTCCCCGTCTATTGTTTCAGTACCCCCTTGGTGATGCTTCCGTATTAGTGTTACGTGGAGGTGTGACGGGTGGTGTGGATTGTTCTCCTTGTGTGAAAAATACTTGAGCATTTTGTGCCTTCAAGTTGTAAAGGCAGTCTTTGATTGCGTGTCCTAACACCTGACAGATGTCACAAAAGGCTTTGCGCAGACAAGTCCCTTTTGTATGTCCCTCACAATTTGTGCACCAAAGTTCCCTACCCTCTTTCTTTTCTTCCTTTCTTCCTACCACTTCTTTCATTAGTCGCATCATGTCTTTCCTCAGGGCTTGGATGGTCTTGGATTCATCCCCACTTTCTTCTGAGCTTTCACTTCTGTTTCCCTGTCGCTTAGCCTTGGAAGTTTTATTCTCACTTTCTATGTCCATAGCTCGGGTGCATGCTTCTTTAAAAGATGCTGGTGGCACTATCTTCATTTTCCATTTTAGGGATGGGGCTAATCCTTCAATGAACTGTCTTTTTTTTAATCCATCCGCAGGTTTGTTATCCAACTTCCCTATCAATTCTCTGAGTTTCCTTGTATAACTTCTAACTGACTCATTTTTTCCTTGTTTGGTGTTATAGATTTCTGTGACTATCTCATCATCATCCCGTAAGAGTCTGAATTCCTCCTCGAGTGCAGTACGGAGCTCCTTCCAAGTGGCTCTCTGACTAGCCTCCAAATCTGTATACCAATCAATAGCGATCCCTCTTAGGGTGGTCGAGAAGGCTTGTAACCATTGATCTGTATCATTTTCTCCATTGGCCTGCCATATGGTGATGCACATTTTACAGTGCCGTGCAGGGTCCTCCCCCCATCTCCAATGAATCTGGGAAGTTTTTGCTTAACTCCTGCCATTCTCTTTCCTCCTGCTAGGATACTCCCTCCTGCCAGGACGCTTCCTCCTACTGGAATGCTCCCTCCTGTCGAGACGCTTCCTCCTGCCGAAAGGCTCCCTCCTGCCGGAACGCTCCCTCCCGCCAGGATGCTCCCTCCTGTCGGGATGCTCCCTCCCTCATGCCGGGATGCTCCTTCCTGCCAAGACACTCCCTCCTATTGGGATGCTCCCTTCTGCCAGGACACCTCCTCCTGCTAAACTAGTATTCTCTATTTCCCCTTGCGATTCTTCTTGCCCACTTCGTGGTTGTTCCCGGCGTGCCAAAGTTTCAGGATTCTTCCCCCCTTCCTGAAGTTTCTGAAATGGCTAATTTGGCTAGACCTTCTATTGTGTGTTCAATAAGCTTTTCCTCAGTTTGGCTTGTACTTTGAGTTTGATTCACCAAGCCTCTCAAATAGCGACACCTCTTTTCCTCTTGGCATAACCCCAGGATCCGCCTCGCGGCTTCCCCTTCAGTTTCTTCTTTCGGTCGTCATTTGGGATACTTATTTGGAAGCAGGGGCATGACTTATTTTAGTACCCCATTGTCTTCCTTGGTTTGTCACGCTCCCTCACTTCCCATGTACTTCTTTCGTCCGACTGGTGGAGTACTTGTTGTCTCTTCTCCCTTCCAGTCTCCTCTCTTTCTTCCTCCACGCGTACCAGATTTCTTGCCAATAGTCGAGGGATTTGTCCAAGTAGATCGTACATTGCTGGTGGCACTGAAAGCTCATCCCGTACTGTGCTCTCTGGAACCGCTCTCTCTCGGGCTTCCCTTTGCACGTACTGGTCAATTGAGACTTCCTAGGCTGACAACAGATCTTGTGTCACTTGATATTCCCTTGTTATTTCCTCTTCTCCATCACTATTCGTTATCAGTACACGTGGTAGGAAGGGCCTTCCCATTACTCCATCCTGCCCAAGCCAAGACCTCCAAGTTCAAACTTAGGCAACGGCGCCAAAATGTAGAATAGTTATACAGGCAAAGAATATAAAGCAGAACTTATTATCAATGATATTAACAGTACATTAAGCATCAATGTTATAGCAACATAATACCATACCATGAAACTAAGATACCAAAATACCAAGATGGCGAGGAAATGCTATATTCTTTATTGATACCAAAAACCAACAGTTTTACATCAAAGACCAAAGAGCTTATATGAAAGTCGGTTGGTTGGGAAAACCAACCGACGCACCTCCTTGCTTCCTAACTACCCTCCTAACAAGACATAACTAGAACTAATACAATATTACTTTATTTGTACTACAGTAACCTTTGGTAATAATGCTCCCTGTGCTATCAAAGGTAAAGGTTCTAGTGCAGTTAGCAATGATGTTGTATGTGAGGATGTGTACTAGGTAGAAGGACTCAAGTACAATCTAATTAGTGTTGCTCAACTAAACAACAAGGGATATCTGTTGGAATTCGGGAAAGGTTCTTGTGTTGTCAGGAACCAATCAGGAGCTCATGTTGCTATCGGTAGACAAAGCAAAGGAAACCTATTCTACCTGGACTCAATGGAGAGAGCTTGCCTCATAGCATTAGTAAAAGGAGAAACAAACAAAATTTGTCTCATAACCAGAGAGGACAACAGTTGGTTGTGGCATAAGAGGCTCTGCCACATAAATTTTGACAGCATTGTCAAAGTGAGCAAGAAGTCAATCAGAGGGCTTCCTAAGATTACAAAACCTAATAGAGGTATTTTTAAGGATTGTCAGTTGGGAAAACTGATAGGAACAAGTTTCAGTAGTAAATCTTTTTCTACTAAAAATGTTTTGCATCTTGTACACACAGATTTGTGTGGACCTATGAGAACAAAGAGCTACTCTGGAGACAGGTACTTCATGCTTTTTGTAGATGATTTCTCAAGAATGATGTGGACACTTTTTCTTAGAGAGAAATCAGAGGCCTTTCACATGTTCAAAATCTACAAGGCTTGAGTGGAGAAGGAGACCGGTAAAAGCCTGAAGTGTCTGAGATCAGACAGAGGAGGTGAATACACTTCTCAAGAGTTCACTCACTACTGTGAGGAACAGGGTATAAAAAGACAGTTGTCTGCACCTGTTGGTTCCCAAAACCGCAAATTGGAAATCCAAGAGTTTTGCTAATTCTCCTATAGGATTGCTTCAATCAATCTTGGCCAACGAATGGGAATAATTCAATTCTCCTACACTTTAGGCTTCGCTACACCTAGGCAGGTGAACCTTTGCTTCAAACCTGATCACCTAGTTTGAAGCTCTTCTGTAGCGAATTTAAGCTAATAAGTTCCTCGGTCGGCAAAATCCTTGAACTCGATCAAAATAAAGTTGAATGTTGAATGTTTCAATTGATTGAATGTTTTGTATGCTATTTGTTAATGATTGATTAGATTCTTGCAAGAAGGAAGTATATTGATTTCTGACTTCTATTAATAACTCCAATAATTATATTCCAATGATTTTTAAATGACCAGTGTCTTTGTTTATCTGGGCGATAGAGTCAACTATAACAAGGATTATTACGTACAACTTTATGAGACAATATTTTTTTAAATATCATCAATTACTCCTAAGCTTTGCAAAAGAAAAATCTTATATGAAATTCTCCGTTAGTCCAAAAGGAATTTAACTTCTCCGGCTGGAAGTCCGATTAGATAGTTAAGGAATCACTTATATATTTCACACTATCCTGATTGTCGAACAAAGAATACAAGAAAATATCCAATGCAACAATAAAACTCTATTGGAATAATTCAATAATCTATTTATTGATCACAAAGGATGAATCCACATTTTAATTGTAATCTCTTTGCCTTGAAAATAAACAAAAGGGCCTTTTATTTATTATTAAAATATAATATTGAAACTTATATTAAAGTCATGCTTTAATAGTTACATCTTCCCTTACAAATATTATTCTTCTACATATTTATTTGAATGTGTCCCTCTCTCTACATTTTACATTATGTATATATATATGTGTTTGAGTGGCTTTCACACTTTTTTAGGGTGAAAAGACACCACCCTTATTACAAATTATTTTGAAAAACAATAAACTAACTAAAAAATAACTACCTAACTTTCGGATTTGGGTCTGGTTGAAAAACCAAAACACCTTGTGCAAAGATAAGATTTTTACTGGAGATAGGAAATTTGATTTCCCAAATTGGGTCGTTTTTAGATTTTTAAAATACAACCATCTTCAGGCTCTGTTGGCATCATCTTTGCAGCAGGTCGAAATTCCAGCATTTTCTGAAGGCTTCGATTAGTTAGTTCTATTTATTTGTGTCATAAATCTTCCTTTCCAGATGAACCAACCTGCCTAGGTTCGAGCCCTGTCCGAACCCATAGGCAAACCACACTTCAACCCAAACCTTGTTTGAGCTGGACCAGTACCAAGGTCCGAAGCAGGCAAACCAGACTTCCTTGAAGATATCTCAAAGGTGGAGAAGCAGAAAGATAAGTGAGTAGGAAATAAAGGGGTACAAGACATAACCAATGGTTCAGGCTCATGCTGAAATGGGGGAACATATCCCAATTTTCCCACCATTCAAGCTACCTTTGCATCCTCGTCACCTTTTCCTTTCTTTTTTCTTTGATGTGTTTTTTACTTCCTTTTCCTTTTGCAACTTAGAGCATGACAATTTCCGAGGAAGATGGAGGAGGCATAGTCATTGGTGGTAGCTCTGGAATTGAAAGTTGTTTTTTTCTGCACCTGAAGGTCATTGGTCTATTGTTGAGCTTGGGAAGAATCTATTGCAACCCAAAATGACCATTTCCCTTTCCTGATTTGGAGTTTCTGTGTTACACCAATTTACCAAAGGTAAATGTCATTGATGAATATTATTCTCTACAAATTGAGGGCAAAGGACATATAATTCATCATCTGAAATGCTAATCTATATTCTTCAAAAGAATGTTAGAAAATTACCTGACAGTTAGGTGATTAAAACCTTCTATCTAACATGAAACTCATCTATGTAGTTGGCCCATTAATCTTCAATCTCTAAAAGATGCACATGTTTGATTTCCAATCTTTTCATCCTAGTACTTTGTGTCAATATGTACTTCTCATAAAAGAGTTTAAAGTTGAATCTAGACATTTAATTGCCGAGGATTTTAGAATTTATGGCACTCCTGCATTTGTTTATTCCCAGCTGAATTGAAAAACCAACCCTTAATTTATATCACCCTCTCAACAAAAAGGGCAACTCTGGAACTTGTAATAGATACTCCATGAAAATGACTTTGTCATTTGGATGCTTTGGCAAGATATAAGGAAAAAACCCTGATATATGTTGTAACGTCCAGTTAGGGATATTAACCAAATTTCCAACCTTGACTATTAAATCATTCCGTCATACAGTTTATAGAACAGAGATTTGGTATGAGAATTTTTCAAACTTGCAAATGAAAGATGGTAATTTAGTTATATGAAAGTCAAATCAGAACTGTATATAAACTTAACCTTTCAACACATGAAGCAACAAAAGTGGAAGCTAAGTACAGGAATTAAAATTACTATTCAGATAGCAAATATTAATTTACTCAGGAATACTGTGCACAGTGATTTATGGGATATTCAACCTTGTAGAACAGAACCTATCTTCAGCATTCTTTCTCACTAGATCACACTACCTCTGGATCTTGCGTAGACTTTCTTGGTAGCCAACAGACTGTACAGATGTATAAACTCAGCACAATTGCAACAGCAGATTTGCATTTAAAATGAGCCGCTAATATTCCAAATAATGAATCTGGCCCACCAAAAGTTTTATCACCATAATATTCAGAAAATAGTGTTGCTACTCATATAGCTCCCGATAAATAAAGGGCCAATACTATAGCTCTCAGCACACAAACTCCCTTAATATTATAATCACCCAATCATCATAGAGCCATTTCCAATTTGAATGCCAGCTTAAATATATTGATCGTCAATTTATCTCATGCTGATATGTAATTCAATAGTATGCTGCGATTACCACCAATATTTCACAATATAATATTCAGAGAGGATCGCCACCAATATAATAAACAAATAATCTCTAAAGTCGAGCATTCCTTGACATTATTGTTCAGAATAGAGACTTCACAAATCTGGAGCACAAACCCGAACAAACTAGGGGGGATCTTGCACCTCTGAAACTGCAAACTACAGAGACCCAATTCCAACTGGAATTGCAAATACGAACAGAGAGAGAAATGATCGATGATGATTACAACTGCTTCCCGGAAGCCGAATAAGTATGAGATTCACACCTCCATTAACAAACATGTCAGCCCAATACAATTTCAAATGTGTGGCCCCAAATAGGTCCACAAGTTACAAATAGATCAGGGCCAAAATACAAAACAATTCCCTTTAAATAAAGGAACATAACATATGTGAAGCTTGGGAATGGAAGGTACCAATCCTTCCAATCTGAAATTATCACCTAGGTGTGCTTTGAAATCCACATGTGCAGATCTGGTCATCCATTCTATGCATTGAAATTGAATGCATAAGAAAAATATCACTCACCCTTATATAGTGTTGACTCTATGTGTTCCAGCTATGGTAAATGCTTGTAGATGTGAGTGTGTTTGCAAGGCCTGATTTGTTCAATCATGCAAATGTCCCTCTCTGTGCCATGAGGTAAACAATAGACGAAGTCATCCTGCACTCATGAGTTTGCTTGAACCCATCAACTGTTTATGCGAACACTTGCTGATCAATACTGCCTAATCAAAGTGTATTTCTCCTTTTTATGTGGTGCTTAAGATGTAATAGTAGTAACTATCAAATTTCAAAGGTCTCTTGGGCGTGTTCAAGTATTTTCATGTAGTGTGATTTCATCAAAAAGCCTTAGAAGAACCCTTGTGCTTATGCATTTGTATGTCAAGTGAGGTCTAAGAAATCCACTAGAAGAGGGGAAGTTTAAGTTGATTGCCAAAAAGGATGTCTATTCAGAACAAGTATCACTCAAATACAGTTGGCAGGTTTGAACACGAGATTTGCTACCATTTGAAGATTATTCTTTAAAGAGAGGATTTGGGCACCTTAAATATTGTAACAATTCCTAGGACATTTTTGTAACACATTTTGTAACAAGAAAATAACCAACCTATTTGAGATGTGATGTGAGCAAGACAAATGTGAGCATTGTTTTCTTTCTATTTTCCTTGTAAATGTTATCTTTTGCTGTCTTAAGTGTTCTCTTCTTTGTCAGGCATGATCCTAACTATATGGCTATAAATTTGACTTTGGAAAGTCATATTTGTTCTTCCTTCATACAGAAAGTAATGACACTTGTATGATGAACGCTAAAACAACTCTTCCATAATGATGAAGCCTTTGATATGTCTCTTTTAATCTTCTATTTAGTTGAATGTTCATCTAGGAGTGATGGAAAAATGGGTGTTTCAAAGCTGTCTCTAAGAGTGATTCAATAGACCTGCCTCTTTATTGTTTCAAACTCTTCTTTTCTAAGGTGAATGCCCAAAAAAATTGTTTTCATTGACCTTACAAAGATGACAAAACAAGAAAACAGGACCAAACTTGAAACGTTACTCTTGCACTTTTGACATAAAGACAAGGATTGGCTTGAAATTTGACACCTGATGAAAATCTTTTTTGGGGTACAAGAAATTTTTGTCTATATATAAGCAAGAGAAATGTCTTAACTCGCAAGATTTTGAATTCCTATTTATTTTTTAGTGTTCATTCATGACAGTCTGTAACCTCATATTAGTTTTTCAACATTTTTTCAATGTTTAGCATGCCTACTTATTTAATAGATTTTTATTTGCATTTGTTTTTTTTTCCTTTTTCATTCCTTTTCTCTCCAGATGATTGGGAATAGATGAGTCAACATATCAACATCTTTATCCTCTTTTATATGCTTTCATAAATGATTTCTCTCAACTATTTAACAGGTAAATATGCCACAAAAAGGATTCAAGCAAGTGGAGCAAAAGACATTGTAGTTGGGGAAGTAATGCATCCTAGTCCGGCCAACCCAAAAGCTAATAAAGAGTGGAGAAATATATTTGAAACGCAATTAAAGTCCCTTGGTATAATTGTATGACAGTTACACATTGTTGTACATAGTCTCTAGCAATATTTATGTGCAATTACATCCTAAGTCAATTATGTTTGAAACACTATGGTGGATAATATGGATTTGAAAACAATTTGCATGAAATTGGAGTTTGATTCCATATTTTTTATTGCAGAGGCTATATTTGGTAAACCTTTTTTTGCGGGAGTGAGTGATCAGATTAGAAACTTAGAAAATTGGCAACTTGGATATTGTCTCTTAGCATCACTTTCTCTTTCATTGTAATTCTTCTTTCTAGAAACTAAACCTTGTCTGCCAATTCCCACAACTTTTTACAAGATTGGTATAAATCATAATGGTTCTTTTCGGGAATGATGTTTAGTGTAGTCCTTTCAATAATTCATCATACTTTCCAAAAGATGTCTATTGACCTGTTGCCATTATATCAGCACAGATTATTTTTCCACATTGCTTAAATGTTAAATCATTTTGGACACATGCATGTAACGAATGTCGAATACTAACATCACAAAAAGGACACATTCAAATTCTTAAGTTTCAATTTTAAGAGAACTTTACAAAGTTCATATTGTGATATTGATATGCAAAGAAATGCAATTGTAAGCACAAGGTTACAAAACCCATATTGTGATATTGATATGCAAAGAAACGCAATTGTAAGCACAAGGTTACAAAACCCATATTGTGATATTGATATGCAAAGAAACGCAATTGTAAGCACAAGGTAACAAAACCCATTGACATAGAAGATAGATTTAAATCCATCTCGGTGAAATGACTTGACCATCTATCCTCACAATTATAGGGTAAATAAGCAAGAAAATAGTCTCATAATATGGCAAAGAATTTCGTAGGTTTGATTCCAAGAATACATAAATGGTGAAGGCTTATTTTCATGATACAAAAACAAGATGTGTTCAAAATGGAATATAACATTCTTAGTCTAATGAATAAAAGATTGAGACTAAGATTTGTCTTTCATACATGATATACAAGTTTGAGTATTGATAAAGTTGTTAGAAACTATTGGTTGGGGATAAATTTGTTGTTATAAGATATGGAAATGATTGAACAAACAACATTTAAAGTGACAAGAAAAAACTAGTTTAACATATGCAACCCCTAGGAGTGTGTGCTGCCTACTTATGAAGGTTGTAGGTTTTACCTTAATAAAGACTTTATCATCATCTAATATGAAAATTAACATTTGATTTGTTGAGGAGATAGGGTTTAATGACAAAGGCTAATAATATCTTGAGCAAGAACATCCTATCAAAATAGAGCGAAAGGGGTACATCGACAATAGAAAGCATAGTACTAATCAAGCGGTAACCTCAAGCTCAACTGATTAATTGACAAATAATAAAGTTGTAACTAACATCATACAAGATGAAGAACCTTATCATTGATCAAAGGATGAAAAATAATGTAATAGTGGATTGTCATATTGGTATATATGGGGCTTGTGAATTTTTTGACGTAATTCTTTTGGCGTGGAGATGGAAGCAAATGGAAGAAAATGGCTTACTAGAACATATACACATGGGTGGGAAACCACTTGATGATGAGACACAATGAAGAACTAATCAAAGATCTAATTGGAAACAAGAGTTCCCATCATACTAAATAATTTTTTATTGGATGCTTGAGAATTGGAGGCCCCAACCTATATTTTCATATTAAAAAGCCATCATGAAAGCAAGTTTGCAGTTATGTAGAATTATTTCCACACAATCCCGTGAGAGAAAAATTAGTAAACAAGTATTCAAAATTTAGTAATGCAAAGGAATAGATAAGCATATTATCAACATGACACAAAATGTACCTTAGAAAAACATTGATGAGGGAAGTTAGGCTTTAAAATACTCACACTCAATGTTTTAGCACATGATATGTACAAAGTCTTTGTGAATACTTCTAAAGTATCAAGCTCATCACTTGCACTCCATGTGAATAAGAATCGTGCAACCACACAACTCAATCCATGCTTCCTCTCTTTGCATATGTAACGTAAAACAGGTGCTCAATCAAGCCAACTAGTCAATTAGCTAAATAGTAAACCTTAACAACTACCTGTGTTTGCTTTTATAAAAATAATCTTACACAAAACCAAGTGGTGTTATGTAAATCATGTGGCTAAAATCATGGGCTTGCAAAACCGTTCTATTCTCATTTACATTTTTGTACTAAGTTTTGTCAATATTAGGTATTATTCCAATGTCTAAACCCACATTATATATTTATTTCAATGTTGATTACAACACTCAAAGTGGCCTTACAAATGTCTAACCCATGTGATGCACACATCCCTAGATCCCGTAGGTACACCATAAATAATATTAACTTCTACATTATAACATTAAGAAGGTGAACAATACACGGTTTCTGATATTCTCACAACCTGTATGCATTGTATAAAGGGTCAAAAGTAAACTCAAACATCAAGGGAACAATCTTTCAGACATGTACCATCAAGACTTCTAAGTGCTCCATGTAGTCCATCAAGACATCCAAGGGAGCAAAACCTAGGAAGTTGGCTCTCCTTTTAAGATTGTAGTCATGATTAAACACCTTTGGTTAGTTTGTGTTCCAATTTGTTGTAGAGACAATGTTGATTCTGGCTAATTTATTTATTAGTCTAGGATCACTTTCACACATCGCATTTTGGTGATCTCTATACATCTTATAATTGCAAATCTTACATATTCTTGCATATATCTTTATTAGGTTTGACTAGTTATTTAATTGATTACACACTTTTACTTTTCTAAGAACATTGTATGTTTAGTTTGGAATACATTAAACTTTTAAACAAGTTCTCATTTTCTTTTAGATTATAAACCATGACTTTAAACAAAACTTCTATCCCTTAATCAATGTGTCATCTTGTTATCATCTTTCTAGATCTCTTCTCTCTTTTCTTCGATATTTTCGCATAACCTTGAATGAATTAAGATTATCCGATCATGATGCATTTGATGAGTCATTTAGTAGTGATGATTTTGATAGGTTAGATAAAGCTCTTGATGACTTCATCTTTGTAGAGTCATCCTCTATATAATATTTTATGATAACCTTTAAACAATATTATTTATCCCTTAGATGTTTTTGATTCACATATAATATTTGATAGCCTTTGAAATTCCATTTCTTTAGTAGACAACCAAAATAAAATATCACACTATTGTCATATTTGGTTCCCTCAATTTATTGGATTTCAATCATATAATAGATAACTCATAAATTTCTTTATATGTTTCAAAACATATTAATTTGTAGACCCACATGAATTGATTCCCTTTTATTCTTCCTCAAACTACAACTCAAAAATTTTGAAACAACTTAATTGTATCTTTAAAAAAATACAATGCATCCATCGTTAACCTTGTTTCACATCTTGCCTCAATCAATGTAACATGCACTACTATATATATATATATATATATATATATATATATATATATATATATATATATATATATATATATATGTATCTATATATATGTATCTATATATATGTATATATATAGATACATATATATATATATATATATATATATATATATATATATATATATATATATGTATCTATATGTATATATATGTATATATATATACATATAGATACATATACATATATATACATAGATATATAATACATATATATATATATATATATAACATATACATATATATATATATATATAGATGTATATATATGTATCTATATATATGTATATATAGATACATATTATACATCTATATATATATATATATGTATATGTATATT